>CM073775.1:89895005-90495005 GCA_037158775.1 Hetaerina titia | reverse complement strand
TTAGCTTCGAGTTTCCCCCTTTCCCAGAATTGTTAACTCTGTCGTAAACGGAGATGAATCGTAGATGTTCGAGTACGACCCAGAATCGAAAAGGCAGAGCAGTGAGTGACACACAAAATCATCCCCCCGTCCAAAGAAACCACGAATGAGCAAGTCTCGCATCAAAACGATGCTCATTGCCTTCTTTGACGTCAGAGGAATCGTCCATATTGAGTTTGTAGGGAGAAACTGTAAACTCAGCCTTTTACCTGGATGTGCTCAAGAGATTGAAACGCCGGGTCCCGAGCGTGAGGGCTGACAGCGAAGTCACGGTCAAGCTCCACAATGACAACGCCCCCAGCCACATGTCCTTCACGTTACCAGCTTCCTGGTTTGGAGCATCATTAACCTAGCCCCTTCCAGCCCCTACTTGGCATTGTACGTCTTTTTTTGTTTCCCCGACTGAAGTGAGAGCTGAGAGGAAAGCATTGGGAGACCGTAGAAAACAGAAGCATACTACAACGTTCTTAAGAGACATTCCCTTCGACGAGTTTCAGGGTGCCTTCCAGGCGTAGTAGACACGTCTCTGGAAGTATATTAATGAAGGGAGAGGGCATTTCGAAGAGCTTTAAGCATTTGTAAAAGTACGACTGATAAATCTATTTTTCCCAGAGAATGAGCATTACTTTTATATTGGACCCTGTAGGAGCTATTGAGAGACTATTATAAATTGAAAAATGTGTCATTTAATGGGGAGAAAGTGGAGTGAGTTAGGGTTTTAAATGTTGGATGGTGTGAAGGATGACAGAAATATTGAGTTTATTAGTGCAACAATTTCTAGGCTTAAATATAATTAGCCATGACCGGTATTCAAACCGAGGAGATCCAAGGTATAAACCCGGACACCACCATTTTGGGGACTTTAAATTATTGGGGCTCTAAACTCGGTCGGGTATCGAGAGATTCAGGCTTGAATCCCGATCAAGGCGTATGTTTGATTTATAAAAACGTCAGTATGAAGATTTTCCACCAAGTTACGCCAGAAACTGTTTCATTTAACTACCTTAATGTTTACATTAATGCCAATAGTAATAGTTTGTTTGGTTTATGGGATGGATTCCTAAATTCGTCTCATTACCGCCACAAAAATATAGATTTTTATTTAGTATGCTAGGTACCCAGGTGAATTACTTATTTGATGATGGAAACTTTTTCATCCGAATCAATAAACATTTAGCGACTCAAGTGTGGCTGAATAAGAGGAATTAACTCTCGACGCAAATTTTGAGGATTACTTCTTTTAAGGGGAGATGAAATCTTTGAAAAAATAATGTCGAAATTGACTTTAAAAAGTCGTGGTTAAAATCTTAGGGGAAATAGATGATAGAATTTGCCATTCGGCTTTTGAAATTAAAGATTTCTTTTTTCAAGAAAATTTCTTTCGAAATACTACCGCTGAATAGCCTTCTTAAATAATTTTTATCAGTAAATTGTTTGAAATTTGTTTATTTTTATAATATTGATGCATGATCTACACTTGAATTGACGACCTTGTGAGATATATGTCAAGGTTCTGACTTTATAAATAAATGCCCTTGACATCCATATTGCATATGTATAATTTAAACACCAAATATTAAAATGCTTCCTTAAAAAGTTTTTCTTAGTTTTTTTTAGTACTTTGAACATGATATCGAGTAGGGAGGAAGGTATTTCATTGAAAAGCGCATTTTAAAATATGGGTGTTCTAGTTTTCATACACGGATAATGTAAAATCGACTTTAATTGTGGGAATGAAATAAGAATTGGGCAGAAATATCTTCGCAGGAAATATTAATTTACAATATTCTTGTCTCCAAGAAGTTTTCCCCTTACTTTTATGCCATATCCGACATTTCTGAGGCTTAATTGAACTTTTTTTTGGCATTTTCATGAGCGAAAGTAGATATTACGCTGCTAAACTTTACGGACCCCTGAATTCTCATAAAAGGGGATTGTGTCGAGGAGGGAAAAGTTTTGAGCCTGGGTTTCTGTTCTCCTGGGAGTTTAGTCCTGTTGGATATTGGATAAACGCACTCCATTTTCGATATTAAAAGACCGGACATGTGGTTCAGTTAGTGATTAAGGGCATTTGTGACCTCCCGAAATTAAAGCGTATAGTACTGTACTGTATATGTGCTCGAATTGTTTATAGTGAATTGTGATTTATATATGTAGGTATATTATATATATAAATGTTTTGTTTTATATTTATCTTGAGTGGTGCTATTTACAATTGTCTGACATGTTCCTTCCGCGGAAATTATCTGTACGGATTGTTCTCTTTAAAAACTAATTAATGCTGCTTTTAGTTATTTGAGAAAACTTCCACAAGCTATTAACAGTGTGGCACTACCATCGAGTCTCGTTCAGGAAACCATTAATCCTTTTTACTTAATTAGTGCAATATAGCTTCTGGCCCTACGTTTCAAGGGCATCATTAACCATGTAAAATCAAGTATAAGCAGTCGTTTAAAATTAATCAACCTATGAAATGTTTAAAAAGTAAGTTCGAATTTTCTAGGTTAATATATGTTGCGAGGCAACGAAAATTGTAAGAGAAGATACCTATTTCAAGTAATCGAATGTTTCAGCAAGACGTAATGTTGATTCATGCCAGATGCTGTGATCTTGGATTGAACTTACTGCGAGAAAGGGAAAAAAGAGAGATGTGTCTCACAGCTGCTCCCGAGCAAGAAATAGAAAAAGATCACTTTGGAAATTTACCAGTTTCAAGGATGTGGATAGACGCTAGATCTTTAGCTTAGTTATTTTTCATGGATATATTGTTAATAAATGGTAGTGCGGAAATAAATGCAACTGTTAACATATTTTCGATGAAAATAATAATATATTTAGTTATGCCTAAAAAGTGCAACTTATTAATTACTACTATCGGATTGGCTGTGGTTGACACTTATGTGTGCGGCTAAGCTTCCTCTTGAGTTGATCTGGGTATTTGCACACGCGAGAACATTTGATAATTTCTTCGCTACATTACCAAGGAAATAAGAAGTCAAATACTCTTTTATTCATCAAATACAATGCGAATTTTTTTTACATTACTCCAACTGGCAATCGTAGTATTATTTTGGATGACAGCATTGATATTTCCACCAAATGTGAGTGTAAAATATTTGTCGAATTAGTAAAGGCAACAGTCCCTCAACCTCTATTACATTGCCGGTATATTTACCTTGGAAATTCCAAGGCTTTGACTCGAAAACCACTGCGCGTCACTTTTCTGCGCGTGGTTGCCAAATCTCTATCTCAAACATACCCTCACTGGTGTTCGTTTATCATTCACCTGGCGAAGGATAATCACAAAAGGGTTACCTGTATAAGGGTTACACAAATGGCAATCAGGAAAATGACAACAAATGTTGACCTTGCTTCAATTCTGAGGACGTAAATTACAGTCTGGTATCAATAGTCACGTGCATAGTATTGATCTGTAGTTCAAGAGAAAGAAATCGGAGAACAGTGGTCTTCAGAAATGGGATTGATCATTTTCACCATAGGGCGATGTGTGTACCCCATGAAAAATGAAACTACTCGAAGGATTTGAATGGAAATAATGTAATGAATGAAGCAGTTGCCGGTTGTGAAGCGAATCGTGTGTTGGGTTTCTTTGGTTTAGCCCCCAGACGATTGAGACGTCTAGAGTGGGGAGGGTAGGGGTTTCAAATCAGACCCCTCATTCTTCCTCACTTCAATGTTTTCTTTCCCCTTTCCCTCGTACATCCTCTTCCCTCGCTTTCCACCTTTCGTTCTCGCTCCCTTCCTCTCCTCTCGTAATTCTTCCCCGCCTCTCAATTCTCTCTGCTTTTCCCTCTCCTTCCCATCCTTCGCTCCTCCATCGACTTGGATTTGTTTTTCTGCTTTATTTGTGCTCCAATGCCATTTTAATTGAGTACACTTCATCTATTTAATGGAGTGATATCGGTTTGCTCTGGATTTGACCGCCATGAAGTTTCCTCGTTGACCGAGTTCATTTCTTCCCCACCCCCCCAAAGTAAACTCTTTATTAAATTTACCTTTTTTTCCTTCTTTGTTTTGGATGGAATTTTTTTTTTGCTTGGCCAGCGTCTATATGCGGAGCATGGAATGTTGACACAAGTATTCATGCGAGTTTTAGGATTCCGGGAACAAAATTAGGATAAATCAAATTGGCGCTCTGAATAATCATTGAATACCACCCCAAAGTGAGCGATCGGTTAAGATCCTTGGGGATTGACAGATTATTGCGAGGAATTTTCCGGGTTGAAAAAAAGAATTGACACTCCGGGGATTCAAAATCGACTCCGTCGCTTCCTGTTAGAATGTTTTAGACGGATATACCAAGGGGCCGTCGTGGATTTTTAAAGGATTTAAAAGGAATATGATGTTCTGATGGTTCACATGGGTAATGTAGTTTTCAATATGTTTCTATTTACTTAAGCTTGAATCGCTCATTCTGCATTATGCAATGACTAAAATACAAGGACAAAAATTACTTCTTAATAAGTTTTAACCTTCTCCTTTCGATTTAATTTAAATTAATATCGATATTAAAATCGAGTCATAATGAGAAATACAAGTGCGTTGAATAGCAACACCCAATGTGCAATACAATGTCACGGACTCGGCGGAACATCGCTTTTTTGTGTCTGTGCTTCCCATAGGGATTAAGATTGGAGCAACAGGGGTTGGGACCAAAATTAAGGGATAACCAGTGCTACGAAAGAAATTTAAAAATGGCAGAGTACATCAAACATGATAACGGTGACATTAAGGATAGTTCGCGTAAGCACGTTATCTTATCGTTTTTATAACACATTATGTGTAACGTTTTGATACATATATAGCCTGAGATAATTTATTACCTGGTACATACATGCATCATTTAATGTGCCATCGTGTTGAAAATAAAAATAGGAGATGTAGCCGTATTTTATTTATGATGGTGAATAGACAGGTAATTATCACTATTCGTCATATGTTAAAAAGTGTATTTGATTTGTGATATCCAGCTATTTTCAATAAAATAACTTATCCATCCATTTCACAAACCAAATTAATGATGTGCTGTAGCTTTGATTGGTACTCAGAAGTTTGAATCTGTGGAATCATACTGAGGGTAAATTGGCTCCGCTTGTGTCACAGAGGTTATACTGCTTTATGTACTTCTAAACTATCCTGCTTCTTGTATTTATGAACGATACAGAGGTAATGAGACTATACAATGATTCTTTTATCACGGATATGTTGTGTGAAACGTGGGTTCTCAAATGTTGTGAAATTCTAGTAGCATATGCTGGAATCCAGGAGGCGCACTACATGTCTGTTAAAATAGTTATAATCAACATTCCGTAAAGTGTGTACAAACTCTATTACTCAAATGTTTAATTTATACATTTAATTTACTTTCATAACGCCTTTCTATATCAAACTTACATCAAAAGACCTTAAAATAAAAAAGCTCACTCTTTATATATTGTTTAATACAGCTTTTCGCCTAATATTCGTTAACTGATGGCGTGAGATTGAATTTATTTTACTACAAGTTTTACTACCTCGAATTTATTTGGAATCATCTGATAAAAGTACAACTACGTATTTCATGATCCTGCATCTGAAAAACAAACCGACGAGCGCTTCACTGTTTGTGCGTTATTCTGGCTCAGTCCCTGACATGTATCTTTGATTACCTATAACATTACACAACTAGTGTATAGAATGCAGTGTCGCGAACAATAATTTAGTTAATGCTTCCTTTATAAAAAATGAAGATCAACTTCAATATTTACGGTCAAAATACGATAGAAGTTTACATGAGTAATGAGTTTAAAAATCGTAACTAAAATATAAAAATTTAAAATTGACCACTATAAATTCTTCAGTGTCAGAGATCATCGGTAGATTTTCATCTAGCATCATTATATACAGCATGTACCGTTATTTCACACCGACCATATAGAGCGTAATTTCTACCTTAAAAAACGGAGGGAATATTTGTCTTATTTGCTCCAATCTCAGATTTGGGACCCATGGGACCGTGACGAAGTTCCAGGGACTCAAGCTTGACCCGAGCGAAATCACTCACTCAATCAATCAATCCCGTATTTTCCTTTCTCCACCGCGATCCCTATTCCTCCTCCTTTTCCTCTCTCCCTCCCCTTGTCCTTCACCCATTCACCGAACCGCCAAATCCCCGTTCCTTCCGCCGTCGTGTTCCTTTCAGATAAGTTGATATTGACGCAGGCCTCATGCTTTACGCGGGGGAGTGGGCGGGCGACCGGATAGGAGGGAGGGATCCGGCGACTCCGGGGTCGGCGAGAGAGGAGGGAGGGTTTTCTGGAGGAAAAAGCACGGGCCCCTGGAGTATATGGAAGGGTGGGTGCAAAACGACGCTGCCTTCAGCCGTGATCCGAGCAATCCCTGTGCTCGACGGTGCGTTAAACAGTTCTCTGAGTCCTTATCGTTTCCTTTGGCAGGGTGCGGGATATTGTCAGTGGTCGGATGATTTCCCAGGAAGCCATGAGCTCCAGAGGGTTTCCAGGCGCGCGCTCGCCACTCCAGCTGTGTGCGCCTCGCGGGTTTATTAAATCCAGTCCTCCAGCGTGCGGTCGCTCAACTCTCGTCGCAGCTTGAATGAATGCAATATTATCGTGAAAATGCATACTACACCACCTGGTATAATCGACGGCGAAACAAGTTTGATTTCTGGTCGCCGTTGGTATTAATCAAATACCAAGACGCACTTTGGATGCTTTAAAAAATATATCACAGCAGTTGGGTGCAAGGTTTAGGCCAGACGACTCCGTAAGGGATGAACCCGAAAGTTCTTACTTGACATCGCGTGAAGTAGATCGCAAATTTCAGCCGGAGTTGATGTTCAGTAAACTTCGTGTTGTAGTCTCAGTTCGGAATATATGCGGTTGTCGCATTTTTTTTACGTCAATCTTACGGTTAAGGTATCTTTGGGGTAGACATACCTGACTAACGACTATTGCATTTCAAAGCCTTATCTCACACGACTCAACACTAAATCCTACGCTATAATAAAACCATTGGATGTGATGAAAAGTGGAAAAGGTGGAATGGGCTGAGTGGAAGAAAAAACATGAAAGTACTTTGTGCGTTAGAAGAGGAGTGAGAGGGATTTTGGTAGAAATTCAAAGGAAGTTGGTAAAGAGGATGCAGAAAATTTTGTTTGTCGATGATTAAAAATGTCATAGAGGCGAAAATGCTGTGGTGGAAATATAGAGTGGAGGAGAAGGATAGATATTTTAGTTGGAATGAAAGGATGCAGAAAGTACTTCGGTTTTAATAAATTTGATGATTGAATTTAGGATCCAACCACAAAATGGCATAAGTACTTATGGCAAATTTCTGATATTTTTCTCCAGATTTTGTCATTCTTAATATCAATGGACATATTTTTAAAAAGCTGTGAATCTTCTTGAAAATTTATTTTTTTGAAGAATTTCTTTTATGGCAAGTTTTCCATGCGGTGAAATGATTCGGTCGGATTTCAAAATCTCATAAAATCTATGCACACGGATTCTACTGTTTTAATTTTTTATGGGATGGTATTTAAAGTGGATCAGTCTTGCACAGTCTTCCTGGCTCCAATTATTTTTGCAGCTATGCACGATTTGATGATTTCCAATGTTCAAATATTTTTAAACTTTGATCATTTGTAAGGGATTTTTTGCATCAAGAGTGGCATGCCTCGTGGCAAACCTCGAGGGGTGAGGGTGGTCTTTTGTAGCAAACTTCACTCTTAAGACGCAATGAAAAACTTTACTCGGTCATTTTGTACTGCTATATGATCCACAAGAAGTCGGAACAAAAAAGTCACGTCGGCGTTGGCTAGTAATTGTGAAAGCCAATTGTGGAGAAATATGAATCCTAAATGTTCAAGAATTGCAATTTTTATAAATTCAGTGAGTATTGGAAATTTTTAAGTTAGTTTTTCCGCATAATTCAACGGTCAGTGAAATCCAAAGACTTCTATTCATACCACATTGGTTACAATTACGTTTAAAACAAATGGTTATATCTGTGCAAAATTGAATTCGGTTTTCTAAGCATTTATTTGCCATCGTACATGCGCTGTCGTTACGTTAATTCAGGGAGCCAATTCCACTCAAAACTAGCATTAATGTGATGAAATCTGAATGATTAAAATTTGTTATGTTCAACTGAAATTGTTTGTAAAGGTGAACCCAAGTTATGTTAAAAGTAAATTTCCTTCGAAAAAATTGTTTCCTTTATTCTAATTCCAACAGATTTCAAATTAGTCATTTACCACTGTGCCCATTGTTATAAAATATTAGCAAATGGCAAGTTTATCGATCGAAATAGTCTGTACTATACTCTTAAGAGAGAATCCTCAGATTTTTCATTTAACCCAGTTATCAAATGGAGGGGAGGAATCAGAAAAAAAACTTACGAGAAAGTGTACCTGAAGTTGTGTAGAAATGTGCGGAAACTGATCGCACCGCAATAAAGTTTGGTGGAATGTACAAAGTTTTTTCTCATTCCTCAAGATACAATTTACAAGTTTATGAGCCTGATAGAGTGGAATTGATCAAGTGGACGATTTATTTCAACAGGCAGAAGAGCTCCCCTCGTAGCTAAGCCCTATGGCGTGTGAAATCTGCACAGTTATCAAGAGGCCTGATCCTTTCCCTGTGCCATCTGCCGTTTGCCACAAAACTTGCTACTCCGGAAATCGCAACTTTCGTCCCGATGGCGCTTTGAGGAATCACCCAGAGGTACGAGTATTTCCAATCCTAGGACTTTTTGTTCCACCCCCAGTGCTCCTCCAACTAACTATGCCTCCAAGCTGCCAAGCAAGAAAGTGCAATTTACGTGAAATTCATGTTTGCGGCGAGACATTCTTTCTATAGCCGATATGGCTGGCTATGTTAGAAAATTTTTTTGTAGGTAATCTACGGGTTAACATGGGTTTTTGTATGAACACAAACTACAAAATAATTCTTTTGTCTATCGTGGGGTTTAGTACTTGGTGAACTCTACCATCACCCACCAAACCGACCTTCAGGTTGAATACTGTGTGTATGGTTATATATATGAAGAGTAGTAGTTTAAACAAATCATGGACAGAAAATAATAAGCAAGTGTTTCTCAAAACGATCCTGGCAAAGTTAGATTATAATGTTGCTGGACTCGAAAAAACTTTGGTGGATAGAAAAAAATATGGATAAATAATCTTTTCTAATTAGAGCATAAAAGAAAATCATTATGGACGATCTATTGGCTAAGAGGAAATAAACTTCAAAAGTATGTGGAACACGCTCAAATCGAAAGTTTAGAGTAAAGGAGGCAACAAAAAATAACTAATAACTAAATATTATTCAATTATCGCCAAAAGATAGAAAACTGCGCAGAATTGTCGAAAAAAGTGAAGAATACAAAATAGAGGGAATGGACGGCATTGGGAAAATCATTATAAGCACTAATTGGAATAAATAATTTTCATTATAATATTAATAAAATGCCAAATGCAAATAAAATTCGATTCTGTGACTTCATATTCGTCACTTTTGATGGCATAATGAAGTTCATATTTTATAATTTAAAATCACGGGGCAAGCCCAGATGATATTCAATCTAAATATAACATTCATTTCAATCATTGGGCATTTGAAAGTTGATAATCAATTGAAGAGCATTGCAATTTAATAACATGCACCATAAATTTAACCTTAAAAACCGATAAAATAATTAACGAATGGAAAATAACAACTAGAATGCGTGACTCAAATATTTAAAATCTCAATAAAACTTGATATACACCCGCCGGCCAATTTGTTACAAATTTGGAAAGACTTATATAAATTTAGACCATAAACTACTTAATAAGCATTTCGAGTTAAATAATATACGAGGTATGTCCAGAAGGTCGTGCAAATTTTGAGAAAACCTATATCTAGGGTATTTACCCTATTTTGCTTGAAATTTGGGCATTGATTTTTCCATTAATATTTCAAATTGAGCAGTTTCAGGCGTGATGGGGTGGAATTCGAGCATAATAAAGAGTAGATAGTAACAATTTTCCACTAGATAAGTTTCAATGAAAGTAAGTTTTAATGTACAATTAAACTCATCTGCTGGAAAATTGTTACTATCTACTCTTTATTATCATTTCAAGTGTGCCAAGCAATTTGAAAGAGGGCGTATGGTATTGTAGTAAGTCATTCATTGAGTATAGTTATAAAAAGTTCATCCGATCAGGGTTTTGATAGATTATATGTAAATATTTAACAACGCTTTTCATCATTGACTGTGTACATATTTCATACTGAGACCCAATATTCAATCCAGTTTTAGTTCTTCTATGGATTTGTCTAGTAAAAACTTAAATATGTGATGAAAAAGTCCAATCAATTGCCAATTTGATGTGAAAATAATTTGACGCATATCTATAAGAAGACTGTAAGTTATGACTGAATTGAAAACTGTAGCAGCAGTCTTTGTTGAATGAATCTATGGCTATAAAATCTTATTTAAAATGCAACAGATTGAAAACCCATATAATTACCCCGCAGAATTCCGTAAAAGGCATGGTAAAATTTTCTTATAATCTAATTATTATATTCTTATATCTACTTGATTGAGTCTTCGCTCTGACGAAAACCTCTGTAACTTCCTGATGAGGATAGTTGAAATACTGTTGCATGAACTCTATAACTGTGACGACTCCGTTGTTGCACAATTAATGGCTCATATGAATCAATGAAAATATGCCATTTCAATCGATCTTAGAGTTCAATGAACAACCGTATAGTCAATTACTTCTTCAATTTACAGAAACGTGAACTTTTCTATTATTTCAGTGACCCACGGTGAATATCAGAAGAGGAAAGGATTGTGTGTTCAATAACCCCTGATAATGCGGTGTAATGCGAGTACATTGAGATGTGTTGTGCCGTATACTCTTTGGGAGGCTTTTATGAAGGAGATACTCTACTGTGGTCCAGTAGTGAACAAGAGACTTTCCAGAATCCAAAAATTTGAAGACCAGATATGAAAACCACATCTTCAAGATTGGGTAAGTAGCTTACGCGTACTTCTATTAAAAAAATAATTTCCCCTTTATCATTTATTTTTTTGTTAAATGAATATATTAATCCATTGGTGTCCAGCCCTCTGGTCTACTGGCCACAGATCTGATCCTGCATGACAACACACATCCACGTATCCGATGAAATGCGTTGAAAAAATGTGCATATGACAGAAGTTATCATTAGAAGATCGCATTATGTTTGATTACTCATCAAAATTAAGCGCAAACACACAAATTAAAAGTAAGCTAATGGAAATTAAGGCACAGTCTTCGTTTTCTGGATGTGCTGGGCTTGAGAGTGATTGAATTTTGAGCTTGTAAAGTGATTGGGCACACAAAAATTTCCATTTGGAGCCGGTTTCTCCAACCATCCGATGATCACTGACCACTTCGTCACCCCTCATCCCTTATTGATTATTTTCAATGATTTGCCATAATCCTCATTCAATTTCACTGATTCTTGCTGTAACGAACATTTTGTTCTGCCTCCACTTTATAAGGTGAGTTCACGTTCACTGTTGATTTTCATTGTCGGAACGCAAACAAAGGCCAAATCAGAAAATAATTAGCATTCAAGTATTGATCGTTTTTCTTTGGATCAGGGTTTTTATGTCGGCGAGGCGAACGCCTGCGAGTTGGTTGATTGGCGTCTCCCCTCCCGCCAAAGAGCGAAATTAGTTGAATTTAATTTCATTTAATAGAGGGGGGGTCATTAATTATTTATTATTTCACTTATGTATTTAGTTTCCTACTAATTATTATAACAAGGGAATCCTGAGTGGCATGGCGTTGAAAACGCGCTTTGTACATAATGGGAAAATATAATCCTGCGGAATCTAATTTCTAATCAAGAAAGATCATCGTTCGACTGGAAAGTACCTAATATAAATAAAACAGTTTCTGGCGTAACTTGGTGGAAAATCTTCATATTGATGTTTTTTAAAAATAAGACGTCAATTACCTAATATATTTATAAGTGATCGATGATTATTTTTGTAAAATATTTAATATGCATTCATATTATTATTGAATTTTGTTCAACAAATGTATTAAACCGTGATCTTTAGCATAATTAAAATTATGAATAACTTACATGCTAGGAATAATAGTATATCCTTCATAGGGTTACCCTTTCAGGGCGTAGGAAGATCCATGCCATATCGCATTAGGAGCGACGGGTAATTACAAATGATGAACTATAAACAGTTTTTTTCGGATATACAGGTCCTCATTGTAGGATAAAAGTGTGGAAAAGAAAAAAATAATCAGAGTAAAAGAATTTCACTATGGTTTGCTGTAATTCTTCATCAGATTCAGTTGGATTCGGATAGTGTTCTGATTTGAGATTTTGGATTTCCAAAAGTATAGTAATTTTCAATGAATTTATTGTAAATGATGATAATTGAAATGGTTGGATATCGTTTTTGGGGACCAAAAAAAATTGAAGGGGATTCATCCGGATATTCTGCTTATGAAACATCGCTAACCAAGCATATTGTTGAACATTTTACCGGAGCGATTACCAAGAAGCAGGTTTTTTTAACAAAAACAAAAAAATCAAAATTTTGCCAACCAAAAATAAAAGGGTACTAATTCCCCTTTTGTATCTTCTGTCTGCTAAGCGATGCTGAAAAACAACGGAAGCATTTGAAACTATACCTTTTTTGGAAAACTAGAATTTCACGAATTAAATTGGGGAAAAGTACCAAATCTTTGTGTATTTTGTCTATACATTTTTCTCGCAAAACGAAAAAGTTTTAATTTTATAACTTTATAATTTAAATTTATATGAAAAATGGTTAATAGTCGAGTATTTTCAGTAAGCCATTTGTAGAAAATAATGTTTTATTTATAGATAATATATTAGAGATAAAAATTAAATCTGAAAGGTACATTAATACTAAAGGTGCATTAAAAGATATGTGGGCTGCATTGGATATGATATGTGGTGGTATGTTTTTGCAATGAGCATCAACATTTGCGAAATGGTGAATAGGAAATGCCATCAAAATGGTCGCAGAAGTTTAAAATTATATATTTGAGAGGCAATAATTTTTTTAAACCAGTTCCTTGAAAGAATTTAAGATTGAATTATATTTTGGTGACATTTAGCACCAAAGTATTCGAGGTAATGTGAAGAAGAAGATGTTCATCTTCTTTATTCGATCTCTCATCTCTCAATTCTCCATTGACCAGTCGTGTAAATCTTCCAGCTTTCTTTGCATAAGAAACTTAGGAAATATTTTTACGAACAAAATTTGCGGAATAAAAATTTCTTTAGTCCTTTTATTGATGTTTCCAAGAACGATTGATTTTATCATGTTCTAGGTATGTCATTACCGTTTAAATTTAAATCAGTCAAGATTCGCAAAACGCATAAGAACAACTTTTTCACCACCTTGGAGTCTTCGAATTGCCAGATTTATCGACATCTTAAGAACACATCTCTCTTTGTTACTGATATTGCCAACAACGATCATTTTTGGTATTTTGGTATTCTTTTTTGGCGATTTGATATTCCTGAAGCTATCCCATTACCACCCATGACGTATGTATCCTTGAAATGCAATCAGATGACCCGGTCCGCTCCGATGTCCACCTCGGTGACAATCTGCCCACTCTTCCCTGCCAAGACACTTCTTAGACGGGACGTTACCCCTCATCACCGCTCCATTTCCTCGGCCGCATCTCTTTCGTCCACCTCTCCTATTATTTCTCTTTTTCCTTTCCTAGAGTGGAGACTTGGACCTTTCAACACGCCACTCTCAGACCTCCAGATTTTTAACTCCCATTCTCACTTGTTGCTCTCACTCTCTCTCTCGTCTTATTATCCTGCCCGCCATGCCTTGTATTCACTGATTCCATTCATTTATTAGTATGATGGTCTTAAACGTAACCTGCTTATTTTTTCAAATATAACTTTAAATTTTACATATGGACTTGAAGCTACGTCGTATCACGATGGCGTCTGGAAATTTCGACATAAAAACAAATGAAAGGTTATTGCCGTTTGACCTCTTTCTGGATCTTGTTATATCAAGCCAGTATACGTGCACGTGTAAAAAATGTTAGTTCTATAACCGCTTTATTTGAAACACGGTATTGGTAACAATAGTTTACTATTTTGATTGAATCAGGACAAAAAATGTGTTTATAAATTGTTCCAAGGACGTTCAACACTATACGTATTGCGGATTAAACTCAAGATAAGAAAAAAACACTACGTAAAAACACAGCATCTGTGCCCGAAATGGAAATTGGACCGCTGAAATCTGGTACTGGAAGAACGCGTTTATGCTGAAGAGTAATGGTGGAAGGAGTTAGGTACTTGAATTATATAGAAAAAGGAATGATTCATAATTAAACATGACAAAAGTGATAGAGACAATATTACTCGACAAATTAAAAATCCTCTCACCAATGATTCCCTATATATATTAGTATTCTCGCGGACAAGGATAAAAATTATACTTTTTTCGCTATGATTCCTGAATAAAGGATTTTGAATTTTTTTTAGGAAAGTTGTGTGCAACCGATTATTCAGTTTAATGTGTGCAAGGTTTCATGTTGCACCTTTTGTTTCACCATTGTTTATTTTGACCCAGGAATGAAATACCTTTGCAATTATATATTAGAGAAATAATTAGATCTATGTATCCCTAATAATTGCGGAGTTTCACCATGTAATTCCGAGTTTGGGCTCTTCCAGAATGAATGCGCCTATTATTAATAGAATTTATGGTTGGATTCTTTGAACTTAATCAACGTATGAGGGAGGTAATCAAATGTAAAATTGTAATTTTTGGACTGGATGCAAGCATTAATCTTGTTACTTTAACACACTTAGAACATTTGCTCATAAATAATGCTGTGAACTGTGATTGTGCTGCTGGCTACGTTGGCAATAAAAACATCTCTGCTTTGTTCATAACGGCGTGTAAACTCGCTTATCTACCCATTAAGTCATTGTCTTTTTCGATCGGTTGATAATGGATGCTTAATAAACAAAGGAAATGGATGGGAATAATCAGATACACTGATTTTTAAACGGGCGATTTGGGGATTTATATCTTTCCGATAGCCGCGAAAATAGCCCCTGAACCGAAACGATTTTGGAGGAAAAAAAATATACATATTTAAATAAAAACAAAATATTTTGGACTGCCAGGTCGTCGATTTTTCGCCGGAAAAAAATAACACCCCCGCGGACAAGCACGAAACCGTCTCCCTTAAATCATCCGTAGGGTAACCTGCGCCTGAATTTTTGAATAAAAAGTGTTATCGGGGAATTATAAGCGTCAGTTCGAAGTTTAGACGGGCAATTAACCTTTGCTGGGATGGTGAGGTCGGCCAGTAAGGCTGCTGTGATGGGTGAGGAGGGCAAACATCTCTCTTCGACCCTGAATTTGATGAAAAACGCGATAAAATAACGTGGGGAATATTTTGCTTTGGCGAGTACATGAAAGTGTCAGCCGAGCCGAAGAGACCGAAGAGGATCGATGGTTAGGTGAGAGGAAAAGAGAGAGAGAAAGAGAGAGGGAAGCAGAGAGAGGGAGAGGGAGGGGGAGAGAGCGAGATGGAAGAAAAAATATGGCGGACGTGCTGCGACGTGAGAGGATGAAAATATCCTCCTACCGCCTCTTTACTGAGTAAAAAATAAATATCACGTATCTAAAGAGTAAGCCTTCATTCGTTTTGTAATACGAGAGAACAAAAGCGGTGGACAGGGCTGAAAAAATAACAAAAATTACGTCACGCAAAGGAGGACTATCTGAAACAAATGGTAGCTGTGGCTGTGAGGCCGTTGACCTGGTCGTAATAACAGTCGCAAGCCCAGCTTTGTTTTTAATTATTTTTTCGCCATCCAATAAAAATCCAAATATGGCGCCCACTTTGCAATAGAGGGTACTGTTTCCGTCAGAGTCTCTCTGAAATAGTTGTCGTTACTAGTTTCAAATCCTGCAGTGAGTTAGCCATGGAGTTGCTACTACTGTTAGTATTTGTTCTTGACTTCTATTACAGAACGTATCATGGAATCAGATGGAGTTCCTTTTTGACAAAAACTGAGGGAGACCTGCTGTTGCAGCTAAGAATTTGGTTCAGCATTTTACAACAATGGACGCGTCTTCAGTTAAAATACATGTATATGTAGGGTATAAACTAATGTTACGAAGTAATAAAATTAACTTTCCGTTATCGAAAGAAATAATGTTTGATAAACTTGATGCCATTGACACTAAAACCAGACTAGATCAAAGTGTTTTTGGTTGCGATGATAGAGATGCTCCATAAATTAATATTTTATGGAGAGCGAATAAACAATAAAAAATACTTTTCGCGATGAGAAAGCTTGGTGGAATAGTAAATTGTATTTATATGAGTGGACACTTTCGTGCGATGATTTTTTACGATTTTCGACGTGGATTATCAAGACAGAAGTGTAATGATCAACTTACTTCCACTTTTGGTGATAAATCCCCATCCTTTGCCACTGTGAAACGCTGGCATGACGAATTCCATTATGGCGGCCGTTGGCTCAGCGACGAAAGTCATATAGGTCGTCCAAAATCAGTTGTGCCAGAAAACGTTGATGCTGTGTAAGAACTAGTACAGAAGATCATCATGTGACTTATCGTGAGATTTAGGCATCCTTGAGGGATTAGTGTGACGAGCATCAATAACATACTGCATGAACATATAACTGTGAAAAAAATTATTCGCTTTGGATCCCGCATAATTTGTCACATGCTGAAAGGTATGATCGTGCCAATTGGTGCAAAGAAATGCTCAAGAAATTCAATCGCGGTGCTTTAAAAGCTGTGAGTAACATCTACACAAGTAACGAAATCTTGAATCTATGCGTATGAGCCCGAAACAAAACAGCAATCCAGTGTATGTGTCTTCAAAGACGAGCCAAATCCGACAAAAGTGATTCGTGCACGAAGCACACCGAAGCAAATGTTAGCCTGTTTCTTCGGAATAACTGGACATGTGGCAACCATACCATAAGAGCAACGTAGAACCGTGAATTCCGACTGCTACACGAGGATTTGTTTGACAGAAGTGTTTGGTGAAATACGGAAAAAGAGGCGGCAACGAAGGATCATTCTTCATCATGACAATGCAAACTCTCTCAGATCGGCTGAAACAACTACCTATTTGACTGGCCAAAACGTCGATTTGATGGATCATCCTCCGAACAGCCCTGATTTAGCACCAAATGACTTCTTTTTATTCCCGTTTATCAAGATAAAATTGCGTGGCCAGCGTTTTTCGGTGCCTGAAGAAGCCGTCGATGAATTAAAAAGCCATGATTTGGAGGTATCTCAATCGGAGTGGAAAAAGTTTTACGAAAAGTGATTCGAGCGCATGCAAAAGTGTATTGATATCATGGAGAATATTTCGAAAAACAATGCAGCCATTTTCAACAATAAATTACCGAGTTTTCATTATTAGGCGGAAAATATAAATAGCAACCCTCGTAGTAAGATAATGAAAGTCCTTCACAACTCGAATACTCAACCATAATTTATATTTGTAGCAAAGGCGTCAGTCACGTAATGCTACGTAATTACGACAATGGAAGATACTGATTAAATTAGATAGAACTGTTGAATCGAAGCAATCACAGATTCCTTTATCCCTTAAGAAAATTCATGGGATTAGTGCACAAATAATTCACTAACAAATTAATACAAATATTCTCTCCCTTAAAATCTTCTTCTGCTTAAAGTCTGCGACTACTCTCTTCCGTAATACGCTCTGCCACGCGATTTTACGGCAGTTCGTGGAGCATAGTGTATTTTTTTAGATTCTAAAAAGACAGTCGCGAAAGAACCGAGTTATCCAGGCTTAACAGAAGATACGATTCAGTTGATTGAGTAGAAAAGGAAATGGAACAACCGGAAAGTAGCATCAGAGAATGTAAGATTGCAAGGAGAATTAAATAATAAACTCAATTTAGAAATTAATTGAGTGAATGAAACAATGTGGAAAGAGCAGTGCAATGATACGGAGAAATTTCACAGTCAGGGCAGAGTGGACTTGCTGGAAAGGATAGTCGGGTGGGGGGGGGGAAAGGCAAACGAAACCATCTGTAAGAGATAAGACAGAAACGTAATTAATGAACCTGAAAGATATTCAGGGGAAGTGAAAAGAATATTATAAAAAAACTTTACGAAGAATGGATTACATAATTAGCTTTGAGCGCTATTGCTATATGGATGAAAAAACTTTGGCCATGTAAGTATTGAAAAACTATTTTAAAAAATGAAGGTAAAATGGAAATTGGAGCAGATAATATCGCCGTAAAAGTACTTAAGAACTTGATAAAGAATGGAAGGAGGATTTTTTTTGGACTAGTTCTGTTTTTTGGAAGTGTTCAACCTGAGGCCTTCGTCATGTCAATTTAATCCCAATTCGAAAAGTAGCACTCTAGTGCATGTGGCCTTAATTTGAATTTAAATCCCAACTTAATTACTGAGGAAAATTAAGCTTAATGAATTATCATCGTCATAGTTAATTTCTATGTACATACCTATGTAGGTCATGGATAGTTTTGGATAAGATGCCCAGTGCATTAGCAACTAAGAGAGAATTAATAGGAAGGAGCATAGGATAAAATATAACAGCGCATATTTGTTCTTCATAGACAATCGGGCATTCGATGGTGTGAATTAAGAAAATGTAAATGAAGTTTTGCCTAACATAGGAAAATAATTGACGGATAGATGACATATTCGAAGCCTAATTATGAATTAGAATGTCTAAGAGACGATGGCGGAGGGAGAATCGGGAAGGACAGCATTATACGCCATAAAAACGAAAAAGGGTGAATTAGAATTTCATACAGTTGAATTCAAAACTATGCATTTAAGTAGAAAATTATTGATTAGATCTATAAAAGAAGTACTAGTATTTTGGAAAGATTCTTAACAGTTGTGACTGTAGTAATTGAGAGATTTGTGCCAGAAAACTGAGCTGACTGGACGGAATGTAAGTAAAGAAAAGAAAGGTAAAAGCTTTTGTACCATAATGTATCCTAATGGTGTCTCAGTTCGAAACCAGGCCTTTGAGAGGAGTGGGATAAATGCAGGCAGATGGATAGACAGAACCTATTAGATAGAAAATATACTGAAGATATCTGTATGAAAATATGGAAAAATATGATGCATAAAAATTACTAGATTTAAAAGGGTAAGAGGAAATGTTCGGAGAAAATTCAAGAAATGGTAAATAAATTGATTGTGAGTGCATCGGAAGAAATGGAATGGATATTGAAAGCTGGAACAAGAAGGAGATTCTGGGCAAGCGTGGAAGAGTATCGGAATTTTACGCGAGATCAATGGAAAGAGAAAGTATGAAGAGCCGAGGAAGTTATTAATGCCTGGTGTACCGAGTTTAGAATGTGATGAGGTGCATCGGAGATCGTTGTAAACCTTCCTCTAATAAGTAGACTACCTATGATAGGTCTCTACAACTGTGATCTCCCATGCACAGAGGAAGAAGCATTTAATCAAAACTTACTATCCTGCACGAACAATAATTGCATGTTGGTAAGTCTTTCCTCTAAAACTGATCTTAGGATATTTATAAAACTTTTCTTTTCTAAGGGTTTTGGGATTGAAGAATTGATTAATTGAGTTAGGTCTCATTGGAGGACCAGAACTCTGCTAAAATACGAATGAAATGAATAGAATATTCTAAATCCTACACCAACGTGGAGTCCCCGGAGCGGCCCTTATTCCTAGCTTCGCGGCATTGCTGCCAGCAACAGCGGCGACTGGCATGGACCCACCGCCTGATGCGGAGGTACTACAATTATTTACCTCTTTATCTAACAACATTAATAGTCATCGCCTTAAAGCCCGGGACGTCCATGAAATCACGCTACTCCTGACCATCGCTTCCGGTTGGGAGAACCTTTCCATCGTTCAGCAAAAATCCTTATATAACAGGGCCCGGATCCTTCTAGCAGTAGCCACAATCGGCTGGGGAGATGCCCTGCGCATTTCATCGGAAGCCCCGGTGAACCTACTTCATCTTCCCCCGGGATTCATCCTGTCACAAAACACCCCATCGCAACAACCAGCACCAGCGCCCAGTTACCAGCCAACGTACCAGTATCAGCGGCCATTTCAGCCAAACCCCTCCCGCCAGCGGGCACGAGGACGGGGTTACAGACGACCCGCCCGAAATTCACCTGCCTGAAGCCTCAGTATCCACCGGGCAGGAAATCCTCCTCCGGTGGGCGGCTTCCGGCGAACCCGAGGATCCCGCCGAGTGGGAGGAGTCCTCTACGGAGGAAAGTGCTTCGTCGATCTCTTCAGCGGACGACGACGACCAAGACTCAGGTGTCGACAACGACGACGACGACCAAGAATCCGACGCCTGGCGCTGGCGCATCGTCCCGCCAGAAGAGCCCGGAACCGGACCTGAGGAAGAGGAAGAGGACGCCATCTCGCTCCCCGACCCGGAGGACGAGGAGGAAATAGCGGCGGAAATCCACGTCCCGGCAGTCCCTCCAATAAAACCTTTCAGGTATGCAAAAAGAGTCAATGAGACTATTTCACGTGTGGGTGCTAGTCTTCCGAAGCCACGTGGTGCACCATTCCTAAGTTCCAGAACCCGTCCCAGCCCGACGATGGATAAATTCATTAATGCATTCCTTAACGCCGGAATCATTGTTAAGTGGAATATCAAGTGTTCTTTTCGATGTTTCACGGTGCCAAAACCGTGTCCGCCGCCGCCGCCGCACGTTTATATACGTAATCAATACAAAAAGTTTCTTGAAAAAATTTTATCGTGTAATTGTTTGAGGATGTTGTACGTTAAATGGTTTAAAAAGTGTGTGGTGTGAAGTTGTGACTTATTTTTAAATTAGGTAGAAAACACTATCAAGTAATATTAGGTCAAGTTTTGAATTATTATAAAAAAACTCAGCTTATAAAAGTAAATTAAAACTTAGTACAAAATAAAACAAAAAAATCGACAAAAGCGTATACCTATTGTTTCTCTTGAGAACGGGGCTAAGGATTTAGAGGAGATCAAAATGAGGTGTACCTACCGTTAGTAGAAAGCTGGGCCTCCATTTTGAGATGTAATCATAGAAGACCTCAGATTAGTGTTCATTAAAATAGAATTTCTATTTTTTTCAATAAATGCTTAAATAAAGGAACACCATCGATAGGATTAGAAAAACAGCCAAGTATAGAAATAGTACCTTCCGGTTCATACCTTCTTTAACTAAATCACGGTCCGTCGGTATTGCAATAGACGAAAATACTAGATGCTATCCTACTATGACGATCATTGATGATTAATTAGTGGAGTTATCGCTTTCAGAGGTCATTGAATAACGGAGGGTCTATTTTCTGTTTGCAGCTTAGCTTGCTATTTATCTAGGATCCATTAGCTACCCATTCTCTCGGAGAACAGGACTGACATGTTAAATTGAAAATGAAATGATAATGATATTTGAAAATTCTGGATTACTCATGCGGTACTTCAATTTGTTTTTGTCGTTTAACAATTATGGTAGCCATCTTATTATTTTTCCATTAGTTTAATTTGGTAAATAAATGAAATTAATGAAAAAATCGACGCCCGATTTGAAACTGAACATACCGCTTTGTGGTCTGCTGAATACGTTTTCACTTTTTCACCACATTTTATGTATTTTAATATATTTATGTGCATGAAAATGTGATTTCGTGGGCATGGGGGACTGAAAAATGATTAATCTGGTCCTCACTCTATTTGCTATCCGGTAATTTTATTTGGTGAAGAGGACTGACCCTTAATTACACGTGCTATGGTCATTCCTCTCAAAAACTAAAGTTCAGAATTAAAAACAAGAAGAGACATGATAAAAGAAATTTCATCTTTCATTAATTTTTGTTTCCCTAAATTTTTTAAGTATTCAATAGAATTATTCTTTAAATTGCAGAAGTACTATGTTTTAACAACTTTTGCCCTCCATCATTTTCTACTGGAACTAATCGTATTTGAAATATTTCGATCATTTGTCTTTATGTTGATTTATCTCTCTCGTTCAAATAGCGTGACGTATATTATTAGCAGTTTTTTAGAAATGAAATTGCTTTAGACCCAAAAGTTAATGTAAAATGTAAAAGTATGCAATTAAACAAGTTTCCCAGGTAATTGTCACCGACGATAAAAAATGAAAAAATGGGAAGAGAAATCATGTTGTTTAACACGAGTGAAATTTTCGATTATTTTTATGAAGTAATCACTGGACTAACCCTGCATTACAGAAGTAATCTCAGACTCTTGTCTACTTGCACGAACGGCTTGGGATTGGAACTTGATGCCGTAAGTGTTTAACAAACTTTATAGATCAGAAATAACCACCTGACAAAGCATCCTCAATTATTATCCAAAATTTTCATTTTATCCATTGAGATATAGTTTGAACATCTCTTACCAAAGTCTTACAAATAAGCGGTGGTCATTTTTATTCGACGAATTGTCCAGACCATAAAGATTTTACGAAAATATGGATTTGGATTGAATATAATTTCTTTACCCCAACGAAAGGTACTTTATCACATGTTGAATTACCTTTAATGTACCTCTGAAAACCGAAGAAAAACTAATTCTGGAGGTACAAGTTAAAATTGTTTATAAATAGCAAAATTAATTATCCCCAATACAGTTCTCGTTATTAGATGAAAGATTTTTTTAAGGCACTTTAACTGTATTCTACTCTAATCAAATCCATATATCGGATTTTATGGGCGATTTAAGTCACACTGACTCATTTGTAAGTAGGTCGGCTTGTGTACATGGAAGGGGGTGGAAATTCCTTCCCCGGAGAATCATTCATTTAGCTCCGAAGATCGCATACACAGATAATGCTACCGCTAGGATATTTTTTATCACTGCAATATTAACAGATAATCATTATAAAACAGGATTTGGTGTCAAATACTAGCACATATAATATAGATAGCAATATACCGTCTTACGAGATTAGTTAACTGACTGACTGTGTTTTATATCGTATATGGAATGCAAAAACTATCTCTATTGACATTACGTCCAAGCGTTAAGCGCTCGAATAAAAATTCCGATTTTTAAATGGAGCTTCCATTCTGCATGAAATAATGCTAAATAAATTAAAGAGGGCTAACTTTAATGGATTTAAGCTTAGCACGGAATTTCAATTTTCGTATTCATATTAAAATACGTTATAGCCCAATATTGTTTAATATTTAATTATTAAGTATGCATGGCATTTAAAAAAATTAAATCTTACTAAAAAATTGTATTTGGTTGATTCACGTCAATCATGTGTTCATAAAATGCCAAATAACTTTTCACTAAGGATATATATTTTGAAATTCAATTTTCCAGTAGAAATTAAGTGGAACATAAAAAGTGTATTTTTCTTGTATTCCAACGATATTTTCAGGCAATCGAACGTTACCATAATGTTACTCATTATCAGTTTTTAGAAGATAGTATCAGACGTTGGTGTAATTATGGAATGGCAATAATAAATGCAGCCAAAGTGAAATTTTATATAGGATCATCACACATTTAATTTGGTCAAAACTTATTCATTATTTGAAATATAGTAAATAAAACTGGACGGTATAGAATTGAAAATTTGGTAAAATATTTTCATAAAAATTTCTTTTGACTGCAATAGGTAACTCTTGTGTAAATAAGTATACTCGCAGTGATGAAAACTCTCATACCATCCTTGTAACTCTCCCATTCATGCACATTTTGTTATTAAAATGTTTTTTAACTATTAAAAAATGATAAATTATCGAACTTTGATTCCTCGCATTTCTTTAGATACCCTGTATTGTATTACAATACGATATTCTAATAAAAGCAGAAATAATTCCTTCCTCTCCTCTTCGTTCCTAAGAGATATTCCTATCGAGGAGTTTCAGGGTGCCTTCCAGGCGTGCCAAACACGTCTCCGCAAGCGTATTATTGATGCAGTATTTTGAAGAACTTTAAGCATTTGGTCAAGTACGATCAATAAATCTATTTTTCCTAGAGAATTCGCATTAATTCTTTAGTGTTCCCTGTATGCAAGATCATCCTTCAACTTATTTGTTTGTGCACGAGTAACCCATCGCCAATTCCCTTATGTTAAATTTCCGTCTATTCAATCTGACTATTCGCATGTAGGTTACCTCACTGGGGTCGCGACATTTCTCCTCCGCGGTGGAGAAACGGAAGTATTAGCTCGGTGTTGGAATGGAATTGTCCTTCATACATCAACTACATTCAAGTAGTTTCATCATCGGAAATGAGCGGTTCGCAAAATATATCTGCGGATACTTCGTACGCATGTTTACGCATCTTATTTTTACGCGGCCGAAAAAATAGCCCCCTAATCAGCTTGATCATTTGTTCGTGTTTGGAATGCTGCTAAAATTATTGATTGAAACTTCGCAAGGTAGCGAACAATACGGTAAACACCTAACTCTCGAATGTGGTAATAAACACGTTGGAAGAGTTAAGGCAATAAAACAGCAATCACAAGTAGTTTTCAGTATCTATCATACCTGTAAATATCGCCAGACTTAGAGATTGGGTGCCCTTGAATATCGGTTTAACGATTATCCTAACCTGGTGTCTATTTATTGATGATTCTATTTGTCCAACAAGGCTATTAATTCTACTTTGATAACTACTAAGTAACTTACGATCCAACCGACTCTCGTCGCGGGATTGCAATTCGTGATAGCTTGCTTCCGTGACTCTCGTCTGAGTGCACTCAAATCCAGCCTAATTAACACCTGCATTGATTATTCAATTCTAATTTATGTCATTTACATGAATTTACAATTTCTGCGTATATTGTTTTTTACGAATGATTTGTTTCTAACGCTCTATGAATTAATCTAATGGTATTCTCCAGAATTATTTCTTTCTCTTTAATTTTTCTTTATGCAATTATTAAATTAACATCTCAATGGACGTTGGTTCTTTCATAAACTCTATACATATTGTATTAAGATTTTTGGTGTATTTAGCTTGAGGTTCTGTGGTCAAATGAATGCATCGCCCTATAGAGAACGAGTGCTATGGGAGGAGAAACGCCGCAATAGATTTTTTGTTTGATTAATGTACTAATTGCGTTAAAACTCAAAGGGTATATTTTTTCTGTCAAACTGCTTACACCAGAAAGCTTAAACATCTGTTACTTCTCAACATAACACGCATATAGACACTTTTTTACAACGCTAACGTAATGATTGTCAAGGTATAAAGTTAAGGTGATTGTAAACTGTAAGTTTAAGATAACCCTTGTGTAGGTGATCATACCTGTATTCTTCCCCAAAAAAACCGGCTGGTTCGTCGCCAACTCTTCTTGGGTTTGTTCTCATCGTTATTTCTTTGAAATGTCGCACTCGTGGACTCACATAAACACAATAACTGCATATGCACATACCTGTATATATCACATTCATAGCTCTGTTGTCTCAAGTCTCAGTAAATTGATGATGAATTTCGATGGTCATTAAACCACGCAAGTGGGGAAATCAGATAATGATTAGCTATCGTTGAGTTTCCACAGTACGAACATTACTTGACCGGGTCACCCTCTAAACACTGCGAAAAACCTAATGGCTCGTGTTAGGGACAACTGATTTCTTCCAGTTTTTTAAAATCAAATTGCGTTTTAAAAATCGTCCCGTTGGATTGGATCTTCAGAAACGTACACCCACGTCATATTTCGTTTATTAATTTTAAATTTAAGCGACGGATATATATTTTTATTAAATTAATAAAAATATAAAAATGCGAATGTCTCGCGTGTTTGGCAAATAATGCTTACCAATACAAAGAACCCATACAGATTTCAAATAAAATTAATTTTACCAAGTAGGACCATTTTGGAAATCGCTGCGAGATAATGAAGAGGGGAAAAATTGAAAAAAAATGGAAGAATTGGCATAACGGATGAATGGGCGAGTAGGCGTGGGAGGGAAATATGGGTAGGGAGGCTTTGATGCTTCGTTTATTGCGGTCGAGGGTTTACCCCACTCCGGAGAGTTGGAAGGCCCTCCATTTTATTTCTCCGATCGAGTTCCGTTAATCAAATATTATAAGTTCTTTCATCCCTTCTAAATATTATGAAATGGCCCCTACTCCCTTTCTAGTTTGCTCTCAATTCTTTTTAATTCCTCAATGCTCTCACTATTCAATGCTGCATAACCTTTTTTGTCATGTTGAAGGCGTGTCGCATTTTTTTATTTTCGGTTCTGCTTGATTTTTATTCCTTTTTTCGAATAGCAGATAACTAATTTATTAAGTGAATTAACCCTTGTTTTGAATTGAGTCTGAGTTGCATGTATGCAATTTTACATGAAATTAATTTTACTCAATATTTTTTCCTTTCCCCCCCCCTCCCATATCCTGCCTTATCACCTACACTTCCCACCTGGTTCTTGAACCCCCTACCACAACCCTTTTTGGTAGATCGCGGGTTATTTATGACGATGTCGAATTCTTTTTCCCTATCGTTTCATTTTATTTTATTGATTGATTTAACGGGATTGATTTAAAATAATTTAGACTATGTGTGTACTAACTCCACTCTGTTTAAATTTAAGCTTCAGTGTGGTCAAATTATTTACATATTTTTTCCTGCGTTTTGGGGCGTCTTTCTTAATTGAGTTGTATTTTACGATTTATTAAACTGCCCGGGCACCTGAGCGAAAGAAATAAACGAGCAAATGAGTTCAAAATACGTAGCGATAAAAGTGTTAAGATTTTTCTGTGCTTGTCCTTTTCGGCCGCGGAGACTTCTTTTTTATGTCTCGGTGTTGCGTTCGTTTCTTTCCCTTCCACTGTGTATTTGGGTCAATGCTTTATACATATACATACATACTTATATATATATATATATATATACGTATGCATGTATATGTATACGTATGTGTATATATATATATATACGTATGTATTATATATATATATCTACCCATTTATATCTGTGCATGCATGCGACGTGAGGGTGTGGGAAGAGGGATGAGGAGAAGTCGCGCGTTTGTTTGCTCTACCTGTTGCTGTACTCTTGCACGCAGTTAAATCAGGTGGAGGAGGCATTACAAATCGAATGTGCGGTTGCGCGGAATAGGAGCCGGGCAGATAAACTGTTCCGTTCGGAGATTTTTCAATCGAGGCTTGGAGTTTGTTTCTTCACGTCGAGATGTCACTGTTGTGGTGAACGCAGCATTTTTGCCGGACGTCGCTAATGATTTTTTGAAATCTAGCTTCAATAATGCTACATAATGGGTAATTTCTAAAGCTTGTCGTTCAAGAATTGCCTGAATTTCGTTATCGACGGACTGCAAGGAGTTAACGATTCACGTTGATCCTAGCTCGGAATAACCATTTTCTTGTTATTCATGGTGTTGAAACAGGATTTTATATGTTATACAACTAGGATTTCCCTTGCTGACATAACTAGAGTATTCAGATCATTATCAAAACTCATTTGGTCGTATTATTTTGGCCTTCTATAACCAATTTGATTTATAAACTTTCCTTCTTACAAGAGGGCATCTGAAAATGTTGATTCTTAGGGCTTAAAATTTCACGTGAAAAAAATATTCACGTCTCCATCAATTTGAAATCATTTATAAATGAAGATCTCTCGCTTGGTCAGGGTTTATTTTCCAATGCTGATTTAAGCGTGTAGTCTAGCCAAGTACGAAACACGTTACCACACGCGGAAAAATTATTTACAATGGTTGCAATTGGCATTGTGAATTTCGGGAAAATTAAATAATAATTGCTCATGTGCATTAATTTCCTCTCAGTAGCCACCAAAATGTCTTGCAAGTAAGGAATATTGTTATATCAAAATCATTTATTAAGAGTTACCCATCATTCGCTTGCAAATATAACAGACCTGCTCCGAGTGAAACAGATGCGAAGCGGTTTCAGCCATAGGTCTACATCATTTCAATTTATTTTCAAATCAAATACTATGGAAGAACATTATAACGACTAATTGGATGTTTTTCTAAGCTATATTAAATACGACCTTATTAATGTTAAATTGCGTGGCTCTCAGCTCGACATAAAAGTGCTCCGAAAAGAAACTCTCTCGCCAAAGGCCACTAGTTTTACCATTTAAACTGCTATTTTAGGATAGGAAAATTTTGTGTCTTTTCAGAGGATAGCAATGAGACGTGACCCAGAGAATCACCATTAAGCTGGTAACGGGTTTTAAATCGTTCTTCTGGAATAAAGGGGAAAAACGTTTTATTTTCGTTCGCGAAAAATAGAAAAAAATATTACATCGAATGTTTCATATGCAATATTTATTGCGTCGGAATAATTTGTGCGTGCGCGAATACGAAATCAATTTGGAATGGGAAATAAAACACGGTGGACAGAGGATTATTTAAAAAAATCATGCGTACCATATATATGAAGATCTGTGTTTTCCCCTCCATTTGCAAGTTAATATTTAATATGTTTTCTCTTGTTTTCAAGTTTACTAACTTTGTCACTTCATGAAGCTTTAATTACATTTTTTGGCTAGAAAAAAGTCATTCAAGTAGACGTTGGTAGGCATGTTGAGAGCTCTCAGATTATTTCGATCGCGGTACAGAGACCACTGACAAGATGATTTGACTATTTTATCCAAATCATTATTTCTTATTGGATACAGAAAAATTATAAATGTAATGCCATTCATTTTTGTCTTATTTCAGGCCTAATAAGTGATTAATTTAGATTTTATAATGTTTTTTATCACATTTATTGTTGTACTATAAAGACAGCCTTTAGGTATTCACGTTGCTATTATTCTATTCCTCGAAAATTACGAATGCTTTTTCAGAATTGATATATTTACGCTATCTTGATTCTCTGCATAAAAAACTATTCGGTTTGCGTAGCAAGTAATTCCTCTTTTTTACAATTCCCCCATAAAGTTTCAGTATGTCTGCTTGTTCTTTTGATTAAATCACATTTTTAAAAATGAAATAAATTTTATTAGTGCATGAGACTCAATAAATGATTACCTACGGGATGTTTCTCATGTTTGTTATTCCTAGCCTTGAGGGAAAGAATTTCTCAGTTCATAATTACTTTTCTAGAGACGTGTTATATAAAAGGCCTGGTGAAGTTCCTTTCAAAAGTAATTCGAAATTCTTTGCTGAATTAATCTGTGGTAATTGCAGAAATCCCTGGAAATTTGTAGCATAAGTATATTCTAAATCAATACTACCTGAACTATATTGTTTATTCATTACAATTAAAAATAATAAATGATACTTTTAGATAAATAAATATATTTTTTCGCTTATGTGACATATCAGTTGAAGTAGCTCGCTTTATTTTATAGAAAATATAATGTATTTATACATATTTCTATTTTTATTATATGAAGCATTGCTAGATCATAATAAATCTTCGTAGACGTTTCATGGAAGATTACATTTAGTCCTTAATGAAATGGATTATAGGCGTACAATTATATAAAACTGTGTCAAATTCTTACGCTATGTTAGGGAGAAATTAGCAGGTTTTTAATTATCAGTTTCAACCTTGTCCATAGCTTGTGGAATCGAAGTAAAAATATTATTGCTTAAATGTGCGTCAAAAGGCTGTTCCGATTGACTTACAAATGCGCTAATCATAAATATAATTTCCTCTTGATTTGGGTCTGATGGACCGTTTATCGATACCTAGATTTATGAACGAAATACGGCAAGCAGTGGAATCTAATTACCTTGGTTTGCGCCCAAGCAACAAAAAAAGACATTTTTATCTCTCGGATTGAACTGGTTACGTTCGATAAAGCATTTCCTTTTCTATATTTTTTCCCGTGATAAACCTCCCAGTTTATTTGTTCAGATCATTTGCAAATTAACATCACTTTGTAATTTTACCTTGAAATATATTGCCTCGCAATTAAGTCCCATATGCATCACCATTTCCTATCTATGGAAATCGTATTTTATGAACCATTATCAGACTTATTAACACAAGCATTTTTGGCGCTTTTCTCGTTGTTTGGTGGACGTTCAATTTAGGGGTAGGAAATTAATGGGACAATTTAAAACAGTCAGAGAATAATAATTTAGATTGCAGTAGTGTGGATATATAGTTATCGGTTCCGATGTCCCCTGTCCGGTCAAAAAAAGTCGAAGCCCAAATGACCCAGAAAGCTGAATTTTTCCAGACAGGTAGGAAAAAGGGTGTTGGAATTTTCCCCACACCCAATGGTCTGAATTCGAAAATTTCCTTGAGAACGTTTGACCAGAAAATCCAATTCAGTCTCAAAATTTACTCTGGTGCCCAGAACCGTGTAAATAAGAATTAATGGGAAAATATGAGCCTTTCCGTTTATGACTCGTTTAATACGATAATGACTTTCAAGAGACTCGTTTAATTATGAAGGTCTTGAATTGTAAGAGTAAGATACTTGAATTAAAATTTACAACGGGATTGGATTAGATTGCGGACATAAGATCAAACGTTATTTATTACATAAATAATTTCTTAGTATTAGGCGCGTAAGCTTCAAAAAATAATTGTGGGTCTGAAAATTTGATGACCGGGTTTTTATATATCACATTGAATGCATTGATTGTGGTTCCGTGCGTATCTATTATTCTGTTTGAATTGAATCGTATAGATAATAGAATAAAATGGTTACCTATTTTAGTAAATTTTAAACACCAGAAATACTAAGATACATATATTAAATAATTTTATAAATTTAGCCTATACATGAATATTTACGCTAAGCTCACCGCAAGTGCTAGTTTGGAAGAAAATCTTATGATTATCTTATTTTCCGTATCAAGTTAAATTAAATGACATTTAATGTTTTTATTAATTTAGGGCAGTATATTTTCTATTTACCTCCTCATCAGAAGTACGAAAAATGTGAGCAAAGGAGTACAGAAGCTATCAGTAATCACCAATTAACTAGGGACCAGATTTTTTTAAACGAATTTGAAAAATTTCTATAAGTAAGATATCTACAAACAATATCATCCCTCTTCAGTGCTCACTCGGCCGAAAGATTGCTTGTTGAAAAAAAACTTCCTCGCGACATTGTTTCCCATTAATTTTCGATCTTCAGAGTCATCACGATGGCTCATCACATACTAAATAACTTGATTTCTCCTCGGATGCAATTTCATGTCTAAAGGTCCCGCTGACCATATGCATGTACGAATAGATTATGAAAATATTTGTGGGCATTTTTCCTAGTCTAATTATGAAATAAATTTACCAACACTGACACATTGACAGAAATACGAGCATCTTGGAACTGAAACAAGAAACTTGAGACCTAAAATATTCATTCCTTATTCGTCCTATAAAATATGGCAAATGATAAAAAAGTCAAGAAAGTGGCCCTCACTGGTCGTCATTTTTGGACAATTAGACTCTATTGTAAAAAGAAGGGCTTTAATGTAAAATAGCATTACCTAGCGCATTAATACTGTGAATAAATTATTTGACCGTGAGAATGATGCTGAATTACCAATAAAATGTCAAATCATTTTATTCTGTTTATCTGTTTTACCACTTTTAAAAGCCTTAAAACTAAACTTTTGCAAATTTTATTCCATTTTAGCAAATAGTGAGCGTACATTGTATCTCTAGGTGATTATTCTCAGATTGAAAAGATCAAGGGGACATTTTGATTACTTAATTACCATTAATACGTATTATGGTTTCCAAAGCCTTTCAGGCCGTTGCCTAACTCATCATCATCAGGTTCATTAATTAAACATGGAATAAACGCAGATATACGAGTCAATTTTTAAGTATATAGCCGGGAGCTGGAATCGAAACAATAATATGGTGGACGCAGACATCCGGTTCAAGAATAGCAAATAAATGCACTACAGACTACTTTAGCTAGATCGAAACGGAAATATTTTGATGCTGCTTCCTGGGTGTAATTCCATTCCATAATTTTCATATCGAAATATCGATATTGCTGGTTGAGTACATACATATTCAAAAGTTTGTATCAAATCTAAAAAATAATGAGATGCTTGTTGATCCTTAATTGTAATTGTGCTATACAAGGCTTACATAAAAAGTATCGGGAAAAGTTTCGGCAAAATGAATTTATTTCAGATATTACCACAATGTCTCAAAATTATTCAATGTACATCCCTTGTGATCCATTGTATGCTGAAATTACTTATTAGAGACCAAATTTAAACGGTCAAAGTATTCGAAATATTTTATTCATCGTTAATCGTAATTTTGATGATCAATTCATCAAAGAGCACGGGATAATGACATGCATAGCTTTAGAGCGGATATTAATTTAGTGAATTTGTATTAGATCATACTAATTAATTCGTCTGTAACCTAAATAGTTGTTTTATATTACCTGAGTCTTACGAAGTGATATTATACGAAAGTAGCACAGTATCACAAACTTTACGCTCAACAGAATATACATTTGTTATTCAACCAACTTCACTTTCGTATAAGTACTGAAAATACTGCGTACAGTTTAGAGAAACTAGCAAAATAATGAATATATTTTCTTTCAAACTCAAAGTTGACTCTGTGTTGCTATTCTATCATGATAATGGATTACCCCAGTCTCGCCTTCAACTATCTCTCAAAGTGATGTATTTAAACGTTGTTTGCGACGTTCGTGTTTGATTTTTCTTAAAAGCAATTCATTAGTTATCATTCTTCTTATTAGTTGCCAACGGTTTTTACGTGAAAAGTTTCCTCCATAGATTAAAGTGGCATAATTAATGTAAGAGTATTGACGATGGCTGCTTACTTAACGTGATGAAATTCTTGTGCAATCTGTTATATTTGACAGATGCGTTGGTCCTGTTTGATCGGCCGTGTTTGACATAAGAAAACGGCGAAGGAGCAAATAAGACGCGCATCTTATATATGAAGAAGAAAGTTTGTCTCTCCACTCCTTATGTATATATATGCTCGGGCTCCGAAGGAAGTAACGAAATCAAACATTGATTGCACGAATGTACCCTTAAGCCACTTCATGGGGACTGCCGTCTTCTGATAGTTAGAAAGTTACAATTGTCCTTTGCTGGGACTGAGGTCTGGTGGCCTGGAGGGTTGTACTTTTCTTGTGACGTGATACACTTGCAGGCACTTATAAGCTGATTTTAGTACGATAATTGTGGTAGGCTCTTTTGTGATTACACAAAATACATAGTTGTTGTATGGCTGTCATTTCCCAGAGTAATTTACTGCCCTCCCCAGGTTTCAACAGTGATTGTGCAGATATGATGCAGTATCATTGAAACCCGTCTCAAAAGAAAATAGAATAGATAGTCTGTAGAAAAATTACAATTAATAATAATGTTCAGAATGCAAACTTGCACAAAATTCATACTATAGAAATATTATGCCGGGTGAAAAAGTCTTGTGCAGTCATTTAAATTTATCGGGTAGCAATATATTTCATGCACCCATGCCGTGACTTTGTAATCTATATTTTATTGTACACATGCAAAGGAATTCTATTAAATATATAATAGTAATATTATTATAAGGTAATCTACCGATTAAGTTAGGTTTATGGATGGACAAATCTAATAATAATATAAAATTATTATAACACACGGGCTATATTATCACCTGATTATGACGTCCATTGTCGAAACCTAGGTCGTGTCTTTAGTGAGGGGAATGTGAAATTGCCTACTGGAAGTAACTGCTTTCATTTCCAAGATTTTAGTGAATTCCATAAAGTTATGTCTGAGACAACAAAAATCACAAACAGGTTCAAATATTTAGAGTTCAATTTATACGGTGATCGTTCATTGACCATTACTTGCAATAAAAGTGAGTAAAATTTTAATTATATTCAATGGCGAGTGGTATTGGCGAAATGTAAAAGAGAATGAATGATTTCCTTAGTCCTCTTCCGTAGAAACGTCAGTCGTGATAGCCCGAAGCCCGGTGGCTAGATTAAGAGTATGTATGTGTTTTGCTTGGGAGTGGCAACGTTTCCATTATTTGTTCAAATACTCGGATAGAAGTTAAGCGTCCAACTCTTGGTGAATAACAACATTCACATTTTCTCTGTTGTAGTCTTTGGATCGGTCAAAATGGAGTGCTGCTTAAATAGTTTGTTTGCCCTCTCACTATGGAGTTCTCCATTGTTTTGGGCCTTGGAAATTAATGATAACTAAGAAAGAGCACGCAAATTTTTGTGTGCCAGCTGTACGAACATGGTATAATTAAAATTAAATAAATAGACTTTAAGATAAAAATTATAAAATGAAGCAATAAACATGATGCCATAAGTATTATTACTATTGACACTATTTCCACCATTACTCGGTGGAATTTCTCCGTTTTATAGGTAAGAGGAGAAATGCCACAGTTAACATTTATTGACGACCATGGCTTCACCACAAGTCTAATTATGCCACACCGGTTCTAACCATGGTCGTCGAAAAATATAAACTGTGGAATTTTTGTATTTCTCTTATCCATGCAATAATTAATAATGTATATGGGATGTGAAAGAGCCAATAATTAATGAATGTCTTTGGTAATTTGGAAGAGAAAAGGAAACATCAACTAGTCTTCCGATCCTTCGTCTATACTGCAACTTAACAACTCTGCAAAATTAAGCCTGGGATCGTGTTCCATTATTGCCATTTTGTTATTAATTATAATTTATTTGTCTTCTTCATTTATTATCCATTCGCACAAGCAAATGGACCATATCCTAATAATTGTCTTCCCTTGTCACTTTATCGTCTTTCTGGTAAACATATATCGAAAAAAATACCTTAAATAAAGTCGTACGATAGTTGGGAGCTAAATAATACGAAGGAAACCGAATCTCCAGGTATGTTATTCACTCCATAAATTATCAACTGTATTATCAACAGAATTTTATTCGGTAAATCAAACTGAATGTTTCAGTTACATCCTTTAAAATTTATCTCAAACATTTATTTTCATAGAAGCATGCAAGAAAAGTCACGTTCACTCATAGTAACTATTCTTTTTCCGCCGTAAAAAATATGCCACCATTATTCATTCTTCTATTTCATTCGAAAGGTTAGCACCCCTTGATTCCGTTGCGTTGAATATATGTAAGGTTTACTCCTACCTATGATTATAAATTTTAATTACATTTCATGAAAGTTACTTTAAATGTTGAATGTTTCTTGTCACGAAAGAGTTGTTAAACCTTTTCAGAAAATATTCCTTAAATATTCGTTTTATAAATGTTCCTTTAGTGGTTCCAAAAGCGAATAAAAACGAGGTGACTAGCAGGCGAGTCTGAAAAAATGAACGTAGAGCCCAACATAAATACCTCACCGATGAAGCTGAATAACGACTTTTCGTAATGAACATTAATATTAAGTTGGTTTAAGAGGCAGCAGAGGTTTTTACGAGTAAACTTTCCCCCTTGCTTCATTCAGCCGCTAGGTTTTTCCACAGGCGTAATAAAAAAAGGTTGATGGATTGCATACTGTTGTCCAGGCTTCATTTTGTCTTAATGCTAAAAATGAATGATGATAAGTTGGAGTGTTAAAAATATATAAAATTTACTTAGGTTTCGTCTAACATAAAATCATGAACATCGTCATTTTCAGGTTTCTTATGTATACTTGTTTTGAATCGCAGGTGAACTATAATTTAAGATGAGAGCTATAGCTTAGAAAACCATGGAGCCATTACCAGATCAATATAGACGCCACGCGCTATTTTATTGGACTGGGGTTATCCGATCTTTTGCCGTGAAAATACGTCTTTTTCCGCATTTTGTGATTAAGTTAGAAAATAATAATTTATGCATAGATGCCGGAGTATAATTTTCTTTTATGAACAAGAGTAATCTAGTAGTCAGAAAACGCGTTGTTAATCTGAAGTCCACTATGAACTTTTCTTATTCTCCTAAGAAGGGAAAGTAGGTAAGGATAAGTATACCAATAGAATTACTTCCAGTAATATGAATGCTTAATGATAAACTCGATGGTTTCAGGCTTCACTTTGTGGAAATCCATTCTAATAAATCAAAAGAGAGATGGTACTTTTTCCACACTTTATTGTTTAAATACGAGTCCTCGACGAGTTTCTGGCACTACTAAGAGTGTGTGTGGAAGAGAATTACTTCAAATTCAATGGCAAATTCTTCCAACAAAAGGACGGTTTAGCAATGGGATCACCTCTTTCACCACTTTTGACGGACTTATATATGAACGACTTTGAGGAAAGGTTATTCAGTGATCATTCAGTGAACACCAGTTTTATACAGTGTTGGTACAGATACGTGGACGACGTGTTTGCAGTGTGGACTGGTACAATGAGACAACTGGACATATTTTTGAATAAGTTAAATTCCCAATCAAAAAATATAAAGTTCTCTTGTGAAAAAGAAACCAACCATAGCATTAACTTTTTGGACTTAACAATTACAACCACGGAAAAAGGCTACGAATTCGCAATCTACAGGAAAGAAACTACCACAGACCATGTCATCCCCTCCGACTCCCGCCACCACCCCTCCCATAAGATGGCCATGCTAAACTCCACTCCATGCTAAACAGATCTCTCAACATCCCCCTGTCCGCCGAGAACTTCGCCAAGGAAATCAAGGTAATCAAAGACATTGCAGTAAAAAATGGTTACGAAGAAAGTGTCAGTAAAATGATCATTAAAAAACGCTCCCTCCGAGCACAGAGACTGTTTTATAAATCATCGGTAACTAGTGAAGATAAGAAACGATGGTGCAAACTTAGTTACTACGGAAAGATTACGCAGTCTATTGCCAACCTTTTCCCGAAGGAAGATCTCAAAATTGCATACTACAACAAATGTAATTTAAGGGCTGTGTTAAACAAAACCAAGGACAATATTGACATCAATGATAGAAGTGGCATTTATAAACTCCAATGTGGTGACTGTGAAATCTGTTATGTTGGCCAGACTGGACGGTCGTTCAGAGTAAGAGCAGAAGAACACAGAAGACATCTACGAAATGGTTAAATACGAGTTAAACAGATCCCATTTTGCAAAACATCTATGGGAAAGTGACTACAGGAGCGACTTTATCCCAGAGATTCTTCACCTCGAGAAAAAGGGAAGAAGAATGGATTGTCTGGAGGAGCTGGAGATTAGGAAGCATCAAAAGGCAGGAATAATTGCCAACGAGAACATTTTTGTGAGCAATTCCCCCCTTTTGGATATTTCTCTGACCACAATACCTGACGCCCCAACCCCCGCCGTGAACGGCATACCTAACCAAGCTTCCACTTAGCCAACATCCACCCCACCTCTCCCTTGGAGTCACCCACGCCCAGTACCACGCTCCCTCTCACACGCCCCCCCCCTTTCCCACCGCCTCTTTCCCTCCCCCCTATCCCTCCTCTTTCCCCCCCCTCAAAAAAACTATATATTCTGGAACTCACTGAATCTATGTACCTAATGATGTCGCCTATGCGACGAAACCGGTCGACTTTAAACAATAAAGTGTGGAAAAAGTACCATCTCTCTTTTGATTTATTTGAATGCTTAATGCATAAGAAAACCATTACCCAAATGCAAAACGTATCGGAAAGTTTAACCCTCCAGTTTTTTGTGGCATTTTCACCTTTTCACTTTTTTGGCGAAATGAATACAACTTGGCATCAGTATATATTTTTAAGGAACCCTAAAAGTAATATCTAATATGTTATTTCCCCTATTCCTTTGTACGTTTTGCCAATAAAATGAAGGAATTTTGGGCATAGGATTTATTAAGTTGTTTATTTAAAGAAAATATTTCATTCGAAGCAATGGACTACATTGTTAACGCTAGTTTCACCTTTCTCTCATATCTCTTTAGTCTTTTTCTAGAATCTTGCATGTACATTTTTTGTACCGCACTGCATTTTGGGCTGCTGACATCGCGGGTAAATTGTTGATGCTTAAGTTCCTATTGGGAGAGTACGAAAGCGTGTTAGAGTGCGATCTTTCTTTTCGACCACTTTTATTTCAGACAATTGTATTTTTTAACATTAATTTATATAAATATTGCATTGTAACAACCAAACTTATGAATGTATTTTCATGTAAATGACGATAATGAAAGACCGTTAGTTTAACCACCCTTTGAGAATTACATTTCTTGGTATTATTTTTATCAAATTACAACAGACATTATTTATTGAACAGTTCAGTTTGGGGAGGTTGAGTTAAGCAGATATTTCTTTATGATAACATGTTTTGCGTTAAGAGCCTTAAAAATGAATTGAGAGGCAGAATTTTCAGAATAATTAGCCTTCCCTGAAGGGGTTCCAGAAAGTATGCTCAAGGGGAAAATCCTTTTACTCCATGAACCACGATAGTTAATAATAAGGGTAGTTTATCAATCTAAATCAAGTTGGAATATTCCTTCGTGGTCATCAGTCATATTTCCGCAAACTGTAGATTACGTCGTCTAATGTGCCATGCGTTGAAGTTCAAGGTCTCTGTATGTACGCGTGTCGTTTAATAAGTTCATAGAAAATCCAAAAGATGTCGCTCTACGCATCGAAAAGGTTTGCTTTTAATGGGCCTTGTCTCTTTCCAGACTGCTGTTACAATTTTAGCTATTTCCATCAAGTGATTTAATTTTCATAGTGGATTGAAATAAAAAAAATTTTATCTGGAAAAATGAAAACAATGAGTTTCGTTGGATGGTTAGACTATTTAAAAGACTTGCCACTGTTAGAGATCATAGCCCAGTGGAATGAAGTTCATGGCAAATCTGCTCCTGCGTTTGCGACTGTTTATAATTGAGTAAATGAGTTTAAATGTGGCCGTACATTCACAAATTATAAACATCGTTGGGGAAGTCCAGAGGAGGTGACTTCCTCTGAAATGATCGACAAATTCCGAGGTGTGATTTTGAGTGATCAACGAATCATTTCGCGAAATAGTTGAGGTGGCAGGCATGTCCCTCAATGGACAACCTCCATTGACGGACATGCCTGAGCCAGTAGGCCTTAGTCTTAACCCACTTTCCTCTTCCCTGGTACGTGCAGTGTTTTAATTTTGCGCGAAAAATTTCACGCACTACGGTGAAATCTGTCTACAAGGTGTTGGTCACGTTTTTCTTGGGATGAACACGGAATCGTCTACATCTATTGCTTAAAAAAAGGACAAACGATGAATGGAGAGTATTTTGCGTTGTTTTTGCACCATTTGAACGAATTAATCAAAGAAAACGTTCTCATTCGGCAAAGAAAAAAATTCTCTTCCATCGAAACAATTCACGGGTGCTCATCTGTGCAGTTTGAATGGTTAAAATAGTGGGATTAAAATACGAATTATTACAACACCCGCCGCTTCAACAGATTTTGCTCCCAGTGACTCATTTATATTTCCAAACTTGATAAAAAAGATTTGTGAAATGCGATTCACGTCGAACGAGGAGTACAACTACAGCGGAGATGTCTATTTTGAGGACCTTCCGAGATCCTTATTTTTGGACGGCTTACAAATGTTAGAGAATCACTGGGAAAGTGTATCGAGCAAAAGGAGAATATGCTGAAAAATAATCTGCCCAAAATACTTTTTCTATTTTTCCTCTAGGACTTATTGATGGACTCAAATACACGATGCTGAGGAAGGAAGCGCTTTACAGGGACAGTCATATAACCTCTGCTAGAAGAGGTTGTATTGACTTTAAATTCAATTATGTATCTAAATCATTTGGTTCGTAGTATGTAATTTCTTTCAATCAGATTATCATTCATCATCAGTACGAGATTTGGTTGCGGTAGTGGATTTTTTTCCATTTGGTCATTAATTTTTTTTCATAATCTTGGATGCGGAGTTACAGTGATTACTCGGATGTTTTTGCATGTTTTTTTTCCGATTTTCACTATACTGTCTATTATTTTCTTCTTAACGTACATTGATGGTCTCCTATAAGCATCACTTGTGAAGTTGAGTAGCAGTGGCAACGGTATCTTTTCGGGATTTTTAATTAGTTCTGAGAATGTTTTAATCGATACCTGTGGTGCATCGTTTGCGATGATATCCTCTCTACTGCGTCACACTACGATCTCAAGATGAACTTTCCCCACTCGTCATCATCAATGACTCTTCATCAAACATTCTGTTATTCTTTATTTCCTGCGATAAATAGTCTCCAAAATTCATATGCTCACTTAAATATCCCCTTTCAACGAAATATTTCATTGTAATTCTATTACGAGTGCTGACGTTTCTTTGCGGCCTGGCGGTCTTTTGGGTGGTTTTCCACAGTACTGTGCTAGTCTCTTCATATTTGACTTGAATTATTTTTCCATGAGCGTCTTCACAAATCCATCGATCCGTTTGCACAATTTTTTATTCAACATTTCTCTTATTTTATTGTATTTCGACTGATCTCATTTACTAATCGTTTGTAGCATTTTTGCTCTTCCGTGGTTCTTTGAGTTTTTGCATTTTCTTTCCGCTTTCTTTTTGACAGCCCGCTTCGCACTCAATCTGTGATCCATCGTTTTCTTTTCACGGATTTTCTCCCCGTCTCGTTTCTTCTTCCTTTCCCTCCCAAAAATTAAATCGATTCTCGTCATATTTCTTAATTCAATCCACCATCTCTCTATTGCTAAGTTTTTTTAAAATTTGGTCCTACATTGTCTGAGGGTTTCCATCCGTTGTTCCTCTTTTCGTTAACCTTTGTAACCGTGTAATATCTTTATTGTGTATCCATTTTTTCCCTCTCCATTTGTAAAATTAAGGACGAGAGTAATACGTTCATCTTGTAAAAACGGTTTTAAAATCTACTCTTTTAATTCCAAGCAAGATCAATCAATTTGTTCATTGCATAAATCTTTGAATATACATGTCAAGTCATAGAGGAAAGATGGTTTAATTATTGTGAAACGTGGTCGGGTTATTCTGCTAATTTGAAAGGTAGCAGGTTGCGAATTCTGACGTCACACTTTTGAATTCGGTCTTGAAATATTCATTCCATGTATTCATTAAACGTATAAGGTGCTAATTTTGTCAAGATTGACACTATCATTATCTTTGTTAACATATGGAAAATGCTGAAAGTTTGATTGTCTCTTGGTGTGCAAGTGACCCCTGCTATGCTTTCTGTCTTTGTTTTAGTAGTATAATATAAGGTGTAATAAGGAGCTCCAACGGCTCTCTACATGTTTTTCTGTGTATCATGCTTTATCTATATCCGTAATTAAATCACTATTCAGGTTTTCATTGTAGATATGAACGATGTTTTCCTTGTTTTTAAATTACTCCGTTGCATTTGGCCACATTTGAGATGGATTCTTATGCTAGTGAAAGCTGAATTATATTGGTACATATTAATAAATTTCAGAATTTATCTCCATTTAAAAAAATATCTCATTCCATCAAACTGTATTTGTCGTGTTTAGACAACATATACAGTTTCAATAAACGAAAGAATTGCTTGTACGGAGGAGAATGAGTGTGGGGTTCCTCCTTAAGGTTTCAGTATCCACAATTTGACTAAAGCAATGCATAATTAAGAAAAGGAATCAGAACAACTAATATACAAAAGTATATCTTGTCTTTTAATGACGAATAATGGAGTTATTTCGAAAGGCCGATTACTTTTCTATAATATCCTTCATTGTCCGTTCGTTATCCCGTGAAAGACTGATTATGTTTTCATAATATCTTTCATTGTTCCTTGTTCCCTAAGATATTAAGCGGATGCCAAGTTTGGTCATCATAATGCATCGCAATAATTATCGTAACTATTTATCGGTGACAATCGCACTTCCGTTTCCTCAGCGAGATGATTGGCGCTTGATTCGTTAGCACTGCTGGAACCAGAACCTGACCCAACGCGTTGGATTTTTCAGTCTGCGAAAAGATATTCGAACACGTAGACCTGTAAGGAATTCACAGTGTTAAAGTCGTTCGCTTTGATCTGTACTCGAACCCGGATACTCTTAGAATGATTTTCACACCGTGAGATTCCTGCATTGCGATGATCATTATAGGATGACTTCACTTGGGTAATATCGCAACATCCTCCACGATTCTTGCAAGAGGATTTAGATACATGCCCAAATAGCAGAAATTTTACTTCACCCTCGCGGAAAATGTCACGCTCTATTTTTCTCACGGGCCATTTTCCATTCGGTTCAAGCGACGATGGAGAAGGGAAAATGGGATGGGCGGGAAAGTATTCCTGTTGCAGCGACCGCCCTCGTAACACTTAAAAGCTTTCTTCGAATTAATTTTGATCAATGTCCCCGGTGACCCCTACCCTCCCCGCTGCAGGCTGAAGCGAGGAAAAATTACTTCCAAGGTAGAACGACACATTTAAAGATTTATACCCCTCGCTTATTATATTACCGTTCTTTCGCCACCTACCTAGGGGCAATTTTTTTTCTGCTTCCTTCCTCACTCCCTCCACGCACCGCTACTCTCATCTCCTGAATATGAAAGGCTGCGGATCCTTAAAAAAGAAATCCCAACACCCCCTCCATCTCACGTCCTTCGCTATCAACCCCCGTCCCACCCACCCCGTCCCTCTCTCCCCGGGGGGCGATGGAAAGGACTGGGGGTGGTTGGTGTAGGGTCGCGCTGAAGGGAAGGAAGGGCTCGGAGGCCCGGAGCGATCTTGAGGGAGCGGGAGAAAGGAGTGAGGGCGAAGAAAAAGCCCGTGAGCTGCCCCTGTTTGAAGATTACACCGTGGATGTTTATTTATGAGAAAAGGCCGTTGTGAGCGGTGGAGAGGGGAGGGATTCTGAGGGGGGGTGTAGGTGGATGAGGGAGGGCGTGGGGAAGCCCGGGGTCGGCGAGTGGAGAGGGAGGAGGGGTGTTTGGGGGGGGGTCGTAAAGGCCTTGACAAGGATTTCTAATATACCGTACAAATTTCCAACCTTCGGAACTGCGGGGTGTCGGTTGAAAGAGGCCAGAAGGATGGGGAGGCGTGCGGGAGAAGGGGGGGAGCGAGTAGGGGATGGAGGTTTTTGGAACGGAGAAAAGGGTATTAAGGGCGAGGAAGGAGCTTTGAGGGGGTGAGTAGGGAGAGAACGGGGGGAGGATAGGGCGTAAGATGTAAAAGGGGTCGGTATCGAGAGAGTGAGTGAGTGAGTGAATGAGGAGAAGGGGTTGGAAGCGTTGTAGAAATAAGGGTGGGAGTGGTGGCGGGGAAAATGGGTGTAGGGTGAGCGATGAAGGGTGTGTGTGGAGGGGAGGGAGTAGGGGGCGGCTGGTTTCCAGGGGGGGAGGGGACGGGCGTCAGGAGGGGAGGGGAAACATAAGGCTCAGCAGCTCTGAAACTTTCAGTGAATGCTAATTAAAGCGCCTCGGTGATTTATTCTTTCAAATGAAACTTTTTGGCCGTAGTAAACTTTCCCCATATCACGCTCCTTCCTCCCATCCCCCCCACCTTCCTCCGTCCCTCCTACCCCTTTCTCTCTCTCTCCGCGGCTCTTTCTATTCTTGCCCCTCCCCCTCGACTCCCTTCTCGACTTCCACATTACCTTTCTTTAGAACATCCCCCAATCCACTTCTCACTCCGCTCTCTTTTTATCCATCTCATAACACCCTCTTGTCTCTCCTCGCTTTCACAATGACAGCGTCCGATTCTCCTTTATTTGGGATTGTATGGGGTGAGATTTCTAAAATGTATGTAGTTTTATATATATTATATAATACAGTATACGTATTATACACATACAGTATATGTAATATATATATATATATATATATATATATATATATATATATATATATATATATATATATGTACAGCATTTTGTATGCATATATATATATATTTATTTATTTAAAATTCTACACACACATACATATACATACAAGGTAGTAGGAAGGGAGAGCCCTCATCTCTCGACACCATCCTTATTATTCCACTGTCTCGCTCCCTGTCTTCCAGTGCCGGACGTAATCTTTTTTTCCTGGCTCATTCCGTATATTGGTCATGCCACCTTCCCCTACTCTTCGGGCGAATAACTCAAGTTTTTCCGTCGTATCTTTTTATTTGGTCCCCGCGACGGTCTTCTACAACTTCTTTTGACTCTGATTGAGATCACGCTTTAGTTCCGCAGGGTATCATTCTGTCGCTCCATCCATTTTTTTTTATTTTTCCGCTCCCTGAACTTCATTTAGATTCGGATTCTCATTCCTTTATCGTTCCTTACCCGTGTTCAACGCGATCTTTTGTTTTTTGAACTGACTTTTAAATTTTTTTCGACCTTCCCCCACCATTATTTGTGATCCACTGCCCTCACCTTAAATTTCTCTCGCGCTCATATTTCCTTGTGCGTGTGAAAATTTTTTTCTTTACTCTCGGCACATAAATCACTTCCCATAAGTTATGGTCTTGTTAGTTACTCTCATACCAGCTTCCTTCCTAATTGAATCTGCATTACGGTTGGAATGCTTTTTAAATACTTTTTTTGTAAAAGTGGCATGCAGAGGAAGATTTCTGGAAAGTTTTTTAAAGGCGGTTTTTTCTTCCGCTGAGAGGAGCAAAAAATGTGAGGAAAAATTTCTTAAATTAGCGTCTTGCATCCCGTGAAACTTTTTCGCACTGCTGAATATTTATTGTACGACTGAATGGAGCAATTATGTATTCAGAAAGTATTTTATTTATGCATTTTGGTTCAAGGAAAATGTGGTGTTATATTTTTTTTACCACCACAACTTGAATGATGTTCATTAGTAAGTTAAGAAATTGCAATTAAAAAAAATGAGTGTCCTGAAATGCTAATTCATGTTTGTTTCTACGAAGGATAAAAAGTTGTGCGAAGGTTTTTAGTGAGAATTCTCCTGTTTAAATTATATTTTTCAAATGCAAAAGAAAGCACAAATGAGTTGACTTGTTAGGAGCGCTCGGTGCGATTTCCACAGTTGATTGCTGAATATATTTTTGTGGCAGCGGGAGATCAAAAATGTTGTGAGATAAGGTAAGCAAAAGTGAGTCGTAAATAGTTTTAGTAAAAAATGCTATATGAAAACAAAAATTAGATACGATATTATATTAAATTTATGTAAAAAATATTGTACTGATTGTCAATCAATTTTTAGCTGATGGTTCGTAATGCAATAGACAAGATTATTAGATTCGTAATACATTAGACAAGCTATTAATGAAAACCGTAATGCAATAGATAGGATTATTTCATTACGATAATGAAGTCATCAAAAGTAATATATCTAATAATGAAGTGAAAACATGCATTCACACGTAGAAGCACTCGTTGCATTAAAAATAGTAAATGTTTCTTTAATAATTTGGTGCGAATCAATTGGTTGATCATACTAGCAATGAATCATATATTGGGTTTAATGCGTATTTTTCTTTTCCGGAATTGATCAGCAAAATGTACTTATACTCTAAATTTGAATTACAAGGTCTAAAAGCAGAACGAATACGTGTAAAACCTCATTAAAAATATATTCAATAAATGTAAATTTATGTTACTTGGCGGTTCTACGTTCTGGCATCCAAAGTGTGTACATTTTATTTCTGGTATTCATGATATATAATTACTGTTTTTTATTATTTATGAGTGAAAGAAAATAATTCTTCAATTTTTAAAGTGATTAATGTACTATATAAGAGTCTTTCCATTTTCTGCGGCGCTGTAGATGTTGTTTACTCTCCGGCGTATTTTTTTCCCTGGCGCTGCTCCAGTCTTATTGGTCAGCGCGGGTCGCAAAAGATGGTCAGCGAAGAATGATATCTAGAACGCCGACCTTCTGTCGACGAAACGAAAACTAAAATTTAATCAATTAACCCCTTTTATTATTCATTTCCAACGCCCCGAATGCAAACAAAATTCATCATCCATCAATCACATTTTTTTCTTCGGAGTTTCTACCTAGGTGTAGGGTTCGTCGGCTGCGTGGATGGACAGAGGAGAGCTCTCAAATGTAGGGTGCAAAAACGGGTGAAAACGTAAAACTAATTGACTTCCATCAATCAAAATTCCCTGACGGAATTGAAAAAAATCCCCGGACGAATGGCTCATTTACCCCGCCGCTGCCGTCCTATTTACACGTCCTGCCTATTCTCCCCCCGTAGGGGAGGAGTTGGGGTGGTTCGAGGGGAGGGGGATAGCAGCAAAGATTAAAACTCCATCCGTTTTTTCTCTCTTTTGTCATTTTTGTGTCGGAACGATACGAGTTTTTTTTGTTTTCGGCCCTCGGAATGGCACTGCTGACAATATCTCGGCGAGCTACGTAACTCTCGGCACGTTCACCGCGGAACGTCCACTCCCGATGCGAGTGAGAGGATCGGGCCGCTGATTGAGTGTGTGTAGTATATCGTGACGATCCGTCCAAACTGGCGAGGCGGACCCGACCGGTGGACCGTCGTCGTCCCCTTGGTTTGCCCGGCATTCTCATTCGCCTCCCTCGCCGCCATAAAAATGCACGTACTCGGCGTCACCTCAAATGCGTGATGCCGTTCACGGACTCATTTCGTGGAGACGGTGAAGAAAAGTGCATTTCCGACGGGGAAGCTGTTTGAGAGTCTTCGCAATAAACTTTTGTTCACACCAAATCAGAATTTTTTGTATTCTATGAAAATTATTCGTCATCAACTAGGCAAAGATTCTAAACCACTATCTCCACAAACGAGCCGCCCAGTTTATTTTAGTATTAATGGCACTCCAAAGGTTAATGTTAGTTTGGACACATTTGCTAATCAATACTCGTACTACAGTAGAGTAACGCATTACAATATGATAACATTTTAGATGTAGGTTAGTGGTTTAAACGGTGAGACCTGAGAAATAAAGAAAATGGTGATAATCTTTAAACAGAATGATTGCCTCACAGCATTGACTACAAAACTAAATTTTTCCGGCACACAGCTGTATATTACCCTTGTTACTCTAAGAACAGTTTCGATGAGTTTGGGTTTCATTGATAGTGAGGCGATCAAAATGCAGATATTAAAATGAACATCAAGAAATTATATGTAAATTTACTTGTTTTATCACTCTTGATCAGATTATTGACATTAAAATGCATGGAAAAATAAGTTGTGAAGTTTGGACGAACTCTACGGGAATGCCGCGTTAAAAATCTTTTGCCTTCCCACCTTCATTTGTGACACTTTTTATATGATTGAAAGCGGGTCTAAACTAAAGATTTCGGTTTTGAATTAATTCCATTTCATTCGGAGACTTGAATTTGGTTCCGTATTATTGATGCTTATGTATTATATTATTATAAGATATAGGTATATTATTATATGTAGCTATATATATATATATATATATATATATTAATAAATAAATACTTCAATGGCATGAATGTCACATTTGTGTGATTAAATATAACGCATACCATTCCGACGCATACCGTTCTTGAATGTTAATCAGCGCAAAAATTAACAAAAAGATATTTAACAATGAGGTTTAAAAAATTCCTTTTTTTGTCCGTAAAATTCACCAGTCCCAGGAGACAACGCCTTTGCGAACAAAGCCGCGCGTTTCAACTAGCGGTACGTATAGATTTTATCGATAGGGCTCGAGCGCTCTGTGCAGTTTTAGCCTTTGCGTTGTTTCCCGTCCTCACCATCTCTCCCTCTCTGTTTTTTGATCCGTAAAGCCGAAGCTTTGGTTTTAACTCCGCCTACAACAAACAGAGACCTAATGTCATCCCCTCTCGGAGCGCTCTCCGCTGTCGCGCTGTTGGTCGTGTCGCCCATATCATTCTTCTTTCGCGAGCGCACCCGTGAGATTAGTCTCTCTCGACGCGTAAGCACGGATTGACTCCTTGGTATGTGCCGGTGTGGTTTGACGTGTGGACCGAGCCGTTGAGGTACAACATTGTCACCACATGTATCGACTTTCACTGGTGATGTGCCTGATTTTAATCATCAGGGGTTGTTAATGGCAATTTGAAGTGCTGACGAGAATTTTGTTAATCCCGAGAACCTTGTCGTTTTGATTTAAGTTGTTTTCCACAGTGGAAACGGTCATTCTCAAATCATTGAGGTGTTAAATAAAATCTTCGTCATTCACAATTTTAATACGGGTGAATTTAAAGGTGGAATAGAAGTAAAATTTGGATTTTTTTACGAGATTAAAACATTTATAAAAGTTAACGACTAATTTTACCGTGTCATAACACTGTGGAATGCGAAAAATTCGAATCAGTTGAAGGATGAAGTGATGGGAATGGCTGAATGCTTCGCTGGCCTTCACGTGCAGAACGGATAGTGGTATCACAGCACCAATACGCGGCCATAAGATATCAAATCACCAAGTGCCGGGTGCGAGGATGCACTCCCCACGACAATGCATCGCAGTCCATCCTGTGATATTGCATGAAATTCGGAAGCATGATTTTCTATTTCCGTAACTGACGCCGCGACGGTCGAAAAGAATCAATGGATATGTAGCTGCGATATCGTGGATAGCGATATACTCCACGAAGGCTAGATACATGGAAATTATCCAAAAAGATTGATCGGCATGCTGAAATAAAGTTCACCTTGAGCGAAATTCATGCGAATGCAAAGTGAGATGAGAATGCGTGCATTCACCCCGCGATTATTTTTTATCGTAGCTATTACGATGACGAACATTAATCAGCCCCAATTAACTTCAGCTGCCGACTTTTCACCTATAATTGAATACTTCACGAGGTAGGCGATTCTAAATTACATGAACGGAGTTGGTTAGTTAGGAAACTTTGGCGCTAATTGATGGGCCCTAACGAGTGCTCAGGTGATGTATGAGGTAACCGGAATGTAAGGAATTGCTAGAAAGGTAATATTAGAGTACATATTTATTATGATCGTAACTCATTAATTAAGAGAGAGAGCGTGGTTTTTCACCGGGAGAGTATTCGGATAGCTGAGATTAATCCACGAATGGAACATGTGCCTCGTAGGTATTACTTTTGTAAACTTTTTTGTGTTCCCCTTTTACACTTGATCCACTGATTATTATTTCCAGTAGATAAGGTATTGTTTGAAAGGGCCATTGATAGTGTTGTTGGAAAACGAATAAAATATTTTACACAAACCGGTATTAATTTTGTAATCAACTCTCTAAAATTGAATGCGCTAGGGAACGTCTGGAAAGTTTAGTTATTGAAATGGATGCATCATTGTTTAACATATACTGACGGCATAGTGACGCCATATTTTTTTCCATTCTTAATGAAATGAATAAGCAAGTATTATTATTATTAAATATGGTGTAATGCGCAGTTCACTTAATGTTCATATTATCTAACAATTTTATTTTTGACAAAATCTCGGATAACGTCGGAGAAAGTTATCTAATTGAGAAAGAAAAATGGAAAATATTTATAAATAATCACAGCGCACGATCAAAATATTATTTAAATTATTTTTATATTCAATATTAAAAGGTTTACGTAAATAACGGTAATATTAAACTTGGGTTATCATGTGCTCCGTTCTCATTTGTGCGGAGTATAAGTGTCCGCTATTTTTTCTTATTTCTCGAATATAAATTTAAAAAATACACCGACAACAATTTACACAAAACATTGTGCAATTATAGTCACAAAGTAAATCAATAGGTAAATTAAATACGTAAGTGATGCAGAAAATGCAACCCATTACTCTAAATAATAAAACTACGCCTTCCCCAGTAATCATCCAAAAGTTTGGTTTTTAGGTGGTGCGTGTAGATCTATGATATGATAAGCCCTCGCGGCGAGGTTAAGTTACAATATCACCGCAACCATCTCCCTTCCCGGAGATACTTAAGGTTTCCCGAGAAAATTGGCACGTCAGTCTAAAATATCACACTCATTGATTTATGACTATTCATCATTTAAAGGAGAGTATTTGTATAAAATACCTGGGAAACTTTCCAGAAGTTAACATCATAAAGGTAGGCCATAATTCTTATGCGGCTGCAAACCAACTTCATTTTTTGTGAAGGGCAGTTGGATACATTTCGGAGTGTAAAAGGTTAAGGGTGTCTTATTATTGGAAATCGTTGCGTAAGTAAAAGATTGATGAATTATATTTTCATCCATAATATCAATGTTCACTTGGTATCATTGAAGGCGTATGGATATTAGACGTTTTCTTTGTGTATTTTTTAGGGGTATGGTATATATGTAATTTCGGGGAGTATATAATATCCGTTTTAAATCCTATATTTCCATTATAATATCGCATCGAAACACATCTCGTTGCGTAACGTAAGGTGACCGTATGGAACAAAATATAAACGTAGCAACTTAAATAAAACAGAATTCTGCATGTCCGGGTTTTCACCGCGTTGTTGTTTGAAGCCGACAACAGTTTCGCCGAAGTTTCATCCGGCGTCTTCAGGTCGAAGATGAGGATTCAGATTTTGGCCGTCCTTATATAGGTGGTCCCGTCTGAGTGCTGCTCTCTGATTGGTCCTTTTTCGGAGGACTCTCTTCCACGCGTTATGGAGATGGTAGCCTTCATCTCTATTGAAATTCGCCGGGTTTTTGGCTATCTCAATGGCTTCTCTGATTAGGCGTGGGTAATATCTACTTTCTTTACTTATGATTGTAGCGTCATGGAATAGAATATCATGGCCGGGTTCACTCCATTTATGCTCGGAGATGGCCGAGAGGTGAAACTGTTTGTTCGTAGTAGCCCGGAGGTGTTCTTTCATCCTAACTTTCATAGCTCGGCATGTTTCCCCGATGTAGGCTTTCCCACATGAACACGGTACTTGATATACCCCTTCGTATAGGTCTTTCGAGATTTTGTCCTTCGGTCCGGGGAGCGCGTCCGCTATTTTCTTGGTGCAGTTGAACCTTGTCACCACGTCGTGCTTTTTAAGGATTCTGGCTATCTTCTCGGATGTTCCCGATACGTATCAAGTACCGTGTTCATGTGGGAAAGCCTACATCGGGGAAACATGCCGAGCTATGAAAGTTAGGATGAAAGAACACCTCCGGGCTACTACGAACAAACAGTTTCACCTCTCGGCCATCTCCGAGCATAAATGGAGTGAACCCGGCCATGATATTCTATTCCATGACGCTACAATCATAAGTAAAGAAAGTAGATATTACCCACGCCTAATCAGAGAAGCCATTGAGATAGCCAAAAACCCGGCGAATTTCAATAGAGATGAAGGCTACCATCTCCATAACGCGTGGAAGAGAGTCCTCCGAAAAAGGACCAATCAGAGAGCAGCACCCAGACGGGACCACCTATATAAGGACGGCCAAAATCTGAATCCTCATCTTCGACCTGAAGACGCCGGATGAAACTTCGGCGAAACTGTTGTCGGCTTCAAACAACAACGCGGTGAAAACCCGGACATGCAGAATTCTTCAAGCCACCGCCGCGAAAATCTACGCAGCCATATACTTAAATAAAACAGTTTCTGGCGTAACTTGGTGGAAAATCTTCATACTGACTTTTAATAATCAAACCACTTTACTTTTCCACATAAACTTTTCCACATAGAGTTTATGTGGAAAAGTAAAGTGGTTTGATTATTAAAAGTCAGTATGTACCAACTTAATTTTCAAAACAGTAATTGTTAAAAAATACAAATATTTACCTCGGAAAAGATTTGTTGATATGACCTTAAATCCTATCTTAGTTCCAATCTTTTGATCAAAGTAGGCGAGGTAAAAACTCCACAAGTACTCTCATTCCTATTCTTCCAAGTTCGTGTTACATCATGCAGTGACCCGTGGAGCCACCTCCAGGATATTCCAACTCCCATTGCCCTGACGTACTTACTCAATGTTGGGAATCAGTGCCGTTGTCCCAACCAAATTCCCGGAAAGGTTGTCCCGGAGGAGTGGCGCGCAGAAAACTTAGCAAAACTCTTCTTCAACTGGGAGTTGGTTAGTACAGAGAGAGAGAGAGATGAGAGGTTAAGTTTGGAGTTCTCAATATGTCTGTGCGAATATCGGATCTGAATTTCCCTCTACACTCCTTAGAGGCTTAGGACATTTTAAATAGGTGACTGTCGATCTACTTTTAAAGGAAAAAACGATAATAACCTCTATAAAACTTAGTTAAAAATTTTTGTTTTCATAACTAATTGGGCATTAAATCATCAGAATGCGTTTCATAACGCATTCTGATGATAACGAAACTGTAAATACATTATTAAGCGTAATAAAATTCCTGTTAAACAACATCAAATTAAGAAAAATACGAAAAGTGAAGAATCAGGCGTGATATTGTGGAATCGAGACATAATGAAAACTTTGTTGCAATTTTCCACAGTTAAAACTTTATTGCAACAAAGTTTTCATTAAGAAAAATACCTTTAAGAGTTTAATAAAGTGGTTGAAACAGGCACAGGTAATTTAATACATTAAGACCTCACATTTTAATAATAGAACCTTAAATTTAACGTAAAGAGTTTGTTTTGGATGGTCAAAATTGACAGTAAACACATATTGCGCGTTAACATTTTGAGTAGTTATTATGAATAGTGATTACAGTGTTCCAGCAGAATGGAAAAGATCATGAACCTTTTCGCTGTAATACAAGAAAGAATGAAGTTCACTAAAAAATATAGACGTATTAGGTCGGTCTCTTCTAAATGGCTCACTTGTATTAGCAAGGGAAACAGGCTGAATTATTACCTAATTTATAACTAGATTAATACTCTTGAGATTGTTTATAATCATTAATAATAACTTTGATGGTTGATAGCGGTGTAAAAATGTGATTACTAAATTAAAAAAGGGAATTGTTATTATATCACGAATCCACATATTACTTGAAATATTGTTTTTATTTACCCTGCTTGCTATAAAAATGAACTATATGTTACTTTTTAGATCCTTATCAAATACTTCTGATCTAATGCAAATCAAACAGTATTGCGCCGTTATTCTGAAATTTCGGTAATTTTTCTAAAACAGCCGTGATGGTATTCACTCAAATCCAAGGTGGAGGGTTTCACGAGGGGTTGTAGACTGACATGGAATAAATCTTATTAAAATTGTATGTGTGATCAGATTTGTACAGATGATGCCTATTGCGACAAAAATTCCTCATACACATTTTTTTTGTGAAAATTCGCCTTGAAACTTATTAATGTGTAAATAAGTAAAAGTAAATTAGTAAAAAACTCAAAAGCAATCATTGGAGTAGAAAGAGTAAGGGCTTACTATGCAAATATTGTTTAACTATAGTGCATAACCACATTTGGAGTCCTACTTATTCCATCGAAGGCTCCGCCGCCTATGTTTACTTTGAAACGCGAATTGCTTACGTTGGAAAAGTGGAATTTATGTTCAGGTGTATAACTGTGTTCACGCTTAGTGCAGTTGAGCTCCCCCGCGTAAATAACGCACAGAGACTAATCTCTCATCGTCGCTTCCGTCAATATCTATCAGATTGAATCTTTTTGAATGTATATTACCCCACTCTAAAAATTAACATGAATATTCGTTCGGTAGCTCATCGCATTTCGAATGAATTGAAAAAATATTGAGGCGCTAGAATATTGATGTTGGCTAAAAGCAGATTGGCAGTTCAGAAATATCATATGGACGGCTTAAATTTTAAATTTCCGATCCATCACTCCACTCCACGCCGTTCAGAGTATCTTATAATGTTCACGCACATGATAGATTCGCAAAAAAATGAGATTACCCCTTAATTCCAGTATGATTGATAACTGGGAGAACATCATGATCCATTATTTGAACTCTGAAGTTTGTGCCTTTATTATGTATCGAACGACATTATCGATCTGAGGCAGCGAACAAATATAAATTGAATTTTAAACACCTCCAGGATACAAACTAATCCGGACGGAAGCCCAAATTTTAATTAATTGGTTCGGTAGAGCAAATAACAATCGACAGTGTTGTAGTTAGTAATGAGCGTATTCATTAATTAAAGGATTATTTTTTAACGTTGCCCGTAAAACCGCGGTTCATCTTTCTCATATCAAAAATCTTATTATAACCAGGCACGATTCAATTTTGGGTTGCTAAGAAGATAATGCTAAGTTTGAAATTAAACATTTTGTTATTGGCATCAACACATGTGGTCAATTGCTTGAGCAATACCGCACAAAAAATATAATTGAGCAATTGATTGCGATGATAGATAAGTCTAATGGTATCCTTGCTCTTCATCGATGACGACAGGCGATAGTTATTTCGTAGGAGGAATACAAATTCTCTTTGATGTCTCTAAGTTGATGATCGCATGCTGATAGTCTCTCAAGTAGAATACATCAGTCTCTTGCGTGAGGCGTAAGGAAAGTTTTCAGTACATTGAAAAAGATAACTCCATTACTGCAATCCTTCGGTTTTGTGACTCGCCACTGACTGATTATCTGTAAAACTAATTGACTAAATCTCGCCACCCGCTTTTATCCACAGATTTCAATGCTCTCCTTAACATTTCTTCCAACCCAATCTCACTCCTCTGAAAATCCACAGACCGATTCTCCCTTGCTTGTGCCATTTGATTCAAGCCCCGAATAATCCACATATCCTTCCATTCTAATATTCATATGTTCCGCAACTTTAGCCATTCTAAACTCGGTTGAACTACTTCTTAAAATTCAATAAGCTCGAAAAGGTATCCTGATTATATTTCATGTTCCTTTATACTGTACTTCTCGTCATTGCAATGGCACGATGGCGTCTTCTGGCTACATTCTTAGTTTTACATTTTTATCGTTTATGGCAGAGATGGCCATCTTACCCTTGCTACATCCTGAATCTTTACCTTATTATACGTGTTTATTATACGTACAGTGCTTCTCTTTCTTCAAATATCGTACTTCTCCTTCTACAAATATCTTGATTTTTTCATATCCTACGGAATGATCTATCCACCACGTTTCCTTGATCGTGAGATGAGGATTAAAAAATGGATTGCTGAGTGAATTGGAGGTTCAGTGCTATAGATATGGGATGGGAATCAATATTAATAAAACAAAAGTTATGCAGTTTTTCAGAAAGGAAAAGGCTAAGCTGATGCCAATGCAAGAAATGGGGATTAATATAGGGAAAAATATAGACAAATGCGCAATTTTGAAATTTTGGAGCAAAGGAAGTGGTGAACAGGACATAAACTACGAAATACAGGGTTCAGTACTAACTACGGACGAACAAGTAAAATATTTAGGGCTAGTTCTAACACCACGCCTTTCATGGGGAGCACATATCAGGACAATGTGCTGATCCGCTTTAAAGAAACTGGGCTTCATTAAACGGGTGGTGGGGAAATGTAATGAGAAAGCTAAATAGAGGTGTTATTTTGCTCTAGTTAGACCACATTTGGAATATGCCGCAAGTATTTCGGATCCTTGGGAGAAAATCTGGCAAAAAGAACTAGATAAAGCCCAGAGAAAATCCACCAGATTCGTGAAAAATATATATGACAAGAACACAAGTGTAACAGGTCTCTAAGGGGATTTAGGCTGGGAGCCCCTTGAAATACGAAGAGAGCAAACGAGACTTAGACTTTTAGAGAGATTCAGAACTAGCGAGTTTAACGATGACACAAAAGGAATTATAATGACCCAAAACCACTTCGGTAGATCAGACCACAAAGATAAAATGAGGGAGATAGATTCCAATACAGATAGATTCAAACACTCATTTTCCCCAGAAAAATCAGAAATCATAATAGTGAGAATTCGAAGTCCATTTAGAAATATTAAAAACATTTAAGTTACAAGTCGGAATAAAATTAAAAATTCAAAGATTGTGCATGTGTATATTTGTAGGTAGTTTGTGCGTTTGTATGTGTGTGTGAAAAGGTTGGGGTGAAAGGGTTCTTGCATGAATGTTTACCATGCTTGGTTTGTGGGCTATAAATTTGTGGCTTGTGCATGCGGTTTTTTTCCAATTACGGGTGGTTCCCTAACACCCCCCGCCACACGTCCTTGCGGCGGCTTGCGGGGTATAGAGTAGATGTAGATGTAAGCTAAACATTAAAATAGGAGGGCAAAAACTGGAACAGGTAGAACAGTTTACGTATCTCGGAAGTGTTTTGGACCAACACGGTCAACGTAGTAGGGATGTAAGGAGAGGAATTGCGATAGGTAAAGAGACTTTCACAAGGAGGGAATTAATAATAGGGACATTGAGTAAGGATGTTAAGAAAAAACTCGTTAAAACTTTGATACGGAGCGTACCTAGTACGGCGCGAAAACGTGGTCACTTAAGCAGGAAGATAGAAATAGATTGGAGACTTTTGAAATGTGGGTGCGGAGAAGGACGGTGAAGGTGAAATGGACCGAAAGGAAAACAAATGAGGACATACTAGGGATGGTGGGATAGGAGAGGGGTTTGTTGGGAGAAATCCTATGGAGGGAAGAAAAATGGATAAAAGGAGTATTTAGCGGAAGTGGGATATTGAAGACTGTAATGGAGGGAAGAATTTTAGGCCAACGAGGAAATCGCAGGAACAAGATAGGGTTGTCCGTCAGGATGAAGGGAAGAAGGAAGTACACAGATATGGAGAGGGACTCGATGTAGAGTAGGTGCTGGATTGGATTTTGTTAGCAGTCACAAAATGCTTTTTTGGTAGTGTGTCCATCCAAAACCTACCTTCACCGGTAGATTACCTTATAAATAAAGACTAATTCCGAAAAATGGCATGATAGCACAACGGCACATTAAAGTGTATTCTTCTCCACATTATATCATGGAGGCAAAAAGCGGGTGTACGTGCCGGCATAAGCATAAATGTTTAAGTAATTTCATGAGCATGAGAGAGCCCTCGAGTATGTTTGTACTAAAAATAGATGAGGAATACGTAAATGATTCATGAAGAAATGTGGATTAGATTCGTCGGTTATAGACAAATACTTGTATAAGAGGTGTGCACTACGATGGATTGGGCACGCTAGACTTCCGTTAAGAAAAGGTGCATTCAACATTCAATGCCAACACATTCCCTAATTATTAAAACCCCATTGACTCCAAATGTTCTCATTTCAAATTAAAAATCATTGTACACCGTAAAAACCACATTTAATTGCACCTAAATTTATACCTATTAGCCTACCTATTACGTATTATAAGGCTGTTTCGCGAATCGAAGTGTCTTCCGTGAAGCCTTTTTGTGCCAATACGTAGGGCGTTTTTCATTCATGTACCGGTTATCTTGTTTCAGTTGGACCATGTTATTTATTATTTAACTAAAGAGCAACGGGTCACTGCGTCGCCATTTTTCACGTTAGAATATTGGAAAGGGGAAGGGGCAGAGGGAAATCAGCGAACGCGTCACATTTTACTTCCTCCATCTCCTGCTACTAGCGTCCGTGAGTTGTTATTTTGATCACAAAATCTGCCTTTTAATATGTTGAATGAACAAGAGTTTAGAATGGAAGGACAAGCCCACGAAAAAGCGAGAGAATAAAAAAAGGTCACCCGTAATTGCTAGATTAGCAGCGATGATCATACATTTTCTTGACTCCACGATTGTATTTTTTATCTGGGAGAGGGGATAGTATTTTTTCATTTGCCCCTTTTCTCTAAAACTCGCCGATTTCGCGCAGTCCTCGTTAACCCCTGCCTTCGAAGCCCGCATCACATTCCGTCATTTTCGTCGCCGTGCCCACAGGGCGGCTCGGGTGTAAAGGGCCCCGTCAAACTCTCCCCCTTCCTCCCATCCTTCCGAAACCTTCCCCAGCGGACAATCCCTCCCCCTTCTACCCCCATCCGCGCGCCCACGACCGGGGGAGGCTCTCTCGTGCCGTCGGCCCCTCGATATCCCTCTCCCGTCCGTCCTCACGCAGGAACCACAAGAGCCCCCTCCCCCCCACTTCCCTTCTCGTTCGCATTAACCCTCCGGATCCCCGGTGAAACATTGAGCGCGGATTAGCGGCGTCGAAGGGGATGATGTGACTCGAGGGAGGGGGGAGCACGAGGCCGCCTTCTCTCCCCTTCTCCCTCCCTCCTGCACTTGGCGCGCCTCGCCTCTCTCTCTCTATACCGTACCTCCTCCACTTCCCGCTGTCAAAAGGATAAAAATGACGTCCGATAGACTTTAGGGGGAAAAAGCATTAAACGCAAACCTCTCGCCCGCCCGCGCGCGGCCGGGGTGTTTTGTTTTTCCTCTCTCCGAAATTCTCCCCCTCCTCTCACCCCCTCTTGTTTATTTTCGGCGATGGGCGAAAAAATATTAAGCTTCCCGAGACCCCGGGTGTCGGGGCGTGTATATCTCCGTTATGCGCGCGAATATCAATGGAAATAATAGGGGTAAAAAAACCATACAAACGCTGCGCGCATCGTTCGTATCGCTGCTGGAGAACATTTGTTTCCTCTTATCCAGTTCCTGTCGAATTTGTTTAATATTTCGGGGATATTTTTTTAACCTTCCCAAGCGGAGCACATGTTATTCTGTTTTGGGTGGGGGATTATTTTTTCAACGGAGACACATGATGGATGAAACAGTAGAAACACTACCTATTCGATGGGAGAATCCATTGTTTAATGTGAGTTTAGAGTAAATTTATGTGCTGCTTTGGGGTTGTTTCTTCATGACGACTCCGATGGGCCCGTAAATTACACCTATATCCGAGCTTTGTGTTTGTATTCTATTTTCCACAGTTTAGCTTCCGAATAGATTAGCAAATATTTTCGTCGATGCGATATACCATCCGAGTTATTTGTCTTCTGATAAATGAAAGTTTCGGCGGTTTTATTGGAGTTGGCCCCACGAACTTAAGCGCAGCTAATCGGTTGATCTCGAGTCATGCCGGATAGGAGATGCATGAATTTGAGGCCATTTCCTTCTGTACTCATTCTTCTTTCTCCATAAAATTACTGATGTCATGATACCACAGAGGGTAAAAGTATTCTCACTATTGAAAATAAACTAATCGAAAGCGATATTCTTTTATCTCCTTATCCATTCTGTCGACTTTTTCATGAAATGCTCGCGAAAAGCCCACGTCTTCCTTCCCTGAATGAAGAGAAGCAGTCATTTCTGCATTAGCATTCCGGGATAGAGCAATGAAAAATAGAAATAAGTTGGAAATGGCGAAATCTCACATTTGTAATGGATCGGGGATCGTATGCACATTGAATTACTTCGTGTGGCCGAAGACGTCAAACACGAATAAGTCGGAGGCCTCGAATTATAGAATCTGGCTGGGATTTCCCGTCCTGAAAAAAAAACATCGCCTCTGTGGATCGAAACATTGTTTAGGTATTTTGTTAATTCAGAGGGCTCATCAATCGAAATGAATAATCTATGGAAATGTATGAGTAACATCGAGGAGCGTTTGGGCGTGTGATGGATCATCGATCTGCCTCCGGTGCAACACATTCTCGAGGCCGCCGACTGCCGGTTCATCTGGCCGGCCGCATTTTCCGCCTCTGCCCACGGGGGGGGAGGGGACGGCGGTCGGTCGGTCGGGGGGGTTGGGAGGTGTGGGGAGAGAATGATGGGAGACCCCGCACTTTGAGCAGACGGACGGACGTATGCGCGGATCATGCAGTCTCACGCTCGCCTCGCACTCGTTGTCCCGTGACGTGTGGCCCGCTGTGTGCGAATGTTTCACATTAACGTCGGTTGAAATTCTCCTTCTCCCTCCCTCTCGCATTCTCCGTGACGGAGACACTAATCTCCGACAAGTGACTTTAATATGCGCTTGCGTGTGGCGGAGCAGACCGGTTGCCAAGCGCAGAGTTGCATAACCAAGGAGGGATTTGACACGTTTTACTCCGGGATACTTTTCATGAATTTACGCCACCGGTGCACGGCACTTGTTAGCATAGTGTGTGTATTCATTCATTAACAGGAGTCTCCTCCCGGGTAATGCGAAAGGGGATGTTAATTTATTGAAATGCTGTTCATTTTTCGCGGCCACCTCTTGGATTGTGGTATTTGCGGATGCTAAGAGTGTTGATTTAATAGTTAAATGAGTTCATAAATATCCGTTAATTTTAACCCGGACACGAATGCACGGATTAGGTTTTGAGAGTCGTAGCTGAGGCATTTCTTGGAATTATTTCAAATGATGAGGTAATTTGCATAAATTTGAACTAAGCGTCGCGCTTCATTCAGCAAGGCAATTTTAAATCACTATATTCAAACAACAACAAACATTGACAAACAACGCTGTAGGAATGTAGCTCATAAACGGATAGATCATGTAAATGATCGCGTAATACTTTCAAATGATATCGATCGCATTGGTGACTGGTTACAAATAATAATATGGTAATTAATGTAAGTAAAAGTGAGCATATTATTATTATTAGGTAATCTACTGTTTAAGGTAGGTTTTTGGATGGACACAACTATCAAATAAACATTTTGTGACTCCCCACCTATCAAACTAATCTATATCAGGTCCCTCTTCATCTCGGTGTACTTCTTTCCTCCCTTCATCCCGTCCAACATCCCTATCCTGTTCCTGCTCTTACCTCGCTTGCCCAACATTCTCCCCTCTATTACCTTCTTCAACATTCCACTACCACTTAATACGCCCCTTTTCCTGCCTCCATACAATTTCTCTCAACAAACCCCTCTCCCCACCCACCATCTCTAGTATTTCCTCATTTGTTTTCCTTTCGGTCCATTTCACCTTCTCCATTCTTCTCCACACCCACATTTCAAAAGCCTCCAATCTACGTCTATCCTCCTGCTTCAGTGACCACGTTTCCGCGCCGTACATAGCTACGCTCCATATGCACTCGGAAAGTACAAAAGAACATATAGTGTTAATAAAATATTGGATATGCTGAAATGGGAATTTGAAAAATAGAAGAAAAAGGAGTGGGTTAGGCGCTATGCATAGAATTGTTAAAAATGACGTGGGAAGATAAATAGAAAGAGATAGAAAAACTAAACCTTAATGGAAATAAACGACCACAGTTTTAAAATAAAAATAAGAACGCAAAAAGCAAATGAGAAATAATAATATTTTTTAAACAAAACCACTTTTTGATCGAATTAGCTGCCTGAAAGTTTGTTTGAACCCTTTCCATCCAATTTTAGGAGTTTTAAGAATAAGTGTAAAGCAGCCACCGGGTTTTAAACTTCATTGACCAGTGATTATTATACTATTTTAAATATTAAAATATTGTTCTGTGCGTGATGTGGACGGCGAGAGAAGTTGCATTGCAAAAGTGAATGATGTCTTAACAGTACGTGATTTTGAACGGTGTATGAAATTGAAGAGTGCGTGATTATGGACGGAGTGCGGCGACGGACGGTACGTTGTACACGTATGTATGCTGTAAACCTAGCCCATGTGTGATGATATAAGTGCGGTTGGTAATCTATGAGCGTCATTATATATAAGAGTCTTTTGTCTTACCTGTATATATGTTCTTCTTGTGTATGTATGTGCATTGTAAGGGTGACCGTTGACCAGACTTGACCGTGGCCACCAGAACAATTGCCTGATTGAAACGAGTTTTATGTAATAATGATAAAAGGAGGAATGACATATATACATCACAAAGGATATTAATGAGGAAAAAAAGTGAATAACTGGGCAGTTTAACAAAAAAAATTAGGGAATGAAGTTAGGAACTACGAAAAAGCAGTCCACAATTTATGAAATCGTGGTGCTCACGGATAGTAATAGGTAGAAAGATGTTTTTGAGGTGCAAAGCCATTCTGTTATTCATAACCAATCCATTGAAAAAATAAAGATTTTATTAAAATATATATTTGAATTAAAACTGATACGACGGTTTTTTTAAGAAACCCATGATATATTTTAGCTTCATATATGCCAAAGCATCATTTATGAGTATTTAATGAGAATGGATGAGTACTTAATGAGAATGGAAGAGACCAAATTAACCAGTAGGATTTCTAAGTGCTTCTTAGATTAAAAGAAAAGGAGTGTAAAGTTAATGAATGTGAAAAAGGACTTGTGAGAAATGGGAATTACTTTTGGACCTTTGGGGCGGAAAAATTGAAAATAAATAGAAAATAGGAAAAAAGGAACACAGCAAAAAAATTGAGTGTTGGAAGAGGAAAAAGGATAAACACAACTAGGAAAGCAGTTGAGGCAACTTGCCTTTTAGTCGGCCGAATGGAAATAAGCATCGCCTCAAGAGAAAGAGAAACACAGGTAATCGTAATAGACAAACATATTTTCCTCGCGTTTTGATGTCGATAAACAAATCTTTAAAAAGAAAAAGGTCTCTTATGAATGTTGGAGCTTGATATTTGTTAATATTTACGTAATTTTTTATAATTATGTTCAGAGCATAATATGTATTATATTATCCTAATATTTTATTTAATTAATAATTCTCGAAAAAGGATTTCATGTCATTTATTGGGGTGTCAATGCCTTTGAGTTATTTACTCTAATTTGAGATATCATTTCCTCTCTGAGGCCGATTCTATGACACAATATCGGGAAGAGCCCTTGACAGCGATCTTCATCAATTCATTCGTTTGTTTGTATTGAGGATGAAATGATTTTGTATGCACTTAGTTAGCGTAGACGAAAATATGTATACAGATGAGTATTGGTAAATAAGTATTTGTATTGTCTGTACCCTCAAACAGGTTTTCTTCCGATAGAAAACCTGCCATGAATTAATATCATTTACTTCCTGTGGAAAAAACATGACATTTTATTTTTAATTTATTATTTTTCACCACCGATGTATGCTTGGAAAATAGCGACTATCGTACCATGACTAATTAACTCTAACAAGGAGGCTGTGTATCGATTGCCAGTAACGTCCAATGTAGCGCGGGTCGATCTAAAATTCTTTTCCCCATAGCTGACAGTTTTCTGAAAATAAAAATCCAGTTTTTACTGAAGACCAGGTGCGAGTCGAGGTTTTTTAATGCGATACAGGCTGTGTACTCCAAAGCAACTGCGGGATTTGCTAAAAACAGTCGGGAACACGAGCGGGTTCAGGCCGTACACAATGAGCTTCCGACGTTTGTTAGGGACTTAGAGTGAGAAGGATCTGGGGCGTAATTTTGGGGCCTGGATTTTGCAAATGACAGCGGGAATCGGTTTTCATTATGCGCGGAAGGGAGTTAGAGGACGCGGGAAAGTTTTCCCGCGCTCCGGAAGGGGGAGACTGCGGTGAATGGCGAAGAAGGTGGCAACTACGCGATGAATTATTCCACGGGAACAAAAATGTGGCAGGGGTATTAAATTCATAAAATCGAAAATGAAGCGATATTTGCCGGAGATAAAGATTTCTAGATTTCTTCAGGAAATGACTTCCATGTCCCCGAGAGTTATTTACGGCCGTAAATATGACGCTTTAGTTTTTATTCTAAAATGCGCGTAAGAGAAGGAACTAGAGAGCACATTAAGGTAGGCATTGAGGGCATCCGAGGAAACAGACAATTGCTAACATGTTGAAAGTATGAATATGCAAATCTACACAAGAGTTATTGTCAGAGTATTAGTGCAATTTGTTTTATACTTTGTTGAATTTTGTCGGCCAATAAGGTAAAATTTCGGCGATAATTATAGCATCATATCAATTAAATTTGATATTTCCGAATTCGTTAATTTTCAAAAAATCCTCTTGCCATCCTTTAGATATTTTCCATAGTTATTTTCTGTGCCCTTGCGGTGTACTATGCTGTAAGTAATATCTGCATTCATCCGAATTATATTTTATGCATAAATATTTTAGCTGCACTGCATGCCTATTTCATGGTTTGTTCCACATCTTCAACTGAAACACCCTATCTGTTGCATATTCTTCGATGTTTGAATGACCTGTCGTTAACGCCGCACGTTATTTGAAAGTTTCCATTATAGTAATAGCTAGGTAAAAATGATTTGAAGTAAATGTCAAAATTATAATATATACCTGAATATCGCGACATGATGAGTAAACGAAAAAAAAGTGTTAAAACGTAAGGGAAAACATTTTTCGAGTTTCATAAAGGTGTCATTTGCTATTAAATTAGACTATAATATGTTGAATTAAAAAAATTAAGTCGATAAATAATGGAGTTACATATACCAGAATACCAAAGTACTATAACATAATCCTCGGAAGGGGAAAAATTGCATTAATGAAGCCTTAAGGAGGTCCATAAAAGGTATTAAGAGGAAAATCAACCGTGTGGTATGAGAGATTAATCATTGCCATTAACTCCTAATGGATGTGGAGATTTAAGTTTTAAAATACATTTACTGTAGGCAGTATTCTTCTCGAGAAGGAGGGATGATGTAGGGAAATGAAAATGGAACCAGTGCCATTCTCTTGAATTTGCTCTTGATCGTTAGGGGGGAAATTATTACCTAATGAAAATCTGGTTTAAAACATAATTCTAAAATATGTAATATTATCCACGTATCGCGTTGTTACTCGTTTCAGCATATATATATATATATATATATATATATATATTTCATGAGCTAAATTCTCAATTTTGCGGCCTGTTTTAAGTGCGGACAGGTTTTGCTTTATGTCTCTTAAATAGAAGAAGATTACTGTGCCACCTCATTTTATCCTGGCCTTTAATTTCAGCGAGGTATACATTAAAATGATTGCGAGATTATAAAAGGAGGAAAAATTGCGATATGAAATTAAAATTTAACGGTGCAGAGTCATTTGTCCCACAAAAAAAATTAAAAATTCTTGCAATTATAAAAAGAGCATTTTATGAAAATGTAATTGAATTCCAAATGGCTTTAATGGATATACTGACAGTCCGCAGAAGAATTTAATCGCAACAAATTCTAATATGGCAATTTTTAAAGGTGCTCTGCAACCCATTTTCAATTTCACTTTTTTCGGTTTTCCGTTTCGAAATTAATTTTTTTTACTGAGCAGTGGAATAATTAAGTTAAAACACAATATCTCAATCCAGTTTTTTTCTCTCGACGAATAAAATATGGGTCTATAGTATCCAAATGCTTTTTGAAAATTGAATACAGGTAATCATCCACTTTCATAACTGGACTTATCGACGCGAAGTCAGGTCATTGTGCTTGGCATATGGATGCCCTACGTCATGACATTTGAAAGTAGTTGTAAATTAAAATTAACTTCTGATGAAAGGAAAACTACTTGTGAATTGATCTCATATTCCTGAAAGTGGGTCTTACGTCAGAACATGGGAATAGCCGAGTTAGGTCACATACGCTTTGAGTATAGCTTTCATGAGAAGTGAATTTTGATTTGGGAGGCCGAGGTCACTTCATAGTACTAATCGATAATCTAATGTATCACACGACATTTGCCCCTAAAGCAGTATTCGATAATGCCGAATTCGGCTTAGGGCCCACCATGAACATCAATCGCTAGGACCATCCGAGAGATCTGTTCCGATAACGCTAAGAGTTACGGATTCTCAATCCACTCGAATTATATCCACTTTATGTGCCTGATTCGACCATTACCTAGTGTCCTACCATATTTTCGCATTTCCAGTGTGGACACTTATCCAGTCAATTACCACGATGTCCAATACTGCGATTAAGCTCGAGGTTGTTGTTCCTTCGCAAAATGATGGACACAGCATAAACGATCTCTGTTGACACTCATGAGCATTTCTTAATGTAATCAGTACAAAAATCAATGGTGTATTTAGATATATTTTCATTGATCGATCGAAGGCTTAATTTTATACATGATTTTGGGACTTCTCCTGCTTAATAATTCAGTCTAACCAGTTTAATCGATTATCGTGTTAGATCTTAATTCTGCGATTCTCTGGTGAGGCTTGCGAGATATCCCTATCCTCGATGGTATTTTTTTACAATGAACAGAAATAAACAGCGTGTCTAACCTTTTCAGGTTGATGTATTTTCTTTTCCGTTCAATGATTCCACTCGACTCGCAGTCGAAATGAGTTTATATTTTGCCGCTCACAAATGCAATGTATTTATACGTCTAGGGCGTTTGTTCTTTTTGGACAGTGCCTGTGAAAAAAACTGAAGCCCAAAATATTGTCTCTTCTATGCATTATCACTATCATTAGCCGTTTTTTGTTGATTTAATGTCCATTCAGTGGTTGATCCAGGCCCAATTTTATTGGATAACCTTAATAGCTCATTTGAAACTAAAATAGCTATGAATTCATTTGTTGAACTTTTCTCACATCGTAAATGCCTTATAAATGAGTCGATATGATTGACATTCGAGGAAGCTCATAGCTTTTTACCATTGTTATTTTAACAAGCATACTTGAATTTGGCAAGCCGCCAAGCTTTCCAGCATGCTTAGTTTTATGGAAGATAGAGATATTAGGGTATTACAGTTTTTTTAACGTCACTCCAATCCAAATCTCTTAATTTTAATATCACAGTGTTTTAAGTTAATAACTCTTTTGTCTTTTGCTGACTTAGACAAATTGTTTATATTATTATCACCAATTGAAAGATGGTCAATAGAATAAGTAATACTTTCATGCTTTAGTATCTATGAATAGACCATTTATTCCTTAGAAACTGCACTGCATTGTAAAGTACGCACACGCGATGAGATCTCACGACGAAATGATATGATCTCGTATATTAGAAATGAGACGAGTACTATTTTCGAGTGCCTGTATGGTTGATGCCGAAGGTGAATGGATGGCGAATGTAACGAGGTGATGGTGAATAACATTTGCGCGGTTCTACTGCTTAACTCTTCGCACGATGTGTTTCGGGGATAAGATCATAAATGTCGCCACATTATTTGTTAACTTTTGATCTACTCTGATCTTCGATATCGCGCAAGCTGAGTAGGACCTAATTTGGTGTGGCAAGGTCAAATATATATGCATATGTAAAGTATTGCCATTTATATACAAGCTAAAATGGACTGATACCACCTCGAACAATGCAAATTGGTTGTCTAGAGGAATGAATAAAAAAAGCATATTTCCATATCAAGCCTCTGCATGAAAATAATCCCAGAAATGTATTATTTTTCATTAAAATAATATTTTATTTTCAAAAATTATTTGTCTTTTTCCTATTTTCAGTTTCCATTTCTATTTCTAAATAATTTTTACGGAGTAAACGATGAGCTACAGGCATAGTATCCATTAATTTATTTTCGTAAAACCTTCGCATGTTAGTGCCGTGAGTTTCTGTGCAAATGGAAATAGAATCTATTGCCGAATTCTGCCGTGTACCTGCCGGAGTTGAACTGGCTTCGCTGAGTCTCAATTAAAATACTTCATACCCCTTCTAGGTAAATACGCGAAAATATGATTCTGTTACTCAAATATTCCAGAGACTCTGATAATCGAGATCCTAGTATGCAGTAGCACAGTATATTTTTCCACAAATATTTATCAGAAACCGGAAATGACCTATACATATGTATCGCCAATTTCTAGGGCCTTTCTCAAATCTAAAAATTTATAAACAATTCTTCTGAAAACTCAGTTCAGTAAAGTATAAAACATTCCAATTCACATACGTGTAGTTTGGGGTAGTAAAAACAGACGAACTATTCAATGCAACAATGCATGTTAGCGGATGACTCCGTTAAAAGTTACTGTTGCGGTATCTCCCGCAGTTTCTTGAAATTAGACGAAATATTATTGTAGTAAGCAGACATCTTGTTTGCTAATAACAAGAACTTTTAAACTGACTTGTAGCTTTGAGAAACAGTTCCCAAGCGTAAAGCATTGTCGGAAGGGCAAGAATGAGAATGACGGGTATGGGGGGGTTTAGATAAGGGAGAAGAGTGGAGAATGTGTGACAAGGGTTTGAGCGTTGTTTAACAGAATCAACCCTTTTAGGATTTTGATGTAACGTGGCAACGAGCAGCCTGGGGTGGTTGTGTAGGAACTCCGTATTGACCGCATGCATTCCATCGGATTCCATATATTGGCTAAATTCAACTATTTAAATCTTATCCAACTTCTTTCTTTTCCTTTGTATGGGGTCGTCCTTCAAGGAGGACAAGCAGGTTAGACAGATGAGAAAACGTGGCGTTTTTTGTGTCGCCTGATTTTTTTCTAACATTTTTTCCCTTTTTCCATATAAATAGCATTGCAGTCTTGAAAATCAAGTTATAAATGCCAGATTTAATATTTTGTTTTCTGATATTTTAATGCACTACAAGCCACCGCTAGGGTGTGTGATAGGGGTGAATACAGACCAGACTAATTTTGACCCGAATATGACTCTACTTCGGTCGGACAATATATAGTAATCCTGATCCCTTATTGTTCGTGGAAAAAATGACATCTTAAATTATCTGTACTACGCTTTATCTCTCTAATTTTATTAACATGATCTCTCCTACCGCAGTATAATAGCGGTAATAATACACTTTCAACATCACTATGTCCTTCTAATTTGTGCAAGAGATTTAATCTGTAATTTAATCTTCGCTGCGCGAGTATTTCCCAGCCTATCGCCTGTAATATTTTGGATACGCAACTTAAGTTTAGCATTACAACGTTTTATAAATTTAGTTTTTCTATACTGCGGCCGATTCACATTCCAATTTGGTGTTCCCGAAGCAGTAGACATCCTGGAGAGAATTGCTCTTTTTTCCAAAAATTGATCACTACGCACTTTTGAAAGTTTACTTCTAATTGGAAAGTGCCGTACGAGCGTTGTGTAGCATTTAGGTAATCTGATAAAGCTGCTCTGCCCTCAGGATTATGGATATCGCAATAAACCATTGAATCATCGATAAATAAACGTGTTTTACTAGTGACTACGTAGTCAATGTTGTTAACGTAAAGTAGGAATAAAAGACGTCCAATTAGATTTCCCTGAGGGACACCTCAAGTAACTTCTATACCAGAAACAACGAAGTTGTATATCCCTGGATTTATCTACAGATTAAAACATATCACTGGGTTTATTGGTATTATTATACTGCGAAGTGTTAAATGCAACCGTGGTATTCCAAGTGTTTGATATTGGAGATGTACAGTGTTTTACAAAGAGCACCTTTTTAAATAATGAACACCTTTCCGCTCGAAGCCAATGTATGGAAACATTCTGTGATGGATGCGAGAGTGTCAAATGCGTCAGGTACAGATGCGATAGTGATTCACGCTTTTGAAGGCCTTCCAAATGATCTGACTCGCGAATAAACTTTAACGTGCGACTACCGTTCGATAGCCTGATTGATTACTTCCTAGGTGGATTGCGGAATCGTTGGCAATATTATATATCCGTTCGCATTTGCATGGGATAATGTGCCCATCCAGTCGATATTAGGGATGACTGCACCACCAAGTGGTGACTATTTTGATGGGTGGACTAACCGCCATCACGAAGACCATTTATTTACGTGTCGCATGGCGATGACTTAGCTCGAAATTACCGAAAACTGTTAATTCATATTCGGAAAGGTTGTTTTTTTTATTACAGGGCTTAGAATAGTGCCGGCCATCGCCGAATGCATTATTTCACGCATTGAATCTGCTTGAGTTCGTTTTTTTAGGCTGGCAATTGTTTCGAAGCACCAGCGGTTTCTCTTTAAATTTATGGTTATTTTTCCCCTCGTCGGCATCCTCCCTTCCGGACGGCGGGCGAGTAGGTTTTTGCAGAGGGAAACGTTATGGCCGTTAATTGATGCACGGTGTTTGGATGTTAATTCAAATAATGGGCCGTTGCATACATCTCTCCATTCCGGGAACCAAAACGCCCATTATTTTGACGGCGGGATGCAGGATCGCACGCGTTCATCAATAACCCTGAAGGCCTTGCGAATCGGTTGCAATTCTAAAACTCCGCTAGTGGTCCAGGAACTCATATTTTACACCTGGCGCATCATAAACCTGGGTTACAGTGCATGCTAGGCCAGAAGCAAAAAAAATAAAAAAAAGAAGAGTCATGAGAAAGTTAGGAGTCGAAAGTATTTTTCCCCTATTAGGGTGGTGTTCCGTTCGATGAATATGCAAGCCAGGGTTTTTTTTATTTGGAAATTTGCGATTGAATATTTCCATTCTCTTGTTCGTCGGGTCTCCCTTTTTTTATTATGGAGGGATCGAGCATGTGTGGAGGTAGCTATATGTCAAAATGTTCCTGCCGTTGCGTTTTTATTTTAGGGAGATAGGATATAGGCAATTGGCTTTAAAATCACGAACTGAGCAATTTGAGTCGCGTAATTTCAATTTGCTGTTCCGTTTCATTGCCCAACGCGCCGTACGCTCGTTTCAGGCCTATTTACTTTTTTTTGGTGAATTTCGCTATAACTCGGATTTGAAAAAATAATAACCGCATTTCTCTCCCTTTCCGTGTCAATTTGAATTGTTGCTTTATTTTTTCAGACCATTCCATTTTGTCGAGGTCGTTGATATTTCTTTTTGTACCGCGGATAAGGGATGCTATAGTTAGGTATGTGCTTCTTGATTCCGGATTGGAACTTAAAAAAAATGATTGAAGGGCAATAAAGTGCAATTAAAATCAGGAAGGATCTCTTGTCGTGCAGGGAACTCACCCTTGCGATGAGTTAGTGTGCCTATTATGGAAAAAAATTAAGTTGAACAGTTCTGGGTATCGAAAAGGAAATTGAAAACATCACAAAATGGCAAGACCGCTTTGAATTTCTTGAAACAAATATTTGGGAGCAGGAAAATGGTCTTTAAAAATAAAATAATGGGATTGAAAGCAAAATCACTTGAAATAATATTTCAAAAAGTAGGGTAAGAGTAAAACAAGAACTATTTTTTAGCTTTGAGACCAAGTATATATACTGGTAGTATTAACGTCAAATCATAGTTATATTACGTAAGCAATAGATAGTGCGCTTTGTTTTATAGAGGACATTATTATGAAAATGAATTGAGCTGTCAAGAAGTTGTAATGTATTTATTTTTAAAGGGGTGCATTTAAAAACTTTTTCTTAAAGAACTGATATAGGTATTTATTCCCAGAAAAAGTGACTAATAATTTTGCTTAAAAACTTGATCAAATGAAAAATCAGTTAATAATGGATATCCATCACTACTCTGTCAATTAACTAACATATTTTTAAAATGCGGTATTAGCTTAGGTAAACGTAAAAATGGTTTCTGTTTATTGGTTAGATCAAACCTCACTTTTGTGAAATCTAAATTATTAATAACTAAAAAGAATTTTGAAAAAAGTATGACCGTCAAACTATATTTTTATCGTTTAAATTGTCAAGTAAAAGTGCACGTGTTATATTTAGAGTAGGTAGTTGATTAATGAATAATAGTCAATTCCAAAATCTAAGTACACTCCTGTAATTTATTCAGATTTAATAACTTAAGTTCACAAAATGGATAGAAGAGCACTTTGTAGAGAAGAGGGATTGAACTATCAGGAAGTTCGAAGAGAAAATTTGTAGATATAAATATAAATACGGCAGGAAAACTATTTATTGAGCCCAAAAATATTCTAAAGAGATGGAAATATACAAAGAGGGATTGTCTTTGTCATTTGTCATTGTAACAATGCTCTTCTACATTGAGAAGGGCATTGCCACAATGCCCTTCTAAATATAGAAGAGCAGTAAATTTGGTAAGGTTATAAGGTCAATTAGTGGAACATAGAAAGAGAATATGCAACAAATGAGGATAAATTAAGTCCAGGCTTCCTCGATAGGAAGGGCATTAAGGGAATTGAAATGGCCGTGAGAGTAGATAACATTCCCACGGAACTATTTAAAGGTTAGAAGAACGTGGGAAGTGGTTTTTATGGACTAATTCGTGGAATTTATGGGTGAGGGCTTTGGCTGGAAGAATTCGTCAAATCAGTATTAATTCCTACTCAGGAAAAGGGATAGGCAGCCATATCTGAGAGTTACAAAACAATAAGTTTGATTTCGCACGCAGCTAAAGTGGTTCTCAGAAACATTAATAAAAGGATGGAGAGTAGAGCAAACAATTACTTAGGAGATGATCAGTTTGGGTTCTGAAAGAGAAGAGGCACGTGTGATGCCATAGGAGTAATGAGATTACTAATAGAAATGAATATTGAATACAATCAGGATGTATGTGCCTCTTTTGTAGAATTCAAAAAACCGATTGATAGAATAGACACAGTAGAATTAATGAATGTATTGCAGATTTTGAAGTAGATTGGAGGGGTAGGAGACTTACACAAAACCTATAAATATCTGGAACTGCTCATATGCGAACGGGGGGTAGAAAATCTGGATCGGCAGTGTTAGGAAGTAAAGCAGGTTTGTCCATTACCACTGGTGCTGCCCAATGTATATGTGGACGAAATTTTGAAGAGGAACTGGAGATAAGAATATATTTTCGGATAATAAAGCTTTATTTTACGATAGGCTAAGGGGTGACTGCAACTAAGGGGTGTTATTACTGAGCATATTAGAAAACAGTATGATAGGTATGGAATGAAGATCGGTGTAAAAAAACAAACATTTAGAGTTTTTTGAAAAGGACGAAGACTAACTTTAATGCTGAAAGAGTAAAAAAATAGAGAAGGTTTGAATTACATATATTTTAAGTTTTTTGGACCAAGAAGTAAAATTATGTAGGGATATAATAAGAAGAATTGCGCAAGACAAAGAGGCTTCCACTTGGAGGGAATGGATGACAAGGACGTTGAGTCAAGACATTGTTAAGGAAAGATTAGTGAAAACTTTGATTCGGAGCGGGATGGTTCAGAAACACGGTTAATGAAGCATAGTGATAGACGTAGATTGGAGGCTTTTGAAATGTGTGTATAAAGAAGGATGAAAAAAATAAAATGGACGAATAGGAGTACCAAGGCAGAGTTTCTAGGCATGGTTGGGCAGGAGAGAGGGTTGTTGATCGAGGCCCAAAGGGACAGGAATGCTGAAGCCTTTGATGGAAGGGAAGTTCGATGGACGAGAAAGAGGAAAAAATGGATTGGCATGCCGGATGGAATAAAGGAATTCATGTTTTTGAAGGAATAAAACATCGAAAAGCTGCTTTAGACGGTAAACTGCCAAGAATAATCATGATAAATTACTTGCTATTTTTGACAAATTCATCAGTTCTACATAAGTTGTGATTATTTTATCTTCACACAATTGCAATTTTGCTCACTATTAAATCCGAAATTATTCCTGGAGTTAAGAGTACAGAACATTGCCTATTCTTCAGCTGCATTTTCTGATGGGTTGACGACAATTTCTGCTTCGAACCCGTTGATAGCTGAGGATGGCTTAAGAGTACGAAAGTTCAAATTAACTGCAAATATATCGTCTAATCTTTGAAAAAAGCACGAATAAACCAATTAATGGAATTTTATATTCAAATGAAAAAAGTAATAGTTGTCTTTGGGTAAAAAAGAGTTATAGCTAGACGTATATTTTGATGCCCTCCTTCAAAAGAACTTTCCTTCTGTTTTAAAATTGTTATCATATATTGCTGATTTAATCGCCATTTTCTCATTTACATAATCGCTCAAATAGGCAAACGGGAGCATTTTGACTCTAATCAGGCTTGAAAAACGTAAATGTTTATTTTGTAAACGTCGTGATGTTTTTTTAACGCAAAAAATAACAAACGGTTTCCACGAACTCCTTGATTGAAAAGGCACTGTACCATAAAAATATTTTTCGAAGACGGCCTTAACATAAAGCTCTGGCAACGAGTAATTTTTAGGGAAGTGTTTGTGTTTACTTGCGTTTGTGGTATTAGCAGAATGGATCGCTTAAATTCTATTTGCCAACACATCGCCAAGCTAGACGTAAATGAGATCGAGATATATTAAAAGTGCACTTGATGAAAATTACTTCACATTTTTTATCGTTCTCGAGGTGTATCTCCCTAAAAGAGGAATGAAATTAACTGAATTCGATTCAAAATTGAAAAAATGGAAAAATGCCTCAATTCAGGAACGAAACTTTCAAGTTGTGTCCGCGTGCATCGCTTTTCGAGTTAAATGCCGTAATTATTGAGGTACTTCTGAAATGAGTAGTTCCAATGAGAGCTGTAAAAATATTCCATCGTGGAACGAGAGAGAGAGAGAAGGACGGAGGAAATAAAAGAGTTAACAGCCTCTTTCAATGCTCCTGCACTCTCGAGTTCCGTTTGAAATTCCAGCCTTGCAAGTTGGCATTTAGGGAGAACTTACTCTTTTCCAGTTCATTGGTGGCAGAAAAGTATTTAACGATAAAACTTTCTGGCCCTTACTAAAAATTAATTTTATTTCCTCTTTTAAGCTCCCAGCTTAAATGTTTTTGATTCAATGCACTCTATCTAGGCTCATTTAAATTATTAAGCCTGAATTGCCCACCGTTTATTATTAAATCTATCTTGTATGTGTGAGTATGCGAATAGAAGTCTGTTTTCTCTCTTAGGTTAATTACTGAGACCGATGAAAAAGTTATGGAGAATTTTTATTTTTGATTCGCACATCAAATAATTCCTACAATATGTTTACTTATATAAGGTCTATTTCCCTCCTAGTATCTTCGGCAATGGTCACTAGAAACATTTCATGCCAATCATACTAGATTTACAGATATTAACATTTTCAATTAATTCACCCTGAATATTCATTTTGAGAACATACCCAGGAAACTTCATACCTGAGACATTGAACGGTATCATATGGACCACATGGCTAGTTATAGGTCATACTAGTTAGAATCATCATAGTACAGTTACCATACTTAGGAATTTTTCTCCAGATGTTAATATTTAATACTGAGGAAGAATACAGAAACTAAAAAACTACAATTCTTCCACAACAGAATGAATTACCTTAAGAATTTTTAAATACCCTTGATTATTTTCCATTCGTTTCACATCAAAATAATAAAAAAAATAGGATAGTTCCTTGTATTTCAAGCAAGATCTTGTACTTCCAACTCATTGGAAAACGCACTTAATGGGCTAATCATACTTGTAAGTTCACAAGACGGTAAGTGGCATTTAAAGTAGCGCTTATCTCTCTTGTCCATCAATCTATGATTCAAATAATCGGCGCTGCTTAGAGAGAAAATGGATTTCAACATGTAATGTGATTGCATGCTCATAGGAAGTAGAGTCGTGCTTACATTGCATTTCATAACTTTTTTGAACATGCTTAAATGGAAACGGCAGAATGCTCTTTATTTACTGAGGCATAAGCTTTGGATGCGAGAGTTAGCCATAAAATATTCATAGAGGGTTGAATAGTCATTGTGTGTAAATTATGCTCTTATTCCTCGTCCAGATTCACTTAAACAGCAGCATTATTGTGGCCATAGCATTTCAGGGTTTTCCATTGAAACGACACGGCAATAAATTCTTGTTGGAGAAAAAGAGGCATCAGCTGGGATTATTCTCAGTATGTGTCATGAATTAGTGAGTAATCGATGGAATAAAAAAGTGCTTAAAGTATAGTTACTATTAAAAACAATGCTTCTACCCTCACAATAATGGTGCATCTCAATGAAGTCGTCAGGATGCATATGTTGTGAAAGTCGAATTAATATGGTCTCGGTCGCCATATGCCTCTGGAGAAAGTGGCTTGCTTGACGTGGAACCTTCATTGATATTTTGTGGCCACACTAACATTGTTATAAAACCTGATTTCCACACTTGCTGACCAAAGTCAAAAATGAAAGGCATTACTTCCATTGTACGTGGAATAGAAATTTATATCTCCTAATTTTAAAATAGTTGTTCACAAAAATATTAGTGGACGGAATGCAAATTAGACGAATAGTCTAAATAACCATCAAAATGAATGTCTTGTGCTCTAATTATATTACATCAGGGATGATTTTAAAGCATAACAAGAATAGACGCAATGATGTAATATTATACCTGTACACTAGTGATAACAGAGGCAGGGAAGTAATATTATAGCCAGTTAAAAGCTTCTTAATTGTTTCGTTGTAATGCCGAGATGCTGACATGAGCCACTTAAGGAATGCTGCTCTGCCAAGAAGAAATACTTGAAAAATACTATAGTCAACAAAATTGAAATTCTTCACATTTGGAGATATTTAATCAAAACTGCGAGAATGGTATCACGTTAAATCACACAAAACATATTAAAGTCGACATTTTAAAAGAAGCATGGCATAGATCGTTTTTCGTGGATATGGATTCTATAGGTTCAGTTTCTGATTACGTGAATGGCACTAATTTTACCACATAACCCCCGGGTAATTTTGGCAACATTAGATGAGCTGATGAAAAGTGTTAATAGTGACAATCAATTAATTTATACCATATTAGAATATTTTTAATCAAGTACCTACTCGTCGCGTTGCGCAAAGTGAGCCACATTTGCTTGCAAGCCACCGCGATCACGGCCTTAACTAGGAATGAATGAGCCGGAGTCTTTTTATGACTTTTAGCCCGAGGGTCGGCATTCATGCTTTGCCTGCCGGGATAAGCTGGTTATTATTCCTCGTCACAATCCCTCAGAAGTCCGACGAGATCTCAACATGCCGTCACTCATTTTTCCGCACACGGCTGCGGTAGTCGCCGGAGATGTAACTTTCCCAAAACCAGGGTCAGGGTTTTATTTGTTTTGCCCCTTTCCTCTACGGTCCTATTGTCTCTTGATTTTGAATCTCCACCCCGAAAGCTCACTCGACATTGCCTCTGCCGCCTTCAAAAGGCAAGATCCCGTGCCCATTCGTCCAACACGCTCGGCAACTCCGTAGCCCCTCCCCCTCCCCTATCTCCTTCTTTCCCTCCCCGTCCTGTCTTCGCCGAACCGTTCTAAATACCGAAATCCCAAACTATATCACCGCTATCCCCTTTGTTCCTGCTCGGGACCCCCACCCACTCCCACTCCAGCCTCTCCCACCGACCTCCCTGCCCCCCTCCCCTGTTTGACTCCTTTAACATCGTCCCTTTTGCATCCCATCTCTCAATCTCTCTCCCAACTCTCCGAGGGGAGTCTGGAGCTCATCGCTTTGCGTCGTCAAACTGCCGTTCGCTCGTCGTTTCTCATTTATTTCTTTTTTCCCCGGAACGAGTCTGCCCTTTTTTCCGCCCCTCCCCTCTGCCCCGGGAGCGTTTTTAGGGGGAGGTTGTGAGGTTTGAGGGGAGTGTTATTTTCACCATCGCCTTTTATGTCTTTCTATCTCCTCTCTCCTATCGACACCGTGGTCCCCAGCTGCTCCGCTTCCTCTCTCTCCATCTCTCCCGGAATCCCTTGTCTTTTTGTTTCCTTTTTCTCGTGGATTTTTTTTCAAAGGCGTGGAACCTAGATACAGGACTCGGCTAGGACGCCGAGATGGCTAGGGGATGTGAAAGCAAAAAAAAACGATATTTGCGCAGCCTACGTTTCGCCCGGATTGCAAAAAGCTTCGCGAGACCGTATGAAACTTCCCCGCAGGCCCGCGGGGCGGCGTTGACTTGCGGGAACACAGCTACTATATTTGGATAATCGCGGACCCTGGAGGATCGCCGGCGTCCGGACAAAAAGTTCTCGCTTCAAAGAACCGGCCGCTGAATGCGGTCGCCAAATACTCATTCTGTTTAAAAAGGGAATTTGGGGCATAATTACCATGGCGATTGTGGGGAGAACTGTTTTTACTCATCTCTGTGCTCTGCGGTTTTGGGTGTTTATTTTCCGTTGGTGCCCCATGGCGATGCCCGGATATTCGAAACAGATCGGTGGAAGTTTGCTTGCTTGCCACGAAAATAGAGATTTCCATTTTGAAAAAGTTTCTTGTGTGACGGAGACTCAGCTTCACCATTCGACTCAGCCTCAGATCTCACGTACTCCCAGTTTTGCTGAACATGCTGCAATGACCTTAGAAATAACATAGGCATTCGTGGTGGATATCTCAAGAGCAATGATGCCGTCTTCAGATGCTTATACTTCAAGCTTAACATGAGAATCCTTCACGTTTGAAGTGCCCTCTTCCTCAATGGCCGGAATTTTTTAGGCGCATTTTAGCAACTTCAGGAATGCGACTGAAGGAAATGATTTTCGAAGAAAGCTTCTTGCGTCGTTTAATGTACAAATCATACGAACGGTATACTTTTATGAACTCCAACATACCGATTTCGCAGATTTTGAAATATTATTTTATCATGAAACTGTCGATGAAATTAGTTATACCAAGGAATCCGACTTTTGAAATTCATCTCTAGAAGTTGAAAATTTTGAAATTGTATTTTACCCATTTTCTAGTCCTCCTTTCGTCTCATTAATGGCCTAGTTTTTTCGAATTAATTTCGAACTACGAAGAAAATTCTTTGTAATCACCTGATGAAGTTTTGAAAATGCCATTTCTGTTGCAGAGAATTTGATGGATCAATTATGCATCTTTTAACGTTTTTGTACTAATAGAAAAAGCAATGAGCATTATATATATGTATATACGTGGTTGGTCTGAAAAGTTTCCGACTCTGAAAATTTCAGAAAAAATGTCTTGTATCTTTGTTAGATGGGAACCTTTGCAGACCACCCTTGTGTGTGTGTGGGTATTTATATATAATGTTTTTATATGTAATGTATATATGTATAATGTATATATATTGTATATATATAATGTACATGAATTTAGCACTAGTGGACTAAAACAAAAACCCAGAAACACACATAAAAAGAAAACCATAATTCCACCACCAACCTTTTCCCAAATACCCCTCTGTTACTTTCAAATGCCCCGCCAACTTATCAGATCTTCTCAAATTAATCCACTCCTTAAATCCCCACCCCGTGCCAAAGCCACTCCCAGACCCTGTAATAAGCCTAGATGTAAAACATGTCCTATCTTCAAAACCAGAATCCCATCCCTCTCCCACCCGCTTTTTAATTCTCTTCCACCAATTCCCTTATCCTCATGCACCTCCAGCAACGTAGTTTACCTTCTAATTTGCCAGCTTTGCCCTGCATTTTATATTGGACTGTGTACCACACACCCTAATATTAGAATTAATAACCACCGGGCCTCACCCAAGAATTCTTCCCTGATTGGTGGTCTCCCAATCCCCAAACACGTCTCCGAAGACAACACTCTCTTTGACAAATGCTTTAGTGTATCCACCTTATCATCCCTCCCACCCTCCAACCCCCCACTGAAAGTCAAAACAATGGAGCAGTCCTTCATCTGGCTCTTGGATTCCTGGAATTTCCCATTAATATTAGACATTAAATACCCCAATCTTCAGATATTTTCATCCCCCCTCCGCCCCAACACCTTCCATATTATCACCGCACTTTTAAATATCCCCCTCCTAACTCTTCCCCTCCCAACTCTTCCCTTCACAAACCTTTCCCCACCTTCCCCTTCCATTCAGCGTTTCCAGCCCTTTCCTTTCTTTTCTTTAGTTCTAACCTTCTCTTCCTTGGGAAAGGTGGCGTGCACCACTGAAAATTCGAAACCTTGTGAGTTTCTTTTCTTTATTTGTGTGGTTCTGTGTGTTTGTCTCTGTCCAGTAGTGCTAACTTCATATGCATTATTATTCACGTTCGTGGGACTTTCATAAAAGTGTTATATATATATATATATATATATATATATATATATATATATATATATAGATCGATGTCCTCTCTTCTACATCAACAAAATTGTGGCGATTGACATTAACTGTTACTATTTTTCACTGTAATGGTAACATTTTCCGAAAAATCTCATGATTTGGTAATGTGTTGGAATTGCAGGAAATATGACATTCTTTTAGATGTCAACGCCATATTGTTGGGACAACTGCCTTTATTTCAGGGAATATTTATGCTGCATTTTTTTACATACCTATGTTTTGAGAATCCTCCTTTAAAACCGATTACATGGAATATATTAAATTCATATGAAAACAATCAAAGCGTCCTAAGCTTTGTGTCAATCTGTTAAGTTAGTGTTTAGTATTTAATAGTTGTGAAGAACCAGAGTTAATAAACAAAATTCCACCCAACGTTACTTTCAACGGTGTATCAGCGTTCTCTGTCCTTATAACTCAACGGGTTTCTCGCCTAATTGGAGAAATTCAATCTTGCTTTATAATAATACTTTATTTTTACTCGTAGTCATGTAGTCTGGTGATGCTTTGTATAACTATGTAATGAATTAAACTGTGATTTGGCTCTTGGAAGGCTGTCTGGAATCTTTAATCTATTATGGAATGTGGTATGTTGTCTAAGTAAGTCACTTGAAGATTGATGGCCATTAAGCACTTAATAATAACACGAGTGGTTGATGCTTACTTATATTTGGAAAATGTATACGGTTTAAAGTTACTTGAAGAGTTAACATATGAATCCAAAATCACCGGGATGAGAGGTAGTATACGTTTAATAGGGTAGCTCCTCTAGATTCGACACCAGTTTGCAGTGAATTAATGGAGGATTGTCAGCTTTAGAATTGGCTTCAAAAGGACAAACAGAGGCGATTTTTGTGTCATCCATGATGGGCTGTACTCCCAATATATTATTTTAATAACATATGGATAGGAATTTAGCAAAAGTCTCGTAGATTTATGCCATTTTGAATTATTTTTGAATAATTCGTATTCGGGATAATTTTTAATTTTCTTCTACATTCCTGGTGATCATTAATTATTAGAATCATCTATTAGTATTTTGTGCAAAAAAGTGATAGAAATCTTTTATGTAACAATGTATAGTTATATATCGCCTAAGTTATCTAAATAATTAGTAATCTCAATCACTTGAAAGACAGCGGTAACTTCATTCATGAATTAACTTTAAATGGTTAGATAATCCCGGGCATACCCCTCCTGCAATTTCAAATCCATGGATTCTTAAGTTGTAGGAAATTTCGTACTTTAATATATGCATACCACTAGGAATCTGTGAAATTCGTTAAACGTTAACAAATTCATAGAGATAAAATCTTGCATTAGCCCTGAATTCCTTTTTCGACCATGAGATTTAGGGGCAATACGTATACCTACCTCTTTAGCCTTTTTTAAGAGCTGCACATTTAGTTTTATTTAAACTTGTTGGACAGTGGGGTATTCAATGCTATATGCTGGTTCAAATGTGTTTGTCGGGTCGACTTCTCTGCGTCATTCCACTAAGAGTTGATTCTGTCGAACGTGGAGACAAATGACGAATGCGACGGCGTCCTAGCGCTAGCCTTCTCAGTGGATCAGCAGATGGCACCTCCAATATTTTGATATTTTAAATCATTTTATTTCTCTCGTGCAGATGTATTCAAGGAAGTAGTAGCAGATTGATATTCAACAAATTATACTGAAGCATGGCCTAAGAATTTTGTGAAGAAGGTTATGATACCAATTTCAAAAAATGAATGGACCAAAGGGTGTTGGGAATGCAGAACTGCTTAAAGCATTAAATCAGACACACGCCACGGTAATAGAAAAGAATGTAAGGGAAGATGAGTTTGGAGTGAGTAGAGGTCGAGGTATACCAGAGATAATATTGTGCTAATAAGGGTAATGGGAGACCGTTGTAGAGAAGGAAAAAAGGAATGTCTATATCATATATTACATAGTTATAATAGAATTGCTGATGATACAAGGTCTGTCCCAAAAGTAGAAGCACTTATTTTTTCCCGGGTAGACGGATGGACGAGCGGCGGTTCCTCTGGCTGGGTTCGACGGAGGAGAGTCTCAGGAAAGGCTGGAGACCGCTGGTAGTTGGCTCCCAGCCTTAATGAGTGCGGATGGTTCGTTTGCAAAACTTTATAAAGTGGCCTCGATACGCTCGTCATGTTCACGTACCGCATATTGGAACAGTGCTACGGCATAAAATAAATTTTGCTTGAAACTGGGCAAAACAGGGCAAGAGACTCATGACATGCTCAAGGCAGCTTATGGTGATAACGCCATGGGCAGATTGGTTGTTTTTGGGTGGTACAAGTTTTTTCGGTTGGGTAAAGAAGATGTTGAAGTCACTGAACGTTTAGGACGCCCTTCTTTCTCAAAAATTGACGAAAATCATGCACGAGTGAAGACCTTGATGGACAAGAATTTCAGATTATATGTTTGAATGATTTTTGATGATCTTGGTATCCCTAAAAAGGAATTTACACCGACTCCAAAAGCAATGAAATGAGAAAGGTGTGTAAAAAGTTGGTGCCGCGAGTTCTCTCGGACGAATAGAAGGAAACCCGCTCCCGGATTTGCCAAGAGCTTCTCGGCCATGTAAGTGAGGATCCAAATTTTTTAGACAATGCCCCACCAGACTTCTTTCACTTCTCCCACCTCAAATACATGCTGAAAGAACGTCATCACTACTCGGTGGAAGCGTTACAACAGGCCGTGATGAGGGAGCTACGTGGCATCCCGGACTTACGAGGTCATCATGGTGGAAAACCCGTTGGCAGCGGTGAGTAGACGCACAAGGGTACTACTTTGAAGAATTTCGAGTGAATGTATCAATTCCGGTGATGTATTTCTTAAATAGACTCAGAGTCCTATTAATATTGAGACAAACCTTGTATGATGGCACTGATTGATATCATCGAAGCACTTAAAAGAACTCTGATAATGTTAGGATGAGTGAATATGGGAGAATAAATATTGGGAAGGCGAAAGTGATGATAAAAATTGGCAAGGAAGATATGAATGTCAAGACGAATGAAGGATGAAAGAAGGGTTTTTACGGTAGGATTTCGTTAATTGAGAGTTGGAAGAGTGCGGTTGAGGCTAAGGCAATAAGTTCAATGGCAAAGGTATCCATTATAAGAAGAAATGTTTACCATGCAGTACTCTGAAACTAATGGAGAGGAAATTAGCCAAATACTATACGTGGTTTGTTCTAATGTACAGGGGTGAAGGATGGACGCCTGGAGAAGACAGAGAGAGAGGGACAGGATCAATGCTTTTGAGATGTCCGTGCGGAGGGGGCTGGAAAAGATAAGATGGGTGCCCAGAATAAGGAATGAGAAGGCTTTTTACAGGGTTAGCGTGGGTAGAATTTTCACATTTTTGAATTCTTTCCAGAAGAGAGAAGAAAACTTAATTGAACTTACAAAGGGATACTAGCAATGCTACTAAGGTTAAAGAGAAGAGGAAGAAGAGAAGTGCAATTTATAGATGATTCGAAGAGAGGAAGGAAGGAACAAGGAGACCAAGGCGCAGATCAGGGACGGAAGTGGATGGAGGCAATGAGACAGAACGTGACGCTAGGAAAAATATTATATGATGGGATTTTCAAATCGTGTCAACCGGCCTTTGGGTTAGCTTTAAGAGTTGTCCCACCAAGTAACTACATGTGATTCATTGACTTTTAAAGTTGCAGTAAAGCACATGATAATGAAACAATTTCAACTCACATATGATCAGGAAATTCTAGTTATCGACATTTTATGCATTTCCCATTTGTTCCGAAATGGCCCCTGTAGAATGTACATTTCCATTCTTGGAAGTAATTTTGAGAATTAGTAAGCGACATATTCCGCATATAAATGCTACAGTCTGAGGAGTCAAAATCCGTGCTTTCTTATTTTCGCAAAAACATTGTCAATAATATTCACTCAGTCTTGTTTAATGTTTAATTTCTCTTATGTAATCTTCTCTTAAGCCTGTGAGTCGTGTCCTTTTAATCTTAAAAATTGGCTGGAAACGGATAACTTTGCTCAACCGATCATTGTAATTAAAGAAGGCTTCATTGGTGAGTATTAATCTCACTTCGTAATGATCCCTATGATAAAAAATTCAGCGAATTCCAGTGTATTTCCATATTTTGCTTGTTTAAGTTTTCCCATTATTGTCTCGTATCCCGGAAAATTCTTCACTTAATTAAAACCCTAGTTCCGCCGAGGGACCAATGAGATTTGAACCCGGGTACTCCACTTTTGGAGGCTCAAATTCCAATAATTAGCACACATTTACGTAAATTTATGCACAAACACATCTGGGTCCGGACATTGGATGAGTTACGTCTTTGAGTTATCGAGAGGTAGAAAATTCCCAAGTTCCGAGGTTTACGTAGGCAAATGGCTGATTTCCGAGAAGCAAAGTTTACAAATTTCTCGAATAAAAGTTCTTTGGAGCAGGTCGATAGGCCCCAATGTATTCACCTTAACGAGGTAAATGAATATAGATTCTGGAACACATAAAAATGACAAAGTTGATATATTTCTATAATTAAAATAAAACTATGAGGGTCAGTCGTCTGTCATTGATTATTTCTGTAAAGAAAAACTTGAACTTGATTGATTCTATTTCAACGACAACGATCTGAAAATGTGACTTACCTGTGTAATATTATACCAGCCCGAAGAAGGCAGATCATTGTCTAGAAACGAGAGCTTATCTTCAGATTGTTTCATTTGCTGCTTTCTGCTTAAATCGCAATTATTCTCATTCATTAATTGTTTTTTTTTGCATTTACAAAATACTTTCCCATCTTAAAACAATGGAAAATGCGTAATTTGTAGCACATTTTTGGGAAGACATTTTGGGAGTTAACTCACGAGTATTAGTCAAATGTTGAAAGATCAGCTGAACGAAAATAGTATTTCAAGTGAGAAAACTGAAAATAACCTGAAATGCTGTGTGGCGTGGCAATAGCAGCTGTCAAACTTGGTAAAAAGACATGAAATTCTTATTCGCTGATAGGCAAGTTACTGTGAGAAATGTGGAATTTAGTGAGTTGAATTGGAAGAATGTTACAGATTATTGCCAAATGTATGGCCATCGATACAAATTACTATTAAAATGTTTTATATTCCAACGGAGATGTTTGTAAAAAAATTTAAAAAATACTGTTGGTAGAAAAACGTCATCATCACAAAATGCTGGAAAATATTTTGATTTGCGGAAATAACTTCCAAATTATTTTAAGGAAATCTGATCATTGGTTTTCTATTTGGAATTGTAAAGTCTATGAATTTATCGTATTAGTAAACGTATGCGTGAAAGTATGTAAAATAGTAATTATTGCTTCGGTTTTGCATCATAATTAATTTTGGAAGCAGTGGCAGCTCGTGAATGTTTGAGTGAAAATGCTGTGAAGGAAAGAGGTGAGTTTGGACCCCTACCCCTGAGTTTAGCCAACATGGCCAAAACACCCTAACAAGTATATAATAATCAAAATAGCAATCGTGTAATTTCCAAAAAATTGGAAAAACATTAATTTAACAGAATTATATTCAGGCCCATTTCCTTATTCTGATAGAAATTTTCATTTAGACCCGCTTTTTTCGAGATTAAGATTTTCTCTTTCTCCAACATTCCTACTTTAATGCAAACCGCTCGAATTTGTACCTCCACAGCATTTCAGTGGCCACTTCATCTCAGATGTGGCCAACATGCGTATGGAACTAATTTGGGATAACAATGTCTATATTTGTCTTTATAATTCTTGTAGTGTCTCCCCATTTTCTGGAATCTGGGTATAAAGAACCCTAAATGGATGGCGCTGTTAGGCAAACCATATTTCCAGTATTGAGGTATCAAAAATCAGTTACCAACTGTACATAATTGGATACACCTTTCAGTTCAGAGATTGATCTCTTTCATCATGTTCACTCGGTACCGGCTCAAATTCACCACAGAAGCGAACAGAGTTAATTAATTGATAAGTTTTCTCTGCTTCTATCAGCTAAAAAATTGAGTTTTCTTGTTGCTTGGTGACATGTATCAGTCTGACTCCTTAGGTTTACCGTAACTTCGATCGCTATGTTGTGAACATTGTTTATGTATCTTCCCGATCCCTTATGCATATTAGCGTGGGTGTTTAGTTTACCTAAGTGGGCTGTTCCTGTTTTCATATAAGTATTTTCTCCACCAAAAAGTAAACAAGGAAAACAGAAGTGAATGTTTGTGCCATGAAAACATTCGATCATGTTATATTTACTGCAAATGTTTGCATGAATATGTATAGATGCGATAAAGAACTTTTACTTGCAGCCTTTGACTGATTCGCAGTAAGGATAGTGATCTAACACTTTATTGCTACGCTTTTCTTCGAGATAAAACGGAAAATCGGCCCTTCTTAAGTTCAAGTTCAGTAATAACCTCACCGTCATATGCATCACCATTACTAACACTTTTCATCGTCGCTTTGGCAGAATGCCCCTCGATTTCTACGAGAAGTATCTATGTATCAGTATCACTTTACGTATCTCGGATTCTTCTTACCCACGTCATTTTCTCAATCGCACTTCTGTACATGGTACACCAACATTTATCTGCTCTAGCTGCTTTGCAGATACGGAGTTCTAAATGAACAAAGTTCCTTCGCTGTCGTACGTGTACATTATATTGACAGCTATACCGATTCCAAAAGACGGATATTGAGTTTGGAGCTGCGCGCTGATGTGCTAGCATGTGTGTCTAAAAGTAAACCTGTGGCTAAACTTTTGTAAGATTATCTTCAAGCGAGATTTGATCGTTCATCAAATTTCAGTGTCATTGACACCGCGATTGTGGCGTGAAATACAAAATAAAAAATAGAAATAAAAAAGAAAAATATAAGTGAGTATATATAATGTCATCTCATTTATATTTTAAAACAAGTGAGTTCAATGATCCATTTGAGTTTCAATTTCAGCGATTAAGCTAACGCAAAACTTTAGCCCACAAAAGAGTGACAGAGAGGTAGAGGGATTTCAAAAACAAGTGAAAGAAATCTTCGACATTGCAATTGGCATAAAGTGCCCGGGGAGCATTCTGAAATATTGAACAATGCTGTAACTGCGGCATTTCCAAACAGGTGAAATATTAAACTGAAGGTTACACTCGGTAATCAGGGAGCAAATGAATAAATTGAACATTTTCACAATTGCATTCGTGTGAATATGTCTTAACATTTCAATAGATTTCATTCCTAACGGTTTTCCAAACTCATTCTTTTCTTTTTTAAATGTTTATATTAATTTTTCTTTTGCAGCTCACAATCTTTCATTTTAAATGTAATGCTATTACCGTCGTGAATACTCGGGGCCCGTATTACTCTTTCTCAATAGAGTTAGGACTGCCCGAAAAGATGGGAAGTGTGAATACGTGGAATTCGATCTGGATTCTTAATTGTTGTTATATTAATATGGAAAAGTGAGGAATTATTATTGAAAAGGACTGGTTACTTTCCTCGTGCGACAGCTAAGTGGTTTTTTTTACCCATTGTGAGATACAATAGGGGTGCAAAATACTCATAATATTCCTACCGATAAAATTAATGATGTGGAAATTGATTTCAAAGGTCATTTCCAATAAATCTATTTGACTGCTTCATTAATGCAGTGGTTTTCCGCCTCAGCCCTCGATTGATGGAATTCATTTGCAAGAATAAATTTCCACTGAGTCTTCAAACGAAAAAAAAACATTGATGTTTCCAAAAATCAACTCTCAAACATAAACGTTGTTTCATGCAATTTATATCGTCGGGATTAAGGGCATTTGCTTGATCTGATGTGAGTTTCATTCAAGGTATTTATTTTCGCCTGCATTTTACGGATATGAGTGCTTTTTTCTTGAAAATTTGAAATAAGGGCATTAAAAACATTGTAATTAAAAAGTACAGTATCATTGGCACAGGGATCGTGGCTGGAAGGGTGCTTTTAAAAATCTGTCGTAAAACAGTAATAATAAAATAGGCCTAATGATATGTATTTATTTGTAATTATCGTTATTTAATTTTCAATTGTAAGTAGCATGCAGTCCTTGGGATTGAGTCGTGGGTCAAAATGCCCTCATAAGTCATATTTCGATACTTGAGGACATCTTTTTCATCGTTGGCTTCGAAGTGAATGTGAAAGATCTTGATCGTTACATAGAATTACAGTTCCAAGCATATCATTTTGTATAGATGTTCTGCAAAATCTTCCTTAAATTCAAAATAATTTTATTTGGCTGATTAATTTGATAACATATTTATCTTCGACATTGATTAAGATTCAGAATCTCTGTCATGGCTTTGAAATTTGTTTGGGACATGAGGGAAATATTATTCTTTAATTGAGAAATATAAACATTTAATAAAAAATTATATCGTTGTTACGGCTATCGTACCAATGAGACCGTCGAAAAATACATCAATCAGTGGATGTGTAATATTAATATTTGAAATAAGTCAAAATGTTCAGTTTTTGAAGAACAAGATATTTTTCACGTGACTACCTTTTTTTATTTCATTTCATTTTACTTCTATTTTACAGAGCAAATGATTGAGAGTGCAATGTTTTTAATTCGCAGCACCATATACCAGATTTTACATGTACCTACTCGCATTTGAAACTTTGTACTTCGAAGTTTTTGTTTTACGATAGCCTGAAATGACTAATTTCGATGCAGTTCAAATGTGGCTCCCGCTATTTGTTTCTGGTTAGCATGTAATATAAAAATGTATCGAAACGGAAAACATTGTTTGAAGGTTTAGCGTGAATTTTGAAATTTATTGCTCTCTAGTAATATTAAATCGACAATTTTTAAGTGCTGACAAAATTTTTAATTTTATTGGCAGATTGTTACTGACGTGAGATGATGGGATAACGTTCATACCAGGAATTACATAATATACTCCTCTATAAAATCCCAAGGAGTTATATTTCAGTGGGATTCAGCGTATTTTTTAATTTTTCTGGTTATTTTAGTACCCTGAAAGCCACTGCTAGGGTGTGTGGCAGGGGGTGAATGGACACCAGACTAATTTTGACCCGAATATGACCCAGCCGCGGTTGGCATATGTTATTCTGATCCCCTATCGTTCGTGGGAAAAATGACATCTTAAATATATCTGTTCTACACCTAATCTCTCTAATTTTTTTGACATGGTCTCTCCCACCGTAGTACGATGGGGGTATTAATACAAAAGGACATGCGTAGAGACAGTTTTTCAAAGCGTAATCCAAAAATATTAGAGGAATATAGTGTTCGAGTACCCAGAAATTCGTTGAAAACGATTTTCAACTGGTACTAGTAACATACCTTGTATGCATGAGATTGGTGAGAAATCAATTAAGATGAAAATAATATATTTATCATCCTTGGAATAATATACCGAACTCGAATGGGCCTGTTGTACTGAATAGCTTGACTATACAAGTTTCTTTAGCCATTTTCAATTCGCCTGCCAACTGTAAAACGATATCAGACGCGAGTATTCAAATTCAAAACTTTTATATATTAAAATATGTAGTAGCTATTGAAGTTAAAAATTTCAATACTCCCTTAATGAACGAAGTTACAAAAACCCCTACTACATATCCCTGTGGCGGCTTGTTGAGTTTGATATTTCCTGTTGTGTGTGTGGCTGGATAGAAGATATATGCATGGAGCAACCGCGTAATTAACTTGAATTTTAATTTATTTCTGTGACGTAGGTATTTTTCATAGTTTCCAGGGATCGAATCAACGTAGAGAATTCCAATAAAAAGCGTCTCCGTGGCTCTAATTAAAGTCGATAGTTTTCCATCTACGTTCTCGTGGACGCGGTTGGTACCTTCGTTGGAGAATTATTGATTTCGCGTCGGTCGTCAACGGATGATTGTGTTCCGGGGTGTCCTAGTGGTGCAAAGCCGACCCCTCCACCCGTTTCGATTGCCTGGCGTAACTCTGGCCTTCATTAAAAAAATAGAATTCCTGGAGGAGTATCGCGTCGCGTATGTTTAAATGTGAGTTTGTGTGTGTGTGTGTGTGTGTGTGCACGCGCCCGCGTGGGTTAGGGAAGAAGATCAAAGGCCGACCGTCCCCCCTCGCGCCTGTTTTCACTCCGACGAGTGGACGTAAACTGACGCGAATAAAAATAAATAGGCGAATATCAATACGCTCCCGCGTCGAGAGATTAATTGGGTTAGTTATGCATTCCAAATTGCCGGGTGAATTGGGGCCGCCTTTTTTTAAAATTTTTTCGAAAGAAAATAGTAATAGCATTCAGAGATTCCCTTACCTTTCGCTCTCTTTCCCGTGGTGGCTTTTTTCGATTTGAATAATCCGGTTATTTGTAAAAATGATTATTATTATTATTTTTTTTTATTTTGATAGGTCCCCAAACATTTTCATTTTTTATTCACTCTGTTCTCATTTGGGGAAAGCAAGTGAATGTTTGCGCAACAAATCACACGAGGAGTCGGACTATATGCATCAGGAGTAATAAATTGGAAAGCAATGGAATTTTTACTGCTCATTCGCCAATTTCCCCTCCAGAGCAATGAAGTCGATTTTCTCGATAAATTTCCAATTGAAAATTTGGCTCCGTGGAACACGGGACGAGATGCATTTTTGATCGGCTTTGGAACGTTGGAATCAATTTTGTGCACCCCTGCTCTACCCGAATCTGTTTATGGTATCCAATCAAGATTATAAAAAAAGAGCCCATGAACTCTTTCCTGAAGGCCACGTCTCAAGATTTCAGAGTATATTTATCCTTCTTTTGTTTCTGCAGAAATGGGATTCAGCCGTTCAATAGTAGCTTGTTAATCAATGCGTCGGAGAAATGGGAAAATAATTTTACCCGTACCTCCATTCTGGGTGACCGGAAGGGCCACATATACGTAGGGCCATAAGGGGTACATATGGTCAAATAGGTTTTCGGGGAACCTACGGTTTAATCACCCCTCGATGCAACTGGCTGACTTCGATAATGAAATCATCTGTCATTCAGTTGAAATTGATCAATCCCTTCCCAGTTTCAAGGATATTGAAATACATGCAACTTTCACCGAGACATTATAATTTACCAACTGTTATTCTCATTCACTTCGCTATATTCTCATCGGCTGAAATTCTCATGTTTATCAAGATAGAAGCATACTTATTAATAAATTAGAACCAATACCTTTGGAGATATAAACAACTATTTTTGTAAGTCGCTGCCCTGTATGGGAAGAAATCGAAATGTTTTATTCGAACAGTGCAGGAGAGAGGAAGGAATAAGAAATGGAAAAGAAAAATTACGTTAGTTACGGATGCGTTTACGAAGAGGCGGGGGTTAATCACTGATACCTCGAGTAAAGAGGTATAGTAAAGATTAGTGAGAGCTCTAATATGGATTAAAATGTGGATGTGAAGAAGAATAGATAAAATAAAAAGGACGAAAAGGAGAACAAAAAATGAAGTTCTAGGTATGGAACGGGAAGAGAGATGGCTGTTGGGAGAAATTCGAAAAAGACGGAACAATCGTTGTGGAAGATACTAAATGTCAATGGGATTCTGATGATGATGATTGAGAGGAGAATTCTGGGAAATCGAGATGAAGGAATGAGCAGAAGTGGCATTTTGGAAGGAGTCAAGGGAGCTAGAAAGTATGCAGAGTCAACAAAAAAGTTATTGTGATATGAAGTATTATGTTTGAAGGTTGTGTTTGTATCATCTATAGTAGGACTCTGAAGTACACTATTGTGAAGTGCTAATGCTCATTATTAGCCTACCATAATCTAATTTTTGAAAGATAAAGTAATTTGTATATAGTCATCAATTCAAATTTTCCAATGATTGAATGTTTAATTTCTGTAATTCTATGTTGCACTTACCTTTGTTGGCACATTACATATGGATTGTTTTTCAAAGATTGCTCCCCTTTTCTGTGATTATATTTCCTTATACCTCACATATTTCCCTAAAAGTGACGTGCAATTTTGAAACCGCTAGCAGAAACCTTCATGTAAATCGGTTGAGTAACGGATTCTATTTTTTTTCTGTATTTTTTGACACCTCGAACATTCAGGAGAAGCCATAAAGAAGAATTAGCCATAAAAGCGTTTTCCGCCATTTTTGCAAGTGTTCTTGTAATCTGGAATCTTCAAATTCACCTCTTACGTATTGAGGATTTTTTCCATCAGAGACTAAAAGGGAGTGGCTATGGTCTTTTAGAAAAATAGAGCCCTAATGCTCCCTTGAAACAAAACTTTTTCTTTTTTTTTGGGAGGATTACTTCCGTTCCATGTTGCTTTCATTGCCAAATGACAGCCAAGAAAATATTGCAAAAATGATTTCTTCACTTTGGAAAAATTTATTGATTCAAACTCATCGGTCTCATGATTTTCATTTTATGGGCGCCTTGTTTCTCCTTGGGTAGCTTATTTGCACTAGTTTGATTGGATGATTCTTTCAATGATCGTCGTGGATTTTTCCTCAGTGGAAGGGGATTGGCTCCGTGCATGTTCATTGGTGACGTAGGAACTGTATTTATACTGATAACGCACGGGCAAAGATATTTTGGTAAAAATGAAAGAATTCACTTTAAAAAGGATTTAAAATTTCCCCCAATTCATCCTTTAGTTTCTCCGTTAGTTTTTCTCTTGTCATGCTTGTTTCTTCAGTGTAGTGGAAACTATCTCACTATTTTATTTGGCAAAAAATTTTATAAAAACAGCAAAGTAACAAATGCTTTCGCAAGATTTTTTTGCGTACATAGAACTTCTTTGCGACCTTATACTGACTGAATGCCTCTAAAAATTGTGGGACTAGGTTTTTTGACGCTTGTATTGTCAGAAAAAGAGGGACTTAGGAAATGCTATTCCGGGTGCCTGGTTCAATATTACTGGACAATTATAATACAACAATTTCAGGTTGTAAAAGTTAAAAAGTTACTAGACTAGTATCTTTCGCAGTTTCTTCGAAATTACTGGACAAGTTTGGATTTAATTAATCGGCCCCCATTTCAGGGATAGTAAGCTGTGTACTGCTCCTTGATACTGGTACAGTTGCATCATACCGAGAGTACGAACAAATGGATCTTTCGGTACACAGCACCAAAATCAGTGGTCTGGTGGTCAAAGGATTAGGAGTTGGACAACCACGCGTGAAAATCTCTCATCTTCCTATGTCCTCAACTTGCGAACGAAGGGTTAGGAGTACAACCATTCGCATCTCAAGACTGTCAATAAATGAGCGAATCAGATCGCGCACTGAAAACTGTGCGCCGAGACAGTTCGACTCAGACAAACGCATGGAAAAACCAGCTTAAAAAGCAAGTTTTAAGACCGGTCGATTGCGCGTATTTCATTTCACTTTATATATATATATATATGTATGTATCTATGTGTACATACATATACGTATATGTGCATCCTCCTGCCTTATACGACGAGCCCCGGCTCCCTCTTCGTAGTCCTTTTCCCGTCCCTTCTCCCCCGCCCCGAGGATTCATCCCATGGACTATTCCTCCGCAAATTGAATGCGGGAGGGAGAGAGAGGGCTCAGCTCCGCTGAGGGCGACGAGGCGACAGGGTCTCCCCCCCAAACCACCCGCCCCCGACGCCGCGACGCTTCCTCATCCCACGTCGCCCTCCTCCTGCCCCTCTTGTTCTCGTCACTACCATCGCAATCTCCAACCACCCACACTCAGACAGACGCGCTCACTCTCTCCGGGTCCATTCTCACCCCTCATCCCTGGAGGCAGAGGTGGGGATGGAGAAAAAAAGGCCGCCACCTTCCATCCCCGCAGACCACCCCGAGGCCGCCCCCTCCTATCCGGCGCGACCCCTTCCTCCTCCCCTTCCTTCCTTCTTTCCCCCTATCCTCACTCCTATTATCCGCCCTCCCCCCGATCTCCTCGCGCCTCCCCTTGACCTCTCCCTCCCACACACTCCCAGCAGCCTCCGCGTCCCCACGTAATTACTTCTTCCTTCTACCCTTATGATTGCCACTGGCTCCTCCCAGGCGTCTTCCTTCGCCTCTCTTCCCTATCATCTCCGAAAATTCCTTTGCTTCCTTACAGCCCCTCCCCCCTTTTATGTATCTTCTTTTCTATTATCATTATTATTACTACTATTGCACCACTCTCTTTTCCACCTCCTTATACATATATATATATATATATATATATATATATATATATATATAAATTATATGTACGTATGTGTATGTATATCCCTCTCCCAGTCTCTCCGTCTTTATCTTTCTGAGGACCAACCTTTCTTCGTCCACCTCTTATTCCCTCTCTCATTCTTGCACCCTTTCTTACCCCCTCCCTCTTCTTTTCCTTTGTCCTATTAATGCGATTCCACGAAGTTACCCCATTACTGGAACTCGGTGACAAAAGCGGCTAAATGAGAATTTTTTTCTCTCCCCACGCCTAAGAACTAACGATGGGAAATATTTAAGGGCCCTGAATCTACGTGGACGCAAAGTGGACGGTACTCATCTTCGAGCTGTCCAGAACAAAATGTTACGAACCTGGAAAAATGCATGTACTCGCAAATGGAAAAACTTTTGACGAGGTGGGGTCGGTCGTATGTTGGACAGTATCTATATGGTAAATACGCAGCAGTGGAAAATGATGTAAGAGGACTCGGCGAGTAAAATTACATGCATTGATAATCCAAGTTTCTTGGCTGTGATGTTGATAATTACATGCAAATAATGAAACCTAGACATATACTCGAGGTTTGACATTCCTTAAGCGTTTAAATTGAAAAACTTCGTTTTGAAATCACCAGCGGTCGATACCAACAGTAGGATATGACAATATGATTAATTATTTAGACTTTAAAGTAATTTTATTTAGAGCAATAATAAACAAGAAGGTAATACTACCTTTTGGACTTCAAAAGTCATTTATAACTCTTCATAATTTAAGATACCATCTATAAGGTCGTTACGGTTATCTTTATTTACTAATTTTATCTATTACTTATGTCAGTGTTATGCAAAGTTAAGTGCCTTAGTTTATAATTTCATTCACCAGCATTATTTTGATCACTGAGATCCAAACTATTCCATCTAGTATTCCTATTTACCGTTTATATGCGAAACCATAACTCCTCAGTTCACATCAGGATTGCTTAACTTCAGATCATATTTAATAAAGTCGCCATTTTTCATTTTTGGGTATTTGCTGTGGAGGTTTTCCATTTCGATGTATTTTTCAAGTTAAGATTGTTCAAATGCGCTTCAATACTCCAGCACCATATCGCATCAAGACGATTGAATGTGAATGCATCCCCTCGACCTCCGGGAGGTGCAAATCATTGTCCTTAGCCCATATCGAAATGATTGCTGAAGTTCATGTCGGATTTCATTTTCTCGTATGTCGTGGCATTAATTATTTACCTAGCTGGGTTTTTACGAAACGTTTTATTTTGTGTATTTTTAATATGCCATCATCGAAGTAAGTCCACCATTAGTGAAACTAGTATGAAATATAATGTCTCATATTCGAATAGTTTTTGGCCGAGGGACGGGACTATCAGGGTCTCACGTCACGGTCACGTATTGCGTCACCACTACCTCCCATCCTCCCCTGCCTCTCCCGCTCCGCCGCCGCCGCGACAAATGGAAATCGTTTTAATTTTCGCCAAGCCCTTCAAATCGTTCCTGTAATCCGCGCTTTAATTGCGGGTCGTCTTCGCGCGCGTCCCGAGAAACTTAATGACTCCCCGGCGCTAATAACGGAGCGTCGACGTGCCTTCCAAATCCCTTATACACACCACTCTTTCAATGAGGCGCGGAGGTGACTTGCCGGGCGGAAAGGGAGAGTGAGAGGGATTGCTGGGGGGAGGGTGGTTGGGTGGAGAGGAGAAAAAGGGGGGCAGCGATAATAACGAGGGAAAAAAGAGAGATGCCTGGAAGGTCGGTGCAGGGAGTGATGGAATACGTACGCCATACCGCTCGTCGTCAGCTCACGAGAGCCAGGCCGCCTACCCCCACCGGCGCGGCGGCGCGGCGGGGCGGGCGCGAGGCGGCCGGCGGGGGGACTCTCTCCCGCAAGAATGGGGGCGAGGAAGAAGGGCCCCGAGGGCGGAGACGGGGTCAGGGATGAGAAAAGGACGAGGGAGAAGGTATGGGGGAGGGAGGAATGGAAGTGGATGGAATGAAGAAAGAATGGGACTCTTTTCGCGACCCTGCTTCACTTCCCTCCGTCTCCCCCTCTCGCAGACGCACATATAAACACACATTCCTGCCCCCTGCGCGGGGGGTGGAGGGGACAGGAGGGGGGAAGGGAAATAGTGAGTTGTTGGGGAAAAAGGAAGGAAAGGGGAGCAACTCCATCCACCCCCTACCACATATATGAGGGAAACGCCGTAAGGGGAGCGATTGTTGGCAGTTTTCGGGCGCTCTGCCGCGGGCATGGGAGATGGATTTTTTTATATATTTTTTATATACCTAGATATATGAAGTGCAAAAATGGACGGTCTAATGGAGGAAATGGTCCTCCGTGGAGATTGCTCCGTGGGTATTTTGATGAATCCGGGATGTAGAGGGGGCATTATTAAAAACACTAGTCGAAAGATCTTGGGCAATAGGACCTCATTCGGGAATCCTATTAATTTCACTCTTTCATCACAGTAGAGTAGGTGGTGTACTTATATTTGGACAATAGCGAAGGAATTGAGGCTCGCTTAAGTTAAAGATGCTTGATGCAAGCTTCTAGATTTTGAAAGAGAAGGGAGATAGGAAATAATATCACGAGGACTCGTGGATTGTTTGAAGTTAAGCGCTTGATTCGTAGAGATCCATACTCTTATTTATCACCGAGATGCTATTGGGAAAGCAATCTTCTCGGAGGAGTGTTTCTCTATCCCTGTTATTGCGAAAACAAGGAGGCAATGTTGTCGTTTGGAGATTCCATGCGATTTGTTTACCTAGAGCAATAGGGTTCTTCGGTGGTTAAATAATACCCTTCGGCGCTATAATAAATTCCAGGCCGAAGTGCCTATTAGCGAGATGTAACCTCAAGGATTTTGCTTTCTCGTAATGAAACTATGTACTCAGAACTTTGATTATGTCAGTAAATTCGAGCCTAACAGACAAAATAAGACCATAATTTATCACGCTAGGTCAAAAGCATAACAATACAGTCAGTAAATATATAATGGCATTGTTAATGCTCAACAATTTACTGACGCCACTGACAAAAAATCTGATAAAACTAAGAGAAAGGCACTCTAACACACGTTCCCAAGCGAAACAAAATTTGGCTTTCTACTCCACGGAACTAAGTGACGAAATGACTGGACAAAGTACTTGGCGACATGTTCATTGAATTTGCATTTACGCCACCTTAAACGTATAACGAAGAAACAGGGGCCGTGAGAACTATGTAGCATCGGAAAGTTAAGAAAGAATTTTAATAGCTAATATCTTAAACATTTTTAATCACCCAGCCTCACTGAAATGAAAGAATCGATAAGTGACATTTGTTGCTGTGAACCGTATGGGTTTAATTTGATTATTTTCATGCATCAAATCTATTTTGTATAACCGGGACTGGAACGAGTGTTGTACATAAGTTGTTTGGACGCATAACTCAGTGTTTCCAAAAGAGCAGAGTTTGTGAAACACAACTGGATCCTCAATTCGGGAAGAAGGTAAAATATGTTGATTGGGCTGTGAAAACACAACTTTGGAATGCAAAAAAGCTTTTGGCCTAGTGTAAGTGTAATACTGAAACAAGGAAAGTCATTGATTTGCTAAACAAAATTGGCAAACAAATTGAAAGTGGTAAGCAGAAGTCAAAGATTAGTACTGATAGATGTCGAAATGCAATATATTTACCTCTGGAAAATGCAAAGAATATAGTTTCAATATTTTTTTACGATGGGAATAGGAATACATACACCGAAATATGGATATATTTTTCCTGATATGGCATAAGGGTGGAATGGATATATTGTAACTACTTAAAAATTTTAAAAAATACTAATTTTTTCATTAATTTTTTTAAGACATTGCAAAGTTTCTGCTATGGAATATGACCTTAGGCTCTATGTTCTAAGCCTGTGCTTCTTCGTGTGAAATGTCAGGCTTCGTTGAAGCGGCAGCGTTGGCTGAAAATTCCTGAATTTCATCAGTTTTTAATTATGTTTCACAGTGTTGGTTTTTTTAAGCTACATTTTGTTTTCAAATATTTCTCAGGTTTATGATACATTCTATGTCGTTACATATGATTTTGAATAAAAAATGAATCGAATAAAAAATCTTATGGGAAAGGAAAGGATGTTTTATTATAAATTTCTCAGTGTACGATTGGAACGTTTGGGCGACTAGAATGAAAAGAAAATATGATTAACTTTATTAAGATTACGATTCGTATAGGGAAATTATCATTACAAATTCTGACCAGTTTAAATAAACTCGTAGAATAAAAGTTAACACGTACCTGTATTTCGTATTTATTTGTTCTAAAAGCACTAATTCACGCTTGAATTTATACATTCCTATCCACTTACGTTTTAATATCACGATTCTCCACACAGAATGAGTAGATGATGAAATGACATCCCAAATTCGTTTATTTTCTCTTGTATTTCTGTTTTGATTCCGGTATCCGAAACCAATACCCACTTAATAAAATAATCTCCATCACCACATTCTCGGAAAGAGAGACTTCCTTACTCACAAGGAGAAGCGGATTAAGCTGGAAAAACGTACCAGCCCAAATGAGGCTCATAATCACGTGGCTAATATGATCTCACGCTCTATATGCTCTCCTGTAAGGCGTACGAGAATAAAATTTAACCCGAAATTAACTCCTTGTTTGTGATTAATGCTATGGCTATATTCACATCCATATGGTTGTAAATTAGGAGTCTAGCTAAGCAATTATAATTTACATGCATTTCCGAAAGGTCACTTAGGAGTTTGTCAACAGAAATTTATTATAAGGGTATATAAAGCTGCCTGCGAAAGAATTTTGGCAACTACCTATATTTTCTTTTCGTGTCCGGGGAATTTCATAACTATCTGGTCCCGTCATACTTTTTCCGGGAGTCATAAGCAATATAAATAAATTACAGGGATTTTTGAAATGCCTTTCTCGAGAACACTACGCTAAAACGCGAGAGGTATGCTTTATTTATGGTGATAGTTAATAAAACATGACGAAAGAATTGGGAAAATATTTGAGAATAATTTATCGGCTCCCAAGTATTTAATATCCAGCCGTATGAATTCTCGGCTAATGAGGAAAATGAAGTGGCAAACACAAATTAACGCCATGGGAGATTTTAAGATTTATTGGGCTTAATGACGAGGCGCTCATCGTGCCAACAGTTGCATGGAGATGAAAATGAGTGTACTCATGCCTGCGGAGACTCGTTATAGTGATTTAGCTCAACAAAAAAGCTTCTTTCAGTGCCTATATGATGTTTCACCTCAAATTTGATAGGCGTGGGTAAAAGAGGGGCTCAGTTAGCCAATACTTGATGCTTCCACTCGGTCCTCACTCGCGCTATGAAAGTTTGATAAACTCACGTTGTAATTAATTTGATCGGAGAGCAATCACCTGCTGATTGAAGCAGTGGAATTTGGGAGCGCTTCCGATTGGCGTACACATGCCAACCAAACCGTCTACGGAAATAAAAATAATATAACTTTTTGAGCATCACTTTGAGGTGGATGTGTTTTGGCTGCAGCTTTTTATCAGAGTGGATCATTTAAGTACTTGGTGGTTGGCTCTTTGATGCTCTTCACATTGGGGTTTCGTTTGAGACTGATCCGTCCAAGCTTTTGGTGCGCATGGCCTACTTTTGTTCAGTAAGGCAGTGTGTAGCTGCGGTATAAGGATTTTCTATTGTCGAGAGTCTTTTCAAAATGGAATACTGTCAGTGCGAATGGCTTTAATAATAGATTCTTTCTGAATCAAATTTTTTTTGGAATCTTTTATTTCTAAATGCGGCAGTAAAAATTTCCGAAAGTATGAAATAAATTGCTATTAAGTCACTTTTTACACTTAAGTCACAGGCATTTTTAAAGAAAATGGATTAAACACTCGCTACAAATTTTCATTTTCATGTTTTGGTGGCACAAATAATCTTATAGAATCAGGCATCCTCTAGTTCACCAAGTTTTGGGTGAATGTTTATTCAGCGAAGTGTATGCATGTAAATCCTGCTATTTGCCGATTAGGCTTTGATCTTTAAAAATATAATATACTACTCCCTGCTCTATTAAAGAAGAAGAAGCAATATCGACAACCCCAAATGCCTTTTTAATTCATTGGCTCACTATTCATTGATTTGAAATAGTTCAACGAAAGGTTGAACTCTAGGAGACCAAATTGATATTGAAGATTTATGTGGTTCTTTCGTCAGTGATTTCCTCTATTCAGTCCAAATTACAAGTAAGAAATAATTATAATCAGGCAATTTGTCATTGATACCGCTGAACGTGACAATAAGTTTATTTTCTAAAGTGCGCATTTGTATTTTTGCATGCAGAATAGTTAAAGTATTTCCTAATTTCGTGGGAGAAAAAATTGATGACACTTTTATACAATAAATGGGGCTGTTTTCAGCATATAAGATGAGGATATATTGAGGATGGCATTGGAAGTTCTTGATCTGCCAATGAAACGGAATTCGAGATAATAAAGTCAGTTTAGTTTGCAGATCAAGCAATAATGAGATGGACAGTCAAGGGATTTCAATTATTATTGAGAGCTTCCCAAGAAAAATGCGAAAAGGATGGGATAGAGATTAAACATATAAAAACGAAAGTTATGAGATTCTCGAGAAGCAAAAAAATATTGAAAACACTAAATTAGGGATGGATAAGCTAGAGCAAGTTCAGCGGTTTATGTATTTGAGCAATATTATTATTAGGTAATCTACCGGTTAAGGTAGGTTTTTTCGGATGGACCCAACTATCAAATAAACATTTTTTAACTCAAAACCAAACCCAATCCAGCAACCTAATCTACATCAGGTCCCCTCTTCAGCAATATGTCAGAGGAAAATGTACTTAGTAATGGGACTGTTTAGGATAGGAGGTGCACCAGTAAAAGAAGGATATGTAAGAAGAATAAAGTTGATGACGGGTACACTAATTGAAGATGTGAGGAAAAGATTAGTAAAAACCATTATATGGGCCGTAGCACTGTATGAGTAACTGTATGGGTCGCTGAGGGAAGAGGGTGATCGTAGAATGGAGCCTTTCAGTGTTTGGACGTGGCGAGGAGTGGTGAAAAAATGTTGGACCGAGAGGGACACTCCTTTTGAAGTCGTGAACATTTTAGACGAAAAGAGAAGGTTAATGGAGGAAATAAAAAATGCAGAAGGACTGAGTTGAAGAAATATTGAAAGATCAGTTCAATGCCGTGACAGGAGAGAGAACGTTGGGTAAGAAATGTAAAGGAAGGAATAGAATAGGGTTTTTGGGCGGGATCAAGGCGGGTAGATATTACGGAGGAATGAAGAATGAAATATGTAATGTAAGGAGTAAAAGAGGAAGTTTTACCAATAATTAGATGACAATAGGCTTTATAGAACATAAAAAACCCATTTTTTAGGTAGAATATCGTAAAAAAATGTGTGACTGATAGAAAAATAAGTTTTTTAGATATTATTTTGAAAAAAATAGCATAACATTAAGCAGGATTATCATGAGAAAAAACAAGACTTTATTTATGCATCTTTATGCTGCGGCCAAATAAAAATTAGGGAATAATGAACGATAAAAGATGGAAGATCTACTATTATTTCAAAGTCAACCGTTTAAGGTAAGCTTTGGGTGAGTATCAATTGGGTACATCTATTTCCTTAGCATCACCTTAGAACACACAACTAGACACCACACACATCATTACACTTTTCTTAAATTCCACATACGTACATTCTATATCCTTTCATCCTGTCCAATATGCTTATCCTCTTCTTGGCCCTATCTTGCTTGCCTAACATCCGACCCAACATAACAGTCTTTAATATTCCATCTCCAATAAAAATGTTATGCATCCATCTTGCATTTTTTCTGACAACCCTCTATTTTCTACCACTATGTATAGTACTTCTTCATTCGTTTTTCCTTTCCGCTCATTTTAAGCCTTCAATCAACGTCTATGGTATTGTTTGATTTACCATGTGTCTTGTTTCCCAGCCGTATGCATTCAAAGTAAACTGTTCCACTTACTCTAGTTTTGAACCTCCTATTTTAACGTTTAATTCGGCTCTTCTTTTACTCAGAGATCTATTAACCTTTTTATTGTTTGCATCAATTTGCATTCCATACCTATCGCACTTATTTTCTTATGCGCTCAGCAATGCCCATCAAGAAAAATTTGACTTGGTGTGTAAATCTTTCTTCAACTGCTATTACTGTGCCTATCATTAAATTGTACTCATAATTCATTTAAATAAATGATCATTATCGTGGCTGTGATAAAAAGCACAGTAATAGAGATTACGGTCCTCAAAACCATTCGCTTTTTACTAAATACTTCGCAGTTGAGTAAATAATCATCGGAAGGATTAGGCAGTCCTTATCATTGAAAACCTTTGCTTTTTCAGTAAATTGAATTTTGAGTTTTTTAGGAACTTGATATTTTTGGGTTTTTTTCTATATTCTTGTCATGGATCCCTTTCTGTAATTTTTCCCCTTGGATACAGGATAATATAATTTGAACATTAGAAGCGGAAGGGATATTTTGCGTTTTTTGGGAAAGTTTCAAATTTCCTGCATCTTCTCAATTATATTTAGCAACTACAATTTTATACCCTCAATATGAACTATATATCCTTGGTAATTGGTTAATATGAACTAATATCTCGTTGACTTAGCACAGTGAACATGGATAAACAGGAAAAAGGTAGGAAGGGTTAGGGAAATCAGATTATATAATGTTTAATATGAAGCTATCAGACCTGGAGACGCCAGCAGCAAGAGTGGAGTATTTGCTGTCGCCAAGAGACGCTGTGTTGCGGAGGAAAGGCCGAAAGCCTTAACCATTGCATTTGATATGATTTCGAAACCTGGTTATTGAAGCAAGAGGATAAGTGTAGTTTGGAGGTTTTTTAACTGTGGGTGCTCAGAAGAATAGAGAAAATGAAGTGGACTGAAAGGAAAACAAAGTTAAAAGCACACTAGGAGAAGACAATCGGTTGTCGTGTGAAATTCACAAAAGACAAGACAAGTGGGTGCAGGAGATAAAGAGAGAAAGTGAGATGCTGAAACTAAGCAAAAGAGAGAGTCCTATTAAAGAGTGATAGAGTGAGGAAGGGAATAGAGATGTTGACGGAAAGAAGGGAAATTTGAAGTATGCGTAGCTCAGAAATATATTTTTGGCATATCACATGGTGTTTATGGATATTTTTTATCATATTAATCAGGGCTTAAAAGTAGAGTAGTGCATAGTGCCTGGGTACATCATAATATTACCCTAACTTTGTAGACATTTGATAATAAATAAATCATTTATGAAAGAATAAGTTATTCAAACTCATCTGAATGTGATTTCTTTAAAGGCTTGTCCCTAACTTAACTTAAAAACATGCCAATTTTCTATGTTATAATGGTAACACTATGTATTTATTTTACCAGGGTTTATTTTTGAATTCCAATTGGTAAGAAATGCTTTTTCTTTCATTTATTGAAATCGTTTCGTGATCGTGGGTCGATCCCATGGAGGGCCAAGAAAATCCCACGAGAAGTGTTCTATTGTTCGATCCCTAATTACTCTTTACCTTCCCGTTGGCTGCCTTAGAGAACTCACAGTCCAATTTCTGCTGTAATCGCTGAACTAACATATTCCCTTTTACTTTCATCAATGCGCTAAACGTTGCAGTAGTTTTGACCGTAGAAATAAGGGGAAACTCACTTTACAGGTATTAATAACCTGGGAAACAATTTATTACCTTTCTCTCCAGTTGAGAAAAGAACTTATTATTTGTTTTTCTTGACTCAGTGAATGGGTAAATGAGAAGTTTCCGAGGATGATTAAAAACTTCATGCGAGACCTCGAAATGTTTGATAAAAAATGGGGGGATTTGCTAACAAGGCGCGGTAATGAAAGCCCTCATCCCTCCTCCACGAAAACCATTCCTCCCAAAGAAGAAGAAACTTGTGAAAATTATCGCTAAACTTCCTGCCTTCTAGACAAACAATACTTTCCCCGCTACCTTCTTCACAGATAAGCCCGTGTGGGTGCCTGCGTCTTTGCGAGAGAGAGATGCTAATAATGGTCAGACGACGTGCCACCGGGTCATCTCGATTATAATAAAAAGACGTCGGGAGTTGAATGAGCTGTGAACAAGGAAGAGATTAGATGGAGAGGGTGGAGACGAGCATAGACGCGAGCACACACACACGAACACACACACACACACTCGCGGGGGAATACAAATAAGCCTTGGGTGTCCGGGCAGTAAATGAGCCCGTTTGATTTTTGCTCGACTTTAACTTACTTGAGAGGGGGTTAAAGGTTTTCTGGAAGGAGAGGAGGGAGACGTTACACATCTCCTTCCAGAAAAAGTTTCCAACACATCGCCAATTAAAAATGAAAAAAAAATATTTTTTCAGTTTCCTCACTTCCATTCTACTCTCCCCTCGTATCCTTTCACCATCTTATACGATGGACTCTTCCCCTCCTTGCATTCCCCGACCATCTCTCTTCAACCTCCAAACTCTACAACTAATTTCTAGATTCTGAGGGTAAAAAATTTTCTTCCTTAAAAAGATATATATATATATATATATATATATATATATATATATATATATATATATATATCTATGTAGTTAAATGCATATATATGTGTTTGAATATATATAAAAATATATATACATATATATCGTATATATGTATGTATATAAGCATCTTCTCGTTTTCCCTGCTGAAAATTATTTCAAAAGTCTTTTTTAAAAACACCATATATATTCACCGCACCTACTACCCCTCCGCCGTTCCCTCACCTTCTAACCAGCCCAATCCAATTATCTTACTTCACCCTAACGCCTCCTTCCGCAACATTACTTCTTCCGCCCGGATAAGGGCCTCCTTGAATATGTGTGGCTTGGATGAAATGGAAATGGAGAGAGGGGGGAGGGTAGTGTCTGAAGGGAGTTCGGGTCGAGAAAAGTTGAAGGTGGATTCCTTAATGAGCACTCTCGTAAGGATAAGTGAGCTATAATATTCACCTCTTTCCGACACGTTCCTTCCTGTTTCCTCCCGATCTCCCAAGTGTGTTTGTCGTGCCGAAAATATGTCAGAGATGAATATTTTACCTGTGACACAGCTTTGACGTAGACATCATATAGTAAGGAAGGCGCAGTGTGATCAAAAGTATTCCTTTTTTGATCATTAGAAAAGGCATTAGCAGAACATAATTTTTAAAGATGCCACATATGCCTATCTATTGGAACATTGTTACTATATTTTCTTAATTATGTTCGAATTCCATCACATCATGTCTGAAACTAATCATTTATACCTACCGTCATTTATTCCTTATAACTACTTGTATTTATCCATTGATATTTTGTCTCCTTCAACATATCATAAAAGAATAGCATATTGTGCCTATTACAATAAACCATAAACACAGTAATCAACCCGAAGATCGGTTTGGTAGGCGACGGTATGGTTCACCCAGTACTATTCCCGACGGCGTGCGAAAGTTCAAACATCAGGGTAGAGGGGCCAGTTCCGTTCCCTGTGCCGGTTATGGTTTCCCAGGAAGATTTGGTACCCAAATTATCACAAAGCTTGGGTGGAGCTGCAGGTCCCCAAGGAAACTTGCCCGGGAATCAAAACCCGGGCCCTCTGGTCATTGGTCCAATGCTCTATCCCCAGGACTACCGCGACCCACATTATGCATATATATATATATATATATACATATATATATATATATATATTTACACACACATATATATATATATATATATATATATATATATATATATATATATATAACATATGTGAAAGTCTCGCGGATGTGATAGGACGGCAGGGGAAGGACAGAACTGTTTTTCCCTTCTTTGAGAAAGGTGAAAGAAAATTTGAAACCTGTTGAGTTTCTTTTCTTTTTTGCGTGTTTCTGTGTTTTTGTCTTAGTCCACTAGTGATAACTTCATGTACATTATATATATATATATATATATATATATAATGTATGATAATAATATATATATATTTATGTATAATATATATATATGTGTGTATATATATATGTATGTATGAGTAAAACTCAAAGGATCTCGTGCAATCAGCTGTCTCTTACCCTGTTGAACATTTTTGCGATATTTTGTTTTGTTTTTAGAAATTCTTTTTTTTCTCGTATTATAGATTAATCATCTTGCTGGATTATGCGTAAAAGACACTCACTCCTAAATACCTATAAATACTTCTCCTGATATTTGTGCATTTCATTGATATAAAATAGCATATGGTCGATATTGTATGGTTATAATTTGGAATATAGTATATCAATTCCGACGGGGCAAAGGAAATATTGTTGAGAAACTTTTTCATGGCAATACATTTCCGAAACGCTATTTTTTACCCCGTTAAAATGAATTCTGTAACTATCTTATGATTATTCCTCTCTTTTCTCTAATATAATCGGGTGTCGTTCGACTAGTCATTATTTTTACCTAGAATTTTGATATTTGAGTCTTAAATCATGCCTTGCGAAAAGTGACTGTCCATCCGACTGACATTAGAAGGTTTAGACGGATAATACAAATAGTAGTTAATTATCATATCAAGAATAATTATTAAAATATACAGGTGCGTGTTTAACCTGAAATATTTTCGAAATAATTGTAATTTTTAATAAAATTCCACTTAAATAATACCATCTTGACTAAAGCCTGAGGGGAGCTGTTCAGAAAAAAATATTATTTTTTTATTACTTTTTGTAACTTTGCATTCATCGATGTCAATCTCTACAATTTCTATGAGATAATATGAAGTATTTTAATAATTTATTATTGCAGGATCATTGTAAAAGCTGCTATTCAATTTCAATAACAAATTGTCTCTTTTGGCATCGTTAGAAGTGTGAAGAGTGATACGTTGTAACGGAAATAAATGTTGGGATATACCCAAAGGAGTTGACAGACCACTCTTCTTTATCTTTCTAATTTTCAACCGTTAGCATGGAAGGGTTCATTTCTGCACGCGTTAGTTAAATACTACCTTGATCAAAAGGTTCCCGGAATTTATTCAGAAAATTAAAAATACAAGTTTATTCATCTAAATCTATATTGTCCCCTTCAAAGTAATCCCCATCGACTGCAACACACTTATGCCAGCGCTTGATCCAATCCTCGAAACATTTTTTATATTCGGTTTTCGGTATGTCCATCAGTGCTTCCTGCGATTTTTCCATTACTTCCTCTCGGCTGCTAAAACGCGTTCCCCGTAATGGTTTTTTAACTCGATTGAACAGAAAGAAGTCACAGGGAGCCAAATCAGGTGAATTCGGTGGCTGTTGGATGGTATTTGTTGCATTTTTCGTCAAAAAATTACGAATAATGATAGCACTGTGCGACGATTTCTGGCCCCTTTCGGCGAATTGCTTAGGCAAGCGTCTCATAACGCCCAAATAATACTCTTTGTTTACTGTCTGGCCTTCTGGCAAAAATTCATGATGCACTACACCGTTGTAATCCATGGAAACCCTCAGCATTGCCTTCTTTTTTGACTGAAAACGACGTGGTTTTTTTGGTCTCGGCTCATTTGGTGAACGCCATTCACTTGCCTGATGTCTGGATTGCGTGTCGTACTCATAAACCCACGTCTCGTCTCCAGTAATGATCCTTTTGATGAATGTGGGATCGGATTCAGCCTCGCAAATCATGTCTTTTGCGACGTCAACACGGTCTCTTTTTTGCATGAAATTGAGGTCTTTTGGCACCAACTTTGCTGCTACACGACGGAAACCCAAATCATTAACCACAATGTCTTGGGCGGATCCATAGGCAATGTTCAAGTCCTCCGCTATTTCTCTGATGGTTAATTTGCGGTTATTGACCAACATTTCTTTTACTTTATCAATTTTTTCACCGACTTTCGATGTCGATGGTCTGCCACTGCGTTCATCATCTTCGATTGACTCACGACCACTTCTGAACCGCTCGTGCCACTGGTAAACGACCGTTTTTTTTAGAGAATCGTTGCCGAAACACTTTTCCAACATTTCCAACGTCCGTGCGCCACTAAATCCGTTTTTTACGCAAAATTTAATACAAGTTCGTTGTTGCAAATTTAAATCCATTTCTGCAATTGTAAAAAATCGCCAACACACACAGAGATAGATGTACTCTTGGCTACGTAACTTTTGCAAATGTCAAGTTATGACACTAAGATTTAAAGGAAATATCAACAACAGATGTACCAATTTAACAAAAAAAACAGAACTCAAATCGGAACGATGGGAGCGCCACACGGTGGTTATTCCGGGAACTTTTTGAACAAGGTAGTACACCGTTCGTCTTAGAGAACATTAAACTTTGGGCTATACGCTGATTCATTCAGTGTAGGATAATGTCTTTGCCGGGTTTCACTCCTTTAAATGACCTTTTCTTTCGATTTCACAATAATGCTATATTTTATACTTCCAATATTCGGTGTTGTTAACCTCTATTGTGTACTATGAGTGTATTCTTGATTTAGTTAATGATTTTCTAAGAGATTCTGACTATTTTAGTCTTCATTCCAATCTTCAACTTTCAGTTGTAACCAGGATTATTAAAAGCTGCTTTGTTGTGATGTACTGAATTTATTCTCTTCGTACTTCTCCAAGACTTTCAACTTTTCCATTTTTGAAGAACAGAAAATAATAAATTCCACGAATTTTATTGAAATCTCCTCTCAGATTTATTATGGAAGTCAAAAGGCAAAGGAGAAAAATATCGTTTGTTATATTATATCTTTCCAATGAGTAACGGGAGAGTAGCTGTCAAATCACCTGCGATTCACTCATGTCCTCCCGTACAAACCTATAGTTTATGCATCCCACTGGAGAGAGCTCAATATACCCTAATACATATTTTGATCTTTAACAAAATCTCCGAATTCATTAACTCTGCAGTTCAAGCAATTGAAATCCTTGGGTTGAAATGACAGTTTCCTCCAATTGATGGATAAAGTTTTTGTTACTTTGAAACACCGATAAATTCCCTTGCCGTTTGTACGTACTTACAGTGGGGATTTTTTAATTGGTCAACGACAGGAATATTGCAAGATAAATATCTCCACATTGTTTTCTAAAACTAATGTAAATGGTCGTTTGAATAAGTCTGCCATATAGAAAGCTAAGTAGAAAGGGTCTGTCCCCAAAATAATTAGAATGATTTTTTGCCACCAATGCAGATAGCTGGAGTGGGGTGATTTGTGATGGGAAAGACGATGGAGGATCTTGAGAAAGCAACGCAACTTATGTTAGTTAATTGTGGGTAATTACAGAGTGCGGATTTCTGTTAGACTGAGCCCCTCTGTTGACGGACACGAAGGCAAGAATTTCATCATAGGTGTTCGCAGGAGATACAGATTAATAGAAAGACGAGCCACGCTTTTCCTTCTTAAGGAGTACCATCCCCTTCGTATCGTAAACTTTCCTTTCACGACTTATCTGCTTAACTTTAGTTGCTTGCGAGAGTAAATCCACTTCCAGCTCTCATTCAAAGAGCGAGGGGAAATTTAGAAATGTTTAATCATCCCCAACCCACGCCTGTTTTCCTCTCCACGTCACTTCTGAGTAACGCTAAAGGAGTCAACGAGCAGTATTCCAAGCTCGCCCGAAACCAAATCTAATCCACGAACGGACGTTTTGTCATTCGTTCTTCAAGAGGCGTCTCTATTGCAATGGAAAAGGGAGGCCCTTATCCAGTTCCGTCGGTTTCGCGAGTTCTAGTCGACATAGTGCCATCCGTCTTTCTCCCAAGTTCGGCGGGACAACGGAGCTACATCCTCCCCAAACAACCCGAGAGTCATGTATTTGTAGGAATTATCATGGTGTATGCTTGAGTTTTGTTATACGTATTATGCCTCTTCCCTTGGAAGACGAAATTTGTTTGGTTGGAAGTCTTGTGGGTTCCGTTGACCCCTCAAACTGTACTGGCAAAAGCAGAGATAATTGCTCTTGGTAGGGTCACCCGTGCTAAGTCAAAGTTTAGGAGCCATATGAAAGGCATTGCGCGCAGCGTCTGTTCCTCAATAATGCGGCTGCAAAAGCTTTAGACCCCAGCGGGTTGGCCATTTCAGTGGTGGTGTCACGTTAAAAATCCTATTGAAGAAATCAACAATAAGCCACTTCAATTCTCTTTCGCATTACAATATGGGCGATCGAAAACGGGTAAGCTTAGTGAAGAAAATATTTATTCTTCTTCTGGCTATGCTTGTCATGAAACGCACCGTTCCTATCCTTTATGATGTTGTATGCTTGCTAACATACTGTCCATTCTCCTCTTGTGTTTGCCTATTTCTCCTTTGGTGGGTGTAACAGATCCCTTACGCCATCTCCTGAGCAATGAATCGGAGCACTTGGGCGCTTTATAACATCGCAGATTTCAGTGTAAAGTACATTTTCTCGATAGCTCAAGTAGTTAGAGCATCCGCCTGGCAAGTGGAGAGGACAGGTGTTCAAGTCCCGGTCGAGGAAAATATATTTACATTTGTGATATGCTCAAATCTGCCTTCCCCACCTCTCTTGTGTTCGTCCTTTATGTGTGTTCCTTTTCAATATCCTTATCTCTATTTCTATGTGATTCAATATTATCAATACATATTATTACGTATTAGGTAATCTAACGGTTCAGGTAGGTTTTTGGATGGACGCAACTATCAAATAAATATTTTGTTACTCCATACAAAACCCAATCCAGGCAACTAATCCACATCAGGTCCCTCTTCATCTCTGCGTACTTCTTTACTCCCTTCATCCCGTCCAACATCCCTATCCTGTTCCTGCCCTTTCCTCGCTTGCCCAACTTCCTCTCCTCTATTACCTTCTTCAACATTCCACTACGGCTCAATACGCCTTTCATCTATTTTTCCTGCCTCCATAGGATTTCTCTCAACAAACCCCTCTCCTCACCCACCATCTCCAGTACTTCCTCATTTGTTTTCCTTTCGGTCCATTTCACCTTCTCCATTATTCTCTACACCCACATTTCAAAAGCCTCCAATCTACGTCTATCCTCCTGCTTCAGTGCCCACGTTTTCGCACCGTACATAGCTACGCTCCATATCAGAGTTTTTACGAGTCTTGTCTTAACTTCCCTACTCAACGTCCCCGTCATCAACTCCATTCTCCTTGAGAAAGCCTCCTTGCCTAGCGCAATTCTTCTCCTTACGTCCCTACTACTTTGACCGTATTGGTTCAAAACACTTCCGAGATATGTAACCTGTTCTACCTGCTCTATTTTTCCCCTCCTATTTTAATGTTTAGCTTAGCCTTTTTCTTTCAGGAAAATCGCATAACCTTTGTTGTATTAATATTGATTCTCATCCCATATTTATCGCACTGAGCCTCCAATTCACTCAGCAATGCTTGCAACCCCTTGGCTGACTGAGCAACTAATGCTTGGTCATCAACAAACCTAACCGATTTTACGAATTCCCCTCCGACTTTCATTCCTACCTGCAGTTCTTCCCATGCCTCTTTAATCATTTCCTCCACATTAACGTTGAACAGCACCGGTGACAATGGGCAACCCTGCCTTACCCCTCTTCCTAACACTGCCCATCCGGACTCTCCGTTCCCCACTCGCACCTGAGCAGTCTGAGACATGTACAGGTTGCGGATCAGTCTCCTGTCCCTCCAATCCATTCCTATTTTCTGCAATACACGCATTCATATTTCCCAATTCACTCTATCGAACGCTTTTTCGAAATCTACAAAACAGACATAAACGTCCTGATTGTATTCTATGCTTTTCTTGCACTGAAGTGTGACTTCGACTTTTAAAGCACTATAAAGTGTGACTTCGACTACATCCTCAATACGTGAAGGTCAATCATTGCGTTAATGTCAGAATATGTGTCCTAGATAAGAATATCTTACTTTTTTCTAGCTGCCTACATAATTCCGACAATTCTATTCTTTTCATTTCTTTAACCTTTCTACCTTCTACAACATATAATATTTTGTAAAATGTTCTATTCACAAATATCTTAAATCTCAAAAATATTATTTTTTTTAAACACTTATAAGTTGGAATTACATAAAGAAGGATAGATAGTCATTTGTTTAAATGATTGTTTTATGTATATTTATAAATATAAAAGGAATACTCTTCCTTTCACCATGATTTGTACGGCAACAAAATTTAGAGAAATGAGTTCATCTTACTGGAGTAACTTCCAAAGTAGCATCTGAAAATGAAAGAACGATTTGATGGCGCCTTATAATTAGACGATCCGCACAGCGCAACTGTTTAGCACGCGTATAATGTGTAGGATAAGTGCCAATTATGACGGATTGGTTCGACAGAAGGCTAATTTTTGGTATTTTTTCAAAATTTATTTAATGTAATCAGAATAACCTTGGATCAGTCTAATACATTGCAGCATCAATTTTATTCGTCCCGATAACTGACATCCCTCACCCTGACGTCTTTTTTGAGAGGGACGACGAAAGAAGAATTATTATTGGTAGTATTCGGCATATTTTCATTTACTACCTTTTTATTATTGCATAACATTTACACATTTTTAAGATTTTCAAAGTAGGTGACTTTTTTATACTCAAGATCATCAATTTCCTTATTCTTGGGGAACATTACTTCATTTCTACCCAAGTGCTTCATTTTTATGATTATTAACCTAGATCTGTTGATTTTATACTTAAAATAACATTTTGTTAGAATCATTATTACAAAGTAACAAGATTCTTTCCTATTTCTTTCCTATTCAAAAATATTTATAATTTTATTTTGAGCAATAATAATGAGATCGTATGGCGAGAGATTTGCACGTTGAAATCCAAATAAACATATTTTTGGAGCCACAGTTTGGGGAAAATATTATCTTATCGGATAGCTTCATGACTTAGTCATAACAACGTGAAGCAAAAGTGCGGCAGTCATTACACACAGAGCTTTTCGTTGGCATAGTAGGGTCGAAATCAAACAATGTTTTGGACACCAGATATGACTCACGACGGTAGTTTTCTATAAGCTAAGGTTCATGGGCGTTGTAATCCAAAAGATCGAATTATATTGCCCTTTATTTGATTTTGAGGATTTTATGTACTACAACAATATACGAGGGCTGTTTAGTAAGTAATGACGGTAATTTTTTAAAAATCTATTTTTACTTATGCTCAGAATTTTGTTGGTTTCCTTTGGACGCTATGAACTTTTCCATGTAACTTGTTATGGATATGTCTCCAAATTTGCCTCAATAGCTTTTACTTTTTTTACTAGGAGTTCCCCAGGGAAGAATCATTGTATCTCTTATATTCCTGCTTTACATTAACGAAATTGACTCAGTAGTCACTAGTAAGATACGTTTATTTGCCGACGATGGAGTGGTTTGCATGATATCCGTGATCCTGAGGATGCAGCAGTTTTGTGAGATGACCTTAATGCTTTACAACGCTGGTGTGATACCTGGCAATTAGAATCAAACTTAAAAAGTGCGTAGTGATACATTTTTGGAATAGAGCAATTCCAACCCGAACGCCTACTGAATTGGAGAAACCGAAATAGAATGTGCACACTCAATTAAATACCAAGGCATTACCCTCACTCACGATCTCTCTTGGATGATACACATACGGGTAATATGTGGACAAGCTAACAAAAACTTAGGATGTACCAGAAGCGTACTTGATAAATGTGATGAAAAGGTTTAAGAGAAATGTTATCTTTCGCTGGTTAGGCCTCATGCAGAATATGCTACAAGGATAAGGGATCCTCACGAAGTTAGATTAATTGAAATTGGATCGCGTGTAGCGTAGAAAATCTAGTTTTGTAAAACGTTGTTATGATAAACTTGTAGCGTATCCAATATTAGAGCAGCTAGGCTGAAAATCACTCACGGATCGAAGGTTAAATTACAGATTGAAGCTCTTGCATAAATTGGAAGGAGGTCCCTTTAGCAGTGATACTGAAAATGCATTACTACTCCCATCGTATCACGGTAGGAGGATCATGTTAGTAAAATTAGAGAGATTAAGTGTAGAACAGATCAGATAGATTTAAGATATCATTTTTTCCTCGAACGATAGGGGATCATAATAACATTGTACGACCACGGTAGGATCACGTTCGGGTAAAATTATGCTGGTGTGTATTCACTCCCTGCCAAACACCCTGGCGGTGGGTCGCATGCTATTTATAAATAAATAAGAAATAATTATAAATACTTCTGTTTCTGATGATAAAAATGCTCTCTCCGAAGGCGATAAATTTGATAACAGGACAAAGTCGAATGTGATTGGGCTGAAAGTAGGACGAGGAAAACATTTCACATTGATTTTTGCAAGATATTCAATGAGCAAATTTACGATGAGAGTCCGCGCATTATTGTGGTTTAAAATCCAGCCAACTGCCTTAAAATGCAACCTTTTCCAAGCGATGTGGCCTATGAGGATTTTATTTAGATCTTTATAGTGTGCTACATTTGCAGCTTTATTTTATCTTGGCACGACACACCCCTTTCTAAATATAAAAAAATAATACGACTATAACTTTCCCAGCAGAAGCCTCCATTTTGTCATTTTTTGGTAGAGCTTTGCTGTTTGCCTCCAGGATCAAAATGACATATCCAAGTCTTATTGGTGGTGATGGCCTTTGAAAGAAACTTCTCGTATTGTTTTAGCAAATTCTACTGCGAACAAACCTGCACGCGAACGTCTTGTTTCTCGGGTATGAGCAATTGCCGCCACCGGCCGCGTAAATAACCCATGGAATTGGTTTGATACTAACTTGTGGAGGGTGCGTTATGAAATTTTTACATATCTTATAGTAGTTTTAGCTCTATTCGACGATAATTTCTCATTGGCAGTAGCGATGTTAGTTTACTTGATAAAGAGATGAGACAAACTACCGGTTCACCTTTTTTTGAAATTTATAGTTTATTCTCTCTAAACGTTTTGAAACGTCTTTAACTCTCTCTAAACTAGAAGGAAACAGGCTATTCGTAAGTGTCATGCGACATTAAATAGTCATTGGCTGATTTGTTTTGTTCGAAAGAAAAAAATCAACGCAACGCCACGTGTTGGCTCCATTGTGAACGGAGCGTTTCATTTTGCTACCGCTGATGCTTACGCGATGCTGAAGTTAAACTAATGAAACTTGTACCAACTATACATTCGACATTAAGTTGATAATACAACCTAAAATTAACTTATTGAGCTATGAAATATAAGAGTATAAAAATGATGATATTTCAACATTTAACAGCTCCCTTATTTTGCAAGATGCTTAACGATTTAATTTAGCTGACAGGATATTGTACACTAGTTGATTTTCATGCATAGCAGCTAAATCCTTTGCGATGCATTTTATCCCCCACAACGAAACTTGAACAGAAAAATTCTTTGTGAACCTTCTCTGTGCATCGCTCATTTATAATTAAATCAGTGAGAATTTTATGCACACAAGGGATTATAATAGTGCCTTGACTACTTGACAATCTAGGATACTCAAAGTAAACAGTTGAGCGTTAGTTATTGTTTTTTTGGTCTTATTAAAACTTCCGAGTCCTTACGAAAAAGTTGGTTAGATATCGTTGGGTGGGAAATTCGCCTTTTGCATGAAGGATCCTGTTCGCTATCAGTTCCTGGCGAAACCTTTTGAATTAACAATTGGGTGGAGAATTAGTTACGCGGCATGAGGAAGAGCGGTGAAAGTAAGGAAAAGGAATGTTCATGCGGCGGAAGCGAGAGAAATAGCGTTGATGCCGGGCATTAATGTTAACACGGAGTTAATAAGGAGCGGTGGAAAAATTCTCCTGGAATGAGCGCGGTGTTAAGATCGGGGGAAGCGATATAGAATTTTAAATTGGGGAATTTTGTTTGGTAATTCATTTTCGGCTCAGCCCTCGAGGTGTGAATCTAGGGTGAGGGGGTAAGCATGGCGGAAGAGATAAAAAAGAAAGAAAAGAAGAAATGTGAGGAGTATCAGAATGAAGAGAAAAACTCGGTTATTTCCATAATAAAATAGAGAAAAATGGAGTGTATGAGTTTTACCTTCATTGGCATTTTGAAAGCGGAGCTCCTACTGTAGATTTAAAACTAGGACGCAGAGATTGTTGATGTGTTGAAAGATTAAAGTATTAATTTCTTTGCTAAAGGGCCTTTAATATCAGGTTATTGAAAAATAATAAATAAGCTATTGGAGCTATATGTACCGTTCTATCAACACTAGGCTAATGATGACGTTGTACATTAATGTCAAGTATGTTAAAATTAACAAATTGTTCATTCGTACATGAAACATACATTTACTATGTGTGAAGAAGAAATGAAAAATTAGCGGATATAATTTATGGGAGGAAGACGAGCAATCCAATGTGATAGAGTAGTTTTCTTTTACTGATGCAGAGAGAAAGATTAGTTAAAAGTTAAAGGGGCAACAGATACTGTTGTAATAAATGCAGTGCATATAAAAATTGCAAATAATTTTGATAAACTGACTATTAAAATGCAGAATGCATTGATGGAACATGCTCTTCCAGAGCATTTGCTGAAAAAGTTTTCATTTGCTCACCAATTTCATTTTTTTCTTTAATGATATCCATAGAAAGTATATGGAAGAATCAGAGAGCTTCTGCATCTATAGGTACTCCGGAGATAATAACAAAATTGTTTATGATTCTTGGGAGTGGGCCATGAAAAAGGCAGGGGTAGTATGAGCAAAGAATTTGGAGCATCCCTTCGTCGTGTGGTGTGATAATTAATTAACTTATAAATAGGGTATTTTTAATGGAATCCGAAATATTCCAGTAGTGTCTCGGGGAGGAAACCAAAGATAAATTCTTACTGGGATGTTATTATGATTGCGCTTCCAATTCTGAAAGCGTAGAATGCAATGGAATTGTTTCCACAAAATAGGGAATGGTAGAAACAAATTAAATACTATCAGAAATTTATGTTAAGAAATATCGGAAAATTCGCAATGTTGGAAGATTTCAATTAAAAGATATTCCTGCGGAAAAAAGGGGAAGAGAGAGAGAGAGAAAATTGTGGAATTTTCAATTTCATCTAGGAAGAGGAATTCAAGTATTTCACTGCAAGAGTTTATTTGAGGTCAGAGATGTCTAATGAAATTAAGTCACAGTAAACGCGTCACTTCTTCTCTTATTTACTTGCACTAGTGCATATTGACGGCCGAAGTAATTTTATATGGCATAAAATAGACAACAATTGATTTTTTTAAACGGTGGGTGTTGTTTAAAAACGTCTCGTATGTACTTCTCCATGAGACTTAAAAATCTGTTATTATTGTTTTGGTACCGTGATATAATCCTTTAGTCTGACAGCAGTAATTTAAGCCTTAGATAAAATCATAACTAGTTTCCTACAGTCTTGGCAGTGAAATTACTTTATTTGACTTTTTTGATGCAATGCAAATCGGTTTATACATTTCTCGGTGTCTATTAATTAAGGTGAATTATTATAGGAATGACTCAAAAGGTATGTCTGATGCATTTGCGTGTATTATTTATATTTAATGTGTTGAACGACAATGTCGTTCAACTTTCAAATGAAATTCAGTCATTCTCGCTATCCAGATATCAACTGGTGACATTTCAGTTAACTGCCACCTTTGGTTTTGTATGACGTATCGGTAAAAAGGAGAAGGTTGGGGTTAGATGCCAAGTGCTGAGTCAAGAAGGTTAGTGATGCGCATGGAGATACTGTTTTACTCCCAGCTATGTGACTTTGAACAATGCCTCTTTGAGGTTTGAATTCGAATTATTTTTATAACGTGGGTGAACAAATTTCATAGAGTTTTTGCCTAATGTTTTAAGTTTATCTTTGACAATTTATAAAACTTTCATAAGCATCATATCGTGATTCTGTGGAGTCCAGTTCGAGCAAAGTTCTTCTGAGGAAGTGATATCATCCAATGTCATGTTTAATGCCCAATGACTTGTCAAAACTGTCGTTTTTGTCTGAAGCATAGAGCTCGTTGAAACTGTTTGGATTTATTATTTGTCCAATTAGTGAAAAGTGGACCAATACACTTAATATCTCAGTAACATATTCCCCTATAACAGATTTTTGTTTTTGAGGATGAAAATGGTTAAAATGGTAAAAATAACATGGCATCTCAAATCCAATCAATATCACAAAAGATAATAAATAAAATCAGTCAGAAAAAAATCAATACACTTTAAGGAAACTCCCAAACATCTAACACAAACAAATCCTCATCTCATTAACATCAGTCTCCAAATTAACAAGAAAAAAATCAAATCTAAGCTGTTACATATACATTTAAACTACACATCTATTAAATTATTATATGCATTTTTTACATATTTTCTTAAAATTATTTACCCTGCAACCATTTCAGAGAGTAAAAATCATTCACCTTGACCGGGATACGAACCCGGCCGAGTGCTTTAACCAATTAAGCTACCGAGACGTCCTCTTACACTCCGAAATTTTGGGGGCTTTAAAGGAACAAGATGTTATGACGAAATACCGTACATACAATGTCACAGGCATTCGTAGTCGTGCGCGACGCGCCACAGTCCACGATGTTAATAAAGCCAATTTCAAACACTTAGGCTGTTCATACCTTAGACAAATTTCAAGAAACTGTAATAGTAACTTTAACGGAGTCACCCGCTATGTGTGCATTATAATGGTTGCATTATAATGCACACATAGCGGGTGACTCCGTTAAAGTTACTGTTACAGTTTCTTGAAATTAGTATTTACCCTCTTGGCAAAGGGATCGAATAGTTTTGCAGGTAAACTGTGTCAATCAACAATTAATTCATTTAGAAAAGAAAATTGTTTTAATTCGTTCTTTGTGCCCGATTTTATCATGAACTTGTGGTCATTCCTCCCTATAAAATTTGGATTTCCCGCCTCTTTCCTTAGTTTTGCCCAAGCTTTCTCTCCCTTCAGAATGTGGAATATTCCAAAAAGTTTGCTTATTTTTTTCTACATTTTAAAGTCTCCCAGCCCAGTTTTTTTAACATTTCAGTCACATTCTCCATCCTCCTATACTTCCCCAGTAAATATCTGGCAACCTTTCTTTGTACCTTCTCCAGTTTTGTAATATGTTCTTCTTCGTAAGGGTCCCATACAAGTGATGAGTACTCTAAAATTGGTCTTATCAGGGTCTTAAACACCTTTTCCTTAGCTGCTGTAATGCTCCCTTTGAGGTTTCTCACCACCCAATGAGTTTTGAAAGCTTTCTTAACAATACATTCCACGTTCATGCCCTACCCTTAATCCTTGGTTAAATATGCACCTAAGTTCAGCTATCACTTCTAGGAATGACATTTTCCGAGAATTGGTAGTACCTATTGATTTAATTTATCTTTTTAACTGAAGAACTGGGAACAATTAATTAAGCATGCTAATCACAAATAGTAAATCTTAGACGCATTACTTTATATCTTTGCCACCAAAGATGAAACTTTTATAAGTCGATTATTTTGATGGAAAATAATCGACTTATAATAAAATTTTCCCTCACATAAGTATCTTTTTTACAAATTAATTGGGCGCCACAATTATCTCCTAGCTCTCAGTTCAAATGTATAATACCGCAAAAGTAACACACATTGGATATTTAAGCACCCTGCAAATCAACGTTAGGGTGTGTGGCAGGGGATCAATAAACACCAAGTTAATTTTGACCCGAATATGACCCTACTGTGATTGGACAATGTTATTATGATCCCTTATCGTTCGTGGAAAAAATGAAATCCTATGTATCTGTTCTACACTTAATCTCTATAATTTTGTTGACATAATCTCTCCTATCGTAGCCTGATGTGGGCAATAATGCATTTTCAGCATCACTGCTAAAGACATCTCCTTCCAATTCACGCAAGAGCTTCAATCTGTAAGTTAATCTTCGCTCCGTGAGCGATTCTCAGTCTAGCTCTTCTAGTATTTTTGATACGCTACTAAGTTTATCAGAATAACATTTCACAAGTCGAGCTCCTCTATGCTGCACTCGAACCAATGCAGCATTAAATCCAACTTCGTGAGGATCTCATATAGTAGCGACATATTCTAAATTAGACCTAACCAGCGAAAGAAAATATTTCTCTGTAACCCTTTAATCACGTTTATCTAGTACTCTTCTAACAAATCCTAATTATTTGTTACCTTGTCCGCACATTCCCCGTATACATTTCACCCGGGAGAGGTCATGTGTGAGGGTAACTCTTTAAGTATTCAATCGAGTAATTTAATCGTCAGTGGCAGCCTAAATACTTGTGTACCTTATCGAGCAAGTCAGAGGTATTTGGGAAAACCAAACTTAAGTGATAAATTTGTCATATTGCCAACTCCGCTGTTAAAACAGTGATACTAATTGTTTGTATTGCTTTATTTTTCCGGTTATCTGATTTAATTTGGATGTCCAATTAATCAGTTGGCTGGTAGTGCGTGCCTTATTCTTCCTAATGACGGCGATGGGATTGTGAGGCGTCCGAGTGTCGACGGCAGCGTCTGCATGTTCCAAATTCCGCCCGAAAATGTGGCCATTTGGTGGCCCTTTTGTCCCTCCAACCACCCCGTTTAATTTTATACACATAATATATATTCCACTTTCGCCCGCCACACACATGTTCCTCACTCGGCCCCTGGTGCCCCTACCATCCGACACGAGGGCCAACCGCCCCACCCACCCCTTTGCCTTCTCCCTCCGCCCTCTCTCCTTCTCCCGCCATTCATTCGTATGTCCTCTTTCGGGGTGAGCCATTTCTCCCCCCCTCCCCGTTCCCTTCCGACTTAAATTTCCCTGCATCCCTCGCCATCCACGCTCATATTCTGCTCCCTCTATTTCTCTCTCTCTCCCCCGTCCTTCCCCTTCCCCCGCTATCACTCGTTGCTCCGTCCGTGCCCACTAGGTGGCTCCAGTTTACCCCCGGAGAAAACTTTTAATTAAGTCCGGAGCCGGAGAGCAAAAAGAATTACATTCCTTTTGGAGGGGCAACAACAAAATGTGAGCATAATTAAAATCTTCATTCCTCCTTCGCCTCTCCTCCCCGATGTCCCTCCCGCCAGAACTCTCTCCCGCATTCTGCCATTCTCCTCATCTCGTTTGAGCCCATCTCCTCCTCCTCCCCTCCTTCTCCCTTCCTCCTCCCTCTTCTTCGCCCCTTCTTACATGCCCCACCCCTTCCACACGCCTCTCCTCATTGCCTTGCAAAACCCTCTTCCCTGCCCCTCCCCCCTCTTATCCCGCTCCTAGCAGAATCGTTCCTCCGTCTTAGAAACGTTTCTGCTCGAGGTTTCCTCCCAGTTTCGTCCTCCCCCCGCTCCTCTTCCCCCACCCACCCCGCCATTGTTCGTCTGTCTGTCGGAGTTCTCGCACGCTTATTAAGAGGCGCGGGCAAAAAAGTCTTCGGTTCGGTCTTCTAGCATCTAAGGAGTTTTGAATCTCGCCCACTCTTCTTATCGGGGTTTTAATATTTTCCCCCAAAAAAATTTATCCCCGTGCATTATCCTTCAGTGTGCCATGCTAGTTTCACCATTCAGTCGGTTTGCAATTTTTGTCTTTTATTCCGCCGATTTGTTCCGCCAATCTCTGTCACACAGTCTCTTCAGGAGTTGCCGCTCTTTTTTTGTTTTTCCGGAGCATCGCGTGCAGTTTTCTTGGCATAGTTATCGTCTATTGCCCGATTGTTAACGTGCTTTGAGTCGTAAGGTACTCTCTTCCCAACGTTCTCCATGTACCTACTCTATTCTTTTACATAAGTCTCCTCCTCACATTATTGCCTTGAAACTGTATTCAGCCATAGGATTGTGTGTGGGTGAATTGGTAAGAGCTTCCGCAGAGAAATAAAATCTGCTTTTCTTCTTTCAGGAGGTGTGCATTTTATTTTTTATCCGAGGAGAAAATGGCACGTAGAATGAATGTTTTTTTGCTCGTGAGCGGAGACCAAAATGCAAATGTCTCGTATAAAAATAATGTTGTCCCAGTTAGATGTAGCAGATGTTTTCCCCGTTTTGTTTGACTGGGAGAGTTATAGAGCAGTGGGTTTTAGCATGTGATGCTTCTGTGAATGACCGCGGAAGATTAAAATAAAAGAAAACTCTCAGTGCGAGAATTATTGCAGTCTCAATGGGATTTTCTATGGAATAATATAGCCATTCCCTTGGGCATTTCAATGATTCATTTGTAATTTTTAACGCTAGGATAGTCATCAATCATTATATTGGATTTGTTGCGTTGACTCCCGCGTTAGAATTATAATTCATGCTAATTTTGTTAGACGGTTTGGTGTAATTGGGTAAATATATTGAGTTTCGTATCTTTTATTTGGCATAAGTATTATTATTGGTCATATAAAATGGAAAAAAGAGTTCAACTGCCTAACAATTTACTGCAATCAGTAGTAATAATATCAGGAATGATCCATAAATCCCGTCACACACATTTTGCGACAGAGAAAAGAGATATGTCTTCGGAAGTTAGATTTCACTTCCAAAAATTCAATTACAGTCCCCTTGATGGGAATGAGCTATGGAAATTGATAGCCTATCTGATCTAAGAAAGTATGAAAATCGGATGTGAACGGTGGGATTAAAAAGAGTGATATAATTCATGTCACCTTCATAAAATATCGGGATGTTAATGGTATCGGTTGAGTTGTTTCCACAAGTGTTGCTTGGAGCAGGAACCTTTGGGGGTTTAATATTACTATCCGTGTTAAAAAAAATCATTGGCAAGAGTTGGATTACCGTGCCATCGGTCGAACCGTTCACAAATAATTTGATTTTCGACAAAAATGACACTGCAAACAGTTTCAACGTCTCGTGATGAATTGATTCCTTCGGAATTCACAAATAGGCAAGCATTAATGAGTTGCTGAATACATTATTTACACAAAAGACATCACGTTAGACAGGACACTTAGGTGTTTATGATGGCCCTAAATTAATAGAAAATGAGGGACGGTTTGGTGCGATGCTCCTTTTGAAGAGCCCGGGTTCAAAGCTCAGCGGTTGCGAAATTTTTTTCAGAGGTGACCCGATACATGATTTGGGTGCATATTGAGAGGACGTCATGGGGGGCACGTCATCCGTTGAATGGAACGTTAAATTGTTGGCCCCTTGACGCCCTTCGTTAGGAAAATACCAGTGTCCATGACGGGTCCCTCTCCACCTTTACTGGATTCCCTGGCAAATCATATCTCTTTCAAATTAAACACTTATCCCTAATGGCGCAAATGGCCTTATCTGTCGGTTACCTCCACTGATGTAATACAACTGATCGTTAATCGTAACAAAGCAATGAGAGTTAGTGGATTTTAGAACGTGAATATCAATGCCTATATTTTTATCCCTTCTGATACATGGACAAAGGCTATGCTTAGTAAATTTATCAATTTTCGGCGCGATCTTGTTATGACATGCTGCCCACGTTGTCTATCATTGCCTTTAATTGATAAACAATGGCATTAGTGGTTTTATGTAGCTCGTATGACCAAAAGATAAACAAATATCGACCTTAATATTCAGCACATATTCCGGCGGGTTGCTATTATCGGTATGTACGTAAGTGTAATGCCGCCGAACAAATTAATGCACTTCCGGCCAAATTTATCGTAAATATTATCACGTCGGGTTGTTTATGCCTGCCTTCAACTGGAGCTATGCTTTGTTTCCATTTCCCTGCAGTTTTACATAAAATTATTGAAGGCTATATAAGCCATTGACATTTAACCAACGGTGGAAAGAATATTGTTGCTTATAAGTATTCCGGCGATAGGAAAACCTTGGGTATTAGTAGAAATTTTACAATGAATATTAATTAACCCGCAATGAATTGGGCAACAATAGTAAAATGTGCATATAAAATCCCTGAATAAATGAAATAAGCTATTAATTATGGTAACTTTCCACAGATATAGCTACAAATATCCTGTGTGTTTTCCTGGAAGTAAATATCTGATGGTAATTGGGGATAACGATGCGCCAGTAGGCGGTGGAAGCTATGGTAGTGACTAGAAGGTTACGGTTTAGGAGGAAGTTGTTCTGCAGGAGAAGGGCTTAATCATAACGAATACTTGGTTTACACAACATATTGGATGTAGGATTACATGGAAAAAGTACTGAAATACAGAGATATTTCTTAGGATGTATTAAGTTAAACCACATATTTAGGAAATGTGTGATTAATTCATAGTTTCCTGCGAACGGATAAAGATTCAGATCATAATATTGTACTATGGAGTGCAAAGTCAGACATATGAGGATAAAACAGGGGAGAAGGTTAAGAAAATTGCACGTAGGCTCATTAACTGGTACCATTAGACAGGATCATTAGTAAATTATTCTCGAATATATGCTTGTGGAAAGGTAGTTGGGTATAATAGAAGAAAAATGGGAACATGTCATGTCGTAAGAGGGTTATTAAAAACCGCACTATTATTATCCCATCGAAACTACTGGAAAATCAAATAGAGGCAGGACAAGAAAATTATTGAGTACGGGTTACGAGATTAAAAAAAAGGCGAGGGGAAAAAATGGAAAACTCCGTTGACAGAATTGGCAGAAGATAGTATAAGAAATAAATAGACGTGATAAATTGAAGTCAGAAACCAATTGGGCAAAGTAAGCATAGTGGACGAGGCTGCGAGAGGACATTGGAAGCTTAGAAAAAAGGTGAAATGAGTACGCTACACAAAGAAGTGAAAAACCTATGTGTATGAGGAAGTAAAAAGGGAAAACCAGTGCCCACAGTTACAAATACGTCAGGAAAGTTAATAATAAAACCATTAAGTATTCAAGAGAGAGAGAGAGAGGGAATGTATAGGGGAATAATAATATGATTGGACCTTAGCCCATTTAGCCCAGGCAAAAAAAAGAGAATATGACGTAGATGAGGATAACTTAGGTCCAAGCTTACTCGACGGCGAGATAGAAAGGGCATTAAGGGAATTGAAATGAAAAAACCTTGGGGATAGATAACACTGCTTAAGGGTTTAGGAAATCGTAAGAGGAAGAGTTTTTATGGACTAATTAGAAGTTGGTAGAAGGAGTAATTGAATTAGGTAGAGAATACTTTACGAAGAGTTCGGAGTTATCGAGGGAGACTTTAGGTGTAGATTGCTGGAATTTTTGTACATAGTGTAGTGTTCTGTGGTTCCCCAACTTGCCCGTAAAGAAATGAGAACATATGTAGTTCAGAAAATGATAAGATGTTATGTTGGAAAAAATGTAAAAACCAAATAGAAGGAAAGGAAAACAAATGATGAACCGGACAGCATATTAGGTGTAGGGAGAACGTTTATTTATTTTTATTTATGTACCCTGCAAGCCACCGCTAGGGTGTGTGGCAGAGGGTGAATTCACGCTAGACTAATTATTACCCAAACATGACCTTATCGCGGTCGGACAATGTTATGACCCCTTATCGTTCGTGGAAAAAATGGCATCTTAAATCTATCTTCTCTACCCTTAATCTTTCTAATTTGAATTGACATATCTCCTACTGTAGTACGATGGGGGTAATAATACATTTTCAACATCACTGCTAAAAATGCGTTATTCCAATTTATACAAATCTGTAACTTAACTTTCGCGTTGCCGAGGGAAATTTGAAATCAGAAAAAGTGGACGCGTGGAAATGGAATGTTGATGACTGATAATGGGGGAAGATGCTAGGTAAGAAAAGAATGAGCATTTATGGAGGTGGGGAATATTTAGAAATGAAAAATGTGATTTTGGACGCAGGCTGTTTTGTGAAAGCGGATGTTTAGTGAAGTGTTTGGCGGAGGTTAGAATCGTTGATGTGCGTCGTCGCTAAGTGGTTCCATAACTGAGGATTAATTTTCCCAAGTCCATCAAAACTGTACCTGTAGACTACTATTAATAAGAAATCATATTTTGGAAAATATAATTTTCTTTTTAACCCTTTTGTAGGACTATTATCTTTCGAGTTCTCCCTCATTATGAATCTCCGTTTCGTCAGTTGCCTTTCGGTGTAGCTATGATTTAAAAATACTGTTGTTTAGATCAAGGGAATGAAATTTAAAGAAGATTCTTTGACGCTGCTTTCAACGAGTGATTAAATCATCCTAAAAATATTAATACGAGCCTCCCGAATATAAGCATCACTTTTGGGGATTAATAACTTGCCTTTCAAAGAAATATTTTCAGCTGAGATTTCAAAGGATTTTCCCAAAGGAGCAGTTGCTAACAAAGAATATCAAAGAGCGGAAGAAGGGTAATATATCTTTCATGAATAGCTGTAATGAAAAAAATATTTTATATGAGGGTTATAAGCGCCTTTGGTGGCGTTTCACTTTCAGAAGTTGGATTTCCGGAGAGAAAATAATGATAAAACTTCACTTCCGAGTCGCTATTCATTCTAAGGATATTTCAAAACAAACGTATTAAATATGATTTCCTTGAATGAAATGTAACTCAAAAGTCTTTGTTAATCGTCTACTTACTGTCAGTTGCTCATTCATGCAGTATGAGTGGGGATAGAAGGAAAGAGATAGGCTTTATGGATGACTTGAAGGAAGGTGGAAATTACGAGAAATTTAAGAGAAGAGAATATTTTAGAGTAAACGGCGTTTGTGCTTTACAGAAGAAATGCCAACATTCACGGCGATGAGTTTTAAGTTCCGTTGAAAGCTCATATCTGTCTTATGCAATGCCTCACAATTTTCATAAACAAATTTTCATTGTGTTTATTTGCAAGTGCTCATAGTGCCTCCTAATACGCGTGTCAAAGATTGGCCAGTTGGCGGTTCATTTTCTCTATCCCCGTAAAAGGTTTCTCTCAACATATGCCGTAAATGTAATTTTAGAAGATTTACATACATTTACATTACAAGTATATAAACAGATAAAAAAACCAAGTTCTACATAAGGTCCACAATTTTTATTCATACGACTGGTTTCATCGAAAACCTGAAGATGCCGACTCTTATATGAAACTGGTCATATGAATAAAAAGTTATGGAACTTGCAAAGTTTAGTTCTTCCTTTGTTCATCATGAGGTTCTATAATTTCATATTGTTAAATTCAACACACACCTAACGTTATTATGCATCTAAAGTTAGCCATTTTTATTAAAAATTGCACTATATGCACCTACAGACGCAGCTGAAATGTATTTATATATCTGTGTTTGAAAAGTGAATGAACTGGAGATAAATTTGGAACCACATTATTCAAATGAAAACGTCATTTTTCCATTTTGAATTTGTTATTGAATTGAAATTATAAGTTAACGTAGAATTTGTCCAAGACCACTTAGATTTCATATACCCCTATTTTACAGAGCTACTATGGGATGGACTATGAATGGTCTATGGGATGGACTGGGCTAAGCTTGGACGACGGCTACTTTTCAAAAACAAACCTCCGTACAACATTATCGTCCGATAGTATATTTTGGAATCTATAACCGGGAGAGAGATCATTTGAGATATGATAATCGAAGTTGAAATTCTATTTTTGAGTTGCCAGCAATAGTAACTCGATTCGCAGTTAGTTCACTTAAATTTTACATTTGACAAGTTTGATAGTGGCAATGGGTTCATTAAGAAATGCGATTAAACTGACCATGTGTACCATAATTTTGTTAGCTTTGTTATTAACAAGCGGATTCCATGATAACAACGTTTGATTGTCATCTGAATAATTTCCTGCACTTAAAGGGAAATTAAAATGTTATTGTCACTACCCTTCCAGGTTCTTGGTTAGGTGCCAACATAGTGCTATAACTTGTACATGAGGTTGGTTTTTCGAATATATTCAATAGATTCAGGCGAGATGTGGTGGGAGTTCGTTTTTATGAGAAAAACAAAATTTCCGCTTTTCCATAGATTTAATTAAATCTGTGGAAAGGTGAAAATTTTGTTTTTCTCATAATGAGGCTAGTTTTCTTAAAAAGGTCCTGAATTTGCATTCCCATCGCATTTTTTCTGCCTAGTACTTAGCAGATGGCCGCCAGGAACCGCTGGCACTGTGTGGCCCAACGTTCTGCGAAATTTAAAAAAAATTATAGTTTTAAAACTCATCAGATCATAAAAAATCACGCTCACTATCATTTCGATAAATTGAAACTCTCCGTTATGACTGCATTTGTTTCATAGTACGCCCTTTACGTCAGCTAATAAATGTGTGAATAAGAATACGGAAATATGAATCATATGAAATATATGAATTTATGTAAGATATTTGTAAAAGATAATTCAATTGGAGTAGGGAATATATCCTAGAGTGATATATCTTATTGTATTCAGCCAGAAGGATGGATTTTAAGAGTGAAGGTAGAGCTCAGTCCTGTGGCGTGTGAAATGAGGACGTCAGGATGAAGGAATCAGTTACCTTTCCAGTATCGCCTGCGGTTTTTTCAGAAGACCAGGTACCCAAAACATCACGAAGCTTGCCCAGAATTAAATGACGGTCTCCTGTGTATAAAATCAGGTCTTTTGGGTATTATCAGAACTTTCTAATAGACTACGAGGATTCATTACATTATGACAAACAGAGTAGCGTATCAAAAGGAGCTCGGTCGGTAATCAATAACAGAGCGAAGGTTAAACAGCAGATGTATTATTTAATTATATTTTTTATATTAAAAAATACCCTGAAAGCCACCGCCAGGGTGTTTGGCTGGGGATGAATGTACACCAGAATAATTTTACCCGAACATGACCCTACCGCGGTCGAACAATGTTATTGTGACACCCCATCGTTGGTAGAAAAATTGTCATCTCAAATCTATCTGTCCTACACTTAATCTCTATAATTTTATTAGCATGATCTCTCGTACCGTAGTACGATGGGGGTAATAATATATTTTTAACAACACCGAGAAAGAGCCCTCCTTCCAATTTATGCAAGAGCATCAATCTGTCATTTATCCTTCGCTCATGTAATAATGATTCCCAGAGTGAAGCTGCTGTGCCCTCAGGATCGCGGATATCAGCGAAGCGAAGTTTGATCCTTAAATATACTAGCAGGTATTTCATCTCGCCCGGAGGTTTTATTGGACTTGATATTTTCCAGCAAACGTTCTATTTCAATACATGAGAATTCAATTTAGGCATCGGTTGACCGGCACGCTTTGGTAAGCTATGGGAGGCATTCGGTGAGATATTGGCGAAGACGTTTCGAAAGAAGGAATTTAATAAGTTAGCCCTTTTCCAAGCTGCTGGTTACTCTTTCGCCTTTACCATGTTTGAGTGAATTAACAGTTACTTATTTCCCAAAACTTCTCTAACGTATCATCAAAATGCTAGATAAATTAAGTGTAGAACAGATATATTTAAGATGTCAATTTTTCCACGAACGATAGGGGATCATAATAACATTGTTTGTTCGCGGTAGGGTCATGTTCGGGAAAAATTATGCTGTTGTGTATTCATCCCCTGCCACACACCCTTACGGTAGCGCCTTACACCCTGGAGGTGGTATATAAAAATGAATAAATCATTGGATAACCAACTTTCTGTCCCAATAGTCTGCATCTGTGCTTTGAATAAGGTGATGATATGACTTTTTTTTAAACTTCGGAAATTGACTACCAATACAGGTAATGTTCCCTTGACATTACGATTTTTTGAATTTCTAATGAGAATCTTCTTCTCATTTATGTTGAATCCCTTGTAAACTTTTCCGTCCGATGTTATCTGATTGGTTTTAAATCGTGTATTGCTATCTCAGTTCATTTAAAGCTACATAATTTGGCAAAGAAGACTTCAGAGACCCACTAATTGACCTACATTTTAATATAAAAATCCCTGCAGAGATCAGATATCCTTCCCGGTACAAAACTGGTGGCCTTAGACGTGTAGTGAACACCGGAACACCACACCAGTTGTGGGTTCCTACACAATTTGAGAACCGAATGACGGTTGACGAAAGATGCACTTTACTCTGCAAAGAATTAGTAAATGAATACAATAAAATATAAAACACTTGTCGCTACAGCTACAGAACAGCCAGTAGTTGGTCACAACCGCTACCCAATTCGATCAATGGTAAAGGGCAGGTAGCTGGGGAAGAGTCAAGCCAGAGCTCGCTCTGAAATGTCCGTTCATGTCAACAGCCACGAACAGACTGAAAAATTAAATCTCTTGAAGTGAACCGAAATTAAATCTAACTGAAATTGAACCTCTTGCATAAATTGGAAGGTCTCTTGAGCGATGATGTAGAAATTGTATAATTTGTCCCACCGTACTACGGCAAGAGAGATCTCTTAAATATTATTAGAGATATTAAGTGTAGAACAGATAAATTTAAGATCTCATTTTTTCCCACGAATGATAAGGGATCAGAATAACGTTGTCCGACTGCGCTAGGAGGGAAAAGTATTTTGGGTCAAAGTAGCTTGGTGCGTACCATTCCCTGGCACTCACACTAGTGAGTGTAGTAGTTGTGTGTACACTACTACATTTGCTTGTAGGGTACCATGTAAATAAAAAAAACAAATGCTACATTGAGGGATAAACAAAAGAAATAGCCATCGGAAGGAGACTTGGGGCTATTTACTCCACCAATTTAGGTGAATAAAGGGCAGAAAAACTAATGGGGCAGGTGGGAAATTAAGTTGATTGGGAATAACGGGGCACTGTAGTCAACCAATTATCAGACCAGAGGAACTGGATGTTTTAGAGAGTTGGAGATTCGCAATGTAGGCTGTCCAAATTATGGGAAACCACAATGAAAATTATGCCGATTCCATAATTTTAAAAGTTAAAACATCTATTTTTACTCGAATGAGTGAATAACGAGGGCCGCCAAGAAAGTGCCCTCCGCTTTTAATAAAAAATACACTGGATAGATAGATACAGAAAATGTATTATTTTCATCTGACAACTACATATCTAAAAACTATTATGCATATTTGTTGAACAGATTTCAACATTTACCATATCTCTGAACTTTCAGATTCTCTCAAAATTCAGAAATATCAAATTCCCTCAGCATAAAATTCTGCCGCCTGAGTTCGCAGCTAGCCAATGATGGCATCTTGAAGTTCCTCGTCGAAAGGAGCACAAAACATGTTGTAGCCTAACTTTTCAGTTGTGTTTCCAAGCAAGAGAGTCGTAGAAATATGAGAGAAACTTTCTAAAGATACCAGATGTCGTAAAACGCCAGTTTTCATGAACTTTTCGTCAATATTCAGGGTCAGTACATTGTCCGCCCAAGGTCTGCGGCCACTTCTGTCTGCATCATGGACATTTACCTTCACTCTTAAACGAACGACAACACTGACGCACAACTCTTGTCACTCATCACATTTGGTCGTATTTTTCCTCATAAGTCTCCTTTATTTATTTATTTTAGTACACTGCAAACCACCGCAAGGGTGTGTGGCAGGGGGTGAATAACTAATGAACTATAATGAACCAGACTAATTTTAACCCGAATATGACCCTACCGCGGTCGGCCAATGTAATTCTGATCCCTTATCCTCCGTGGAAAAAAATGGCATCTTAAATCTGTTTGTTTACTTAATATCTCTGATTTTACTGACATGATCTCTCCTACCGTAGTACGATAGGGGTAATAATACATTTTCAACATCACTGCTAAAGAGAGCTGCAGAGCAGCCAAACGTTAGCAGCTTTGAAGTTTTTTATCAGTAAAAACCTTATCACTGAATAAAAATTATATTTGGTGAAAATTGCAATTGTATTGTTCATTTGGACACCTTATTGTAAACAAACGACAAGCGTCGTGACCTTTTAACCGCTGCAGCCCGTTGCGTACTGATCTAATGTGTGCGTCAACATAGTGACCATTAAGCTCCATCCAATAATTCCCACGCTACACTAAAACGGAGTTTACTTTCTGGACAGCCCTCGTATGATCTTGCGTTTACGGTTTGTTAGTGCGTAATAAAACAACCATTTGCCATGAAAATAGAGGGAAGACCCATAAATGCTTATTGCACTCAAAAAACGGGTAAAAATATGTTCAGGGAAACAGCTGAGGAACGATGAATTCCCTTATCAGCTCCGGTTTCACAGGTGTTAAAATGTAAAATGATTTAAATCTATGAATAAAGAGTCTCCGTGCTCGTAAATTTCCACATTCAGTCACATTGACATGCTAAATGTTTCGGTCCATTCCGATACCATGAACGGGTAAGGTAACGGTAAGGTTTGTTGCCGTGACTATCAATAAAGAATTAAATGCTGGACGAAATTTGTTCGAACATGTATACTATGTAATAGGACCATAATGACTAGTTATTTCATATTTTTTCATTTGTTGATCGTGCTGTAGACGTTTAATTGAATTTCCCTTTTGATTTGAGCGAATTAATGAGAGCCTTGTTCACAATGTATTTCCCATCCCAGAAGTGAAATCCACAAAGAGAGATCTGAAAAATGGAGGGGATGAGGGGCACCGGAAAAGGACTGAGGACTTAAAGAAGAAGCAATATAAGGAGCAAAGCGATAAACATTTTCATGTTGTCAACGAATAAACTTTTAAGCTAAACAATTTGTTGGCGGGTTTTATTACAAGGATTTTCGGTTAATGAATGGAGAGGAAACTTTCCTCATTAACTCGCGATTTCTAGTCTGAAGATGTCGCTCAGGCCGTCATGCGATAGAAGTTTTTAATGATCACACAAAACTCGCCTTGGGAGTTATTATTTGGTAGCAGTAATTTGTGGCTCACAACACCGTTAAAAGTAACGCTATGCTATAAACTATCACGGGAGAACTTTTTTCTAAATAATTTTATTATTATCTTTTTGAAGGTCCGAGTAATAGTGTGGACGTGCATCAGCTCGTGAGAACGGGGACCTTCTTCGGTCCAACACACACACCGGGTGCTTTTGTGGGACGCCGTCACTTTTTAATGATGGCCGACCATTTTTTTTGTTTCCATTAAAATTTGGTTAATTATTTTAACGACAGGAACCCGGTTAGGAAAGAAATTTCACAATTTTTTTGTAAGGTTTACATAATTAGACAATAATGAGGCAATGCAAATCCACGTCTCTACTTAATATTTTAAGTACTGCAAGCATGCGATCGGCCATTGAAATCCGACATGAAATTATAACTTCACATGGGAGTTTGATCACCGTCTCGCAAGGAAACAAATCCTCATGTGCGAGTGCAATAATTATAGGGTAAGAATTTGGTTTTATCTTAAAGGGTCGTACTTATAAAAACTTTGAGGGATTTGTGAATGTATTAATCTTCTGTTTGTCACTCCGACGACTAAAAAATCGTAGACTAGAAGATCGAGACATTTCGATAATCAGGAGTTATTAACGAAAAATCAGCACGGATTCGGGTCTTAGAGAAAATATTTCCTTTATTTATGATTGATATTTTGATAATTTTTAACAAATGGTTTACATATCAATGGATGTTTATTATTAATATTAAGCCAAAAGAATTTACCAAAATGACATGAATCCCGTGCCACAAACCCTAGCGGTGGCTTGCAGGGTACCCTGATAAATAAAAATAAATTGTTTACCAGATGTACGGAGCATGATGACTATACGTGCAGCTAAAATATGATTGTCCTTCAAAAATCCATGTTGTTACGGGTTTTCTTAAAGGTCATCATTTTTGCCTCAAAATATATTTTCTTAGTGATACTAATTGGCATCTTTAGAAGTAATGCTTTAAATCTTTTCTTGAGAAAGACAAGCGTATTGTTCCGCATGAGTTACAGGCGTTTTGTCGCGCATCTATTTATCATTCTTTCGGAATGCCGAACCGTTTCACATCATATGATTGTACAAAATTTTAATCTAGCTTCAGAGTTTGACATTAATGTTCCCGTTACCAAGTTGATGATGAATGCTCTCGGGTCGTGCTTCCCCGTGAATCATATAACTGACGTATTTGCATTACTTTTTAAGGCTCTTGCAACGTTGAAAATCGTACTTAAGTGGAGCATCGATCAGTTCTTAGGTATCTCCCACAAATTCTTCGAAGGAATCGATAGGGGAAACTTTAAAGCGAACTCTACTTCCTTAGGGTAAAGGCGTTACTTTTTTCTCTCTCACAAAGCCCACTGGCTAACGGGACGGGTCGGAAAGAGAAAGCCCAGAGCGCTATCAACCCTTCCAACTCTCCCCTCCCAACATTTTCGGCCGTAATTAGGAAAGTTGTCGGTTTCTCCCTTCCATTGTGGGCATTTTAAGCAGTATGAATCCCGCCACGGACTCCGCCTTACCTCTCGCCTCAATTTCTTCCCCTAACTCATACTTCGTCATCGAAAATTGCCATTAAGCTTCCCATCCGCCAGAGACATGGTGGTGGAATACTATGTGTGCGGGGATTACCGTGCCATGCGTCAAGGACTTAATCTCCGGAATGGCGAATTTTATCACGTCATATTTTCGTTTCCTACTCTCCCGGAGAGAATATTAAATGAGCTCCTGTCTTTCCTTGCCAGAAAAAAGGCGTTTTCGTGGGATCAACTCGTCTGTCAGTGCCATGGCCAACACAAGACTTCGACCCGGTCCGCTATCCGAGTAAACTCCAGCGAAAATAATTTTTTTGAACCAGCAAATGTTGAAAGTCAAATTTGTCTTCAAAGTTGGAAAAAACTGAGTAATAAACCTGTTCTACGGTGCGTATATATTTCACCCTAGTAAATTATATTCATGTAACTAAGCCCTGTTTAAAAGCAAGCAAGTGGAGTATCTGTTGCTCTCTTACTCAGTCTTTCTCGCAACAGCATAATTTATTTATTATCTTGCATCATATGCGAGCAATTCCATGCGTGTTGTTGAGACATACATTAATTTCTACTGAACCCCCTATCTGCAAGCATGGTTTGTTTTACGGCAGCCATCTCGGTTGCTGAGAAACTATTTTCCTCTACCTCGATCTCATCCCTTCTTTTGCTCACACTTGCGTTCCAATCTCCTTTGACTACGTTTGTTTTTTTCCTGAGCAGCGCAAAATGTATTTCTTCCTCGGTTGTTAAGGTTTGCTTCTTTTTTCTCGTTTCTGCTTCTGTAGGCTTTGTTCTATGGGATCTATCTACTCCTATCTTCGATTTTTCTTTCTTTAAGAATGTTATTTTTTCTTTCCGAATTTGAATGAAAATTTGAAGCGTGAAGTATTTGATGACGAAGGTGGATGAATGAATTGAAATGAAATTTTCTATGCAGTTGCGCAAGATAAATTCCTTGTTGCCACATCATAAACCAAAAATCGTCATCAGTTAGTGATTGTTTTTTTATTTTTATAATTCTGTATTGATTATTTTTGCTATAATATTTCCCTATTTGTGAATTTTTTCATCGATGATGCTTGCTAAAATCATTAAGGTGGAAAAAATTAAAATACGGTGGTAGAGTCTTTTATCTGCTACATAAAATACTAGTATTGGTTTTGATTTCACGTGGTCTATCCTCACCTGAAATTCGAAAAGGTAACTTGTTGTGGTGTAGGCCATGCATAGATGTAGTTGATTTATTTTTATAAAGACTCTTTTCATATTTATTGAATTTCTGATACCAATAATACATGAGCTTAGTTATCTGTTGAATAATATACGAGAAAACTGACAGAGAGAAGAATATCAGGCGAGCGAAAAATGTATCCGGAGGAAAAGAATAGGCATATTGAGCGGAATGAAGGGATGGAGGAAATGTGCGGAATTGAAGAAGGGCTTATTGTAGTGTTTGCTGCTGGATTGTGTGTAAATAGGGAAATAAATGTATCGGTATTCAACCTATGTCCATCTAAAACCAAATAGAAGTAGTAAACAGCCTAATATTAATTATTGAAAAACGTTTGACGAATTTTTTTAAAATATCCATTTACTGAAAAATTTTATCGTAAATGTTCGTGCTATTTTTTTACTGAATATATTTTTTGATCTATTTATTAATGAAAAAACAAAGTAAAGTGCCTCGAAAAATGTTGAAACGCGACTCAAAATTGCTCTTCAAGAAAACAAATGACGATCTTCTAACCGTCAATTCAAGATTTAAACGAGTTTCTTTTGAATGCGATTATGATTGAACCGCATGGATGCTTTACTGTTATCTCCAATAGAAGAAAGGAGATTCTAATCAATACTCATGTAAGTTATGTGTTTCTTTACCTGTGAATCTGTATAAGCTATTGTACTTTCTACGAATAGCCGCGTAAAAGAAGTAAGGACAAAGACAACCTGTTGAAATGCCAAAAGCGTAACCTAAAGATATGATAGAAAATGGGGTTGTATTTAATCTAGAAAATTTAGTAGAAACAAACATTACTCATGATAAACATCGGATTTTGGATCGGAAAATTGGATTGAAATTATTTGGAAAATTTGTGGATTTTGAGAAGGTCTTTGAGAACTGAGTAGATATTGATCAATACACTACATGTAAAATCTTAAATATGCGAGCTAAATAAGATAAAATGAGAGAGTATTAATCCATAGGGTAAATATCAATTCTGCAAGAATCAAGCTGTCCGTTTACAAATGAATAACGACCGTGAAAACAGAGGAAATAATTGATAACGAAGTTCGAGATGGATGAAACCTCTCAACAGCGCAGCTCTGTCTGAAAGAGGAAAGACAAGAGATAAAGTTCAATGTAGGCCAAGTGAAGAAATGAGGAATAAGGCTGAAATTATCATTAAGTTTGCACGTTATATCGCAGTAAAAGCCGAAATAGGGAACACCTGCATGTACGTATCACTGAACGTAGGGGATCAAGTGCTTCAGAAGTTTATCGTGCAATTCAAAAGGAAAAAAACGAATACCTGCTTTGCCCAACACATACACCTTTATTCCAATAAAAAAATGCACCCATACACCTTTATAAAAAAACCCAATTCGTAGGTAAATGTTCGCTCCTGAGATAAAATTAGAGCAAGGGAATTTATATCCTGCCTCTGAAGCGGCGTTAATAGGGTTAGAACCGTCCAGCAAACTTCAACTCTAGATTATCCAAAGATGTGAAAGAATTAATGATGAATGAGCATACACTATGTTAAAAAAATTATCATTGTAGGCAAAGGAATAGCGAGTGTAAACAGTGTGGTGTGACGGAATACAGTTGATCCATTCTTTATTGAGAAACAAAATATAATAATAATTTTTGAATGGTTTATTAGTATGAAGAGTTTTTAGACATTAAGAGGAACCAAATTGCTGCCTTGAGAAGTAATGAATTCATTGTGGAGGTCTTGGAAGAGCAAATAGGTCAAATTGTGGCAAGGTTAAAAAGTATGAAAATTAGAGCAAAAAAGGCATCTGGTGTTAACAGAATTATAGTTGGAAAGAAAATAATATAGGACTGGGGTCTGCCAAACTTTTAAATGAAGGAATGATTTATAATGACCCTAGTATGTGCACTTCATGTGATATCAGGATTTTGATTTTACTACGATTCTTTTCTGCGTTTTAATCAAACCACTATGCATAACTTAGCGGGCTATAATTCTACGCATATAAAAAATTTATCTGCATATTTTAACCGGGGTTAAAGATCAAAACTTCTCTATCATATTAAATCTGTTTACACACACTTTCGCTGAAGTATATTGCTTGAAATTCTAGTGAGTATTGTATTTACTTTATCTCTTCATGTGACTAAAGAAATGATTAATAGTACTTATCTCTTCATATGACTAAAGAAATACTTAAAATAAATAATGAGTTGTGGGAATAAGATGCTCAATAAAGGGTATGAGAAAATGGTAATGGTTAAAATTAATTATTATAATCAGTGAAAGACTTTAAATAATTACTAATTGCCAAACTGAAGAGGATTAGTCAAAAAAGATTTAAATGAATTATCAACGAAAAATATTCCATAAATGGCTATGGTGTATAATTAAAATACCGTAAATGTCTACGATTCTGCAAAGCTCTTTCAATCAATCTGTCTGGATCTTATTCAAATTCGGGACTGATTAAAAAAAAATAATCAGAGATCAAAATAAATTGTGAAACTTGGGGTAATAATTAGCATGCCATAATTGAATATTTAATATCAGGGATTGAAAATTAATCAGGCAAATAATGTATAAGGTTATCATAGATTAGCACTTACTTTCACTGGTATAAATGAAGGCATTTGCGTAGATGATTTAGTCAGAATCGCATATGATTGATGCATTTTAAAGCCAGCGTGCCAAGAGATTGCAGTTAACTTTGAGGCAAAATTGAGTAAATGTTTAACAATTGGGGAAAAAGTTATCGGAAAAATGAGATAATGGTATTTTCAAAAGGAGCGAACGATACCACGATGGAGGAAGTTGATATATGAAATCCGAAGGAGGGGACCAGTGCGATGGAGGAGACACTGAGAAGTTATAGGATACAGGAGACCCTGGAAGAGGTAGAGAGAGTCTGTGGGAGAGGAAGGAAGACTGTTCTGGCAGTATGAATGTTTGTACGAATTATGAAGTAGAAACAATGTAGGGCAAACAAGGTTTGACCTAAGGAAATCCATTACTATAAATAATAGTTGGTAGGGAATGCCAAAAACATGCCTTAAACTGATAAATTAACAAATAAATAATTGCATTGTAAAGAGCGGTAATCCATTTATTAGTTAGCTATACTTTCACATTAAATAAAAGCACATTAATCGATCCGAAGGTCGATTTGGTAGGTACTAGCCCAGTACTAAGCCCGAAGATATGTGAAATTCACACACATGGTAGGGGGGCCAGTTCGTTTCCCTGTGCCGGTTATGATTTCCCAGGAAGTTCTGGTACCCGAAAATCATATAGCTTGGGTGAAGCTGCAGGTTTCCAGAGAGGCTTGTTTTGTAATTGAACCCGGGCCCTTCGGTCAGTAGTCCAATGCACTACCCCTGGAGTACCACGACCCGCACCACTTCAAGCACATGATTTTTCGGGAGTACATGCCTACATCAATATATCCCATCTGTTTCACGTTCTACTCTGGATTATACTCTTTATGTCTTTAGATAAACATTGATATTCTGTGGTATTCCGATTAATATTGCAATGAGAAGACACACCGTAAGTGGGACGAGAGTTTTAGAATAATTTCCCCGTCATTCTGCCGCTAATTAACGCGGAAATTACGATTACTGCTGAAAGTCGACAGCCAGGCACAAAAAATCGCTGCTGGACCAAAAGGTGTGACACTTCTGCTGATTTTCGCACGCGTGCGCTGAGCTCATAGACCTTGATGGATGCAGAACTTACACAAGGAAAATGTTTAAGGGAATCAATATTCGGGTGCGAACTTAATTCTACCCTTCACCATTTCTCCCGTCCGCCACATACTCAGCAATTCGTTCGCTCGAAATCGGGTTTCTACGAGGCGGCGGATGTAGCCCAATATCCGATTTAGATTAGATTATCACCTCCCTTCCATTCTTTCCATCTTTTCTCCGAAATTACCCTTGAGGCAGATAAAATAGTTTTGAAGGGTAATAATTCCAGCCGCAATCATAAAAACAGTCTAAAACCATTCCAATAATGCTCTTTTTTTTGCAGCTCTGCGACATAATTTATTTGAGTTTTTATTTTGAGATTTTATTGAGAAGAATGGATTACAATTAGATTGATGAATAAAATATTATTACAGTATTTTAATGAGTTAAAATCATAAAGAATCCTGAGTTGAATGACATATCAAGTGCAGCTGCTGGAAAGTCAGGGTTTATTGCGTGGAAGCGAAGCATCATAAAAGATTACAAAAAACTATTCCACTAGTTATATATTTATTACGACTTTGGTTTCCCCTTATTACAGCTGATGATGCTGTAATAAGGTAATCCAAGGGCGAAATGAATATTTTACATGTGAAGTTTCTCTTTTGGGTGTATTTTGTTACATAACAAGTGGATAGGTTGTTAGGCATGCAAGTAAGAATTTTTTGCTTACTCTGGGGTTCAATTTGAATTTTGAGAGGGAAAATGGTGAACATTTGTCGAAGGGAGAATATTTGTGTTAGATCTTCTAATGGCTGTAAACAATTCGCCAGACCTCGTATTGACCGAGTTCGTGACACCCCTTGCCGCTGCCAAAAGTAATAGCCATTTCTAATCGCTATTACTTATGCCATTTAAAACTTTTACGAGAATATGCTCCTCCTTTTAGTATCATTCCACCTTCCATTGTCGCTCTCTTCTCGTTTTGATGATCACTCATCTTAGCGCTTGGTCGCCAAGCAGACTTCCCAAGCGTTAAATGGAGTACCTACAAGAAGGAAGATTGGAGATACTCTGAAGGAGAAAAAAAGAAAAAGCGGTCGCCGGGGAGGGGGGAGAAGGAATGGGGGAAATAATTCGAGTTTGCAGAAACCAGTCCACACCACTCGATGCGCCCTTTTTCATTCATTTTTTTTACGGTATCGAGGAACTGGCACATGCTCCTAACTTTCCGTCCAAAACCCATCGATTTGAATAGTTGGGACTTTTGTTGCTGCCGCCGAACGAGTTTATAGTCCCAGGGACGAGGAGAGTGTGTGGAGAAATGGATAAAAATGGAGGAGAAAGGGGGATAGTTAGAGGAGTGGGGAGAGGGAGGAGGCATGTGGAGAAACAGGAGATAAAACGAGTCCTGCGGATCACTTTAGATGGTTCTTTTTTATTGCGATATTCTTAGCAGATTTCAAATTAAGGTGGGAAGTTCGCTCTTTTAGGCGCATCCCTAGAGGGGTGGAGTACTTTTCGCATTCGTTCGCATTTTAAGTCTAGAATGAATTCTAATAACAAGTCGCAATGTCTTTTTCGCTTTCCGAACTACGTTACAAGAAATCGCTCACACAAATTGGTGCTACTGCAATTCTCGTCTTCTCCAAATCCAAATACGATGGATTATTCCATTTTAGAATTTTGAAAAATGTACGTTTGTTGAATGAAAGTTCTTCAAATGACCACTCAATGTCAGGGTTTAATTAGTAAATGAAATTGTAAAAAAAATAAAATTGAATTTAGCCTCAATCAGAACCTCCTGTCGATAAAATAAGTTTCGGTCTTTGACGTTGAGTGGATAAAGCGATGATTCAATCATTGGAGAATTCTTTGATCAAATTAAAGGAACGACTCATCTCCATTAAACAGTATAGCTGAGATTATTATTACGGCATCAGTCTAAAGCCATTAGAAAGAAAGACTGTCCTTACGAGAAAGCTCTTTAGGCCTTCATTCTACATGGTAAATATTGTTTTCTGACCCATATCAATATTCCTGACCCATTATCAATAACAAATTAACATTAAATATACTTTTAAGGTTCAATGTTGACAATTACTTTGGCAATGCCTTAAAACCCGGGGCACAATCAGTACAAATAGGCGATATCGTTAACATTTTTAAGACTTCGAAGCCTTAAAACTGTAGGGTAACACAGAGTGGTTATTCTTTTAGAGATTATTTTTAAAGGGGAGATTGAACGAAATTGTAAATTAATGTTTTAATTCATTAAAAAACTACACCAGGCACTTATAACAGTATACTAGAGGCCACAAAAACTAGTCAATAGTAAGTATAGTTTTATTGAGAATAGTTATGACTAAATAACCTCGAAGCAAAGAATATACAAAGAGTGAAAACATACATATAGTATGGAGAGACAAACTCAGCCAAGACAGCTTAGTAATTGAAAACAATTGCTGAACTATCTGCAGTTTTCAAAGGGTCATACAACGATATGGTTTTTGGTAAAAATTAAATTAGTTAAGAGTGACTGAATTTTTTTCTCGCCAGGCACCATTCCTACCCAACATCCGAATGTAATCCAGTCGTGACTATGTCTTGGACGATGTTAATGTTGGGCCGGACAGTGACCTTGTATTAACATTAATTAGGAAACGAAATTTTACCCCAAAATGTATTTAAATGAAATTTTGATTGTCATCATATCGAATGTCAAGACATTTGTTTAAGCTGGCTGAATTCAATAAGTGTAATTGATCTGGTCTTTGGTATGGCTAATGTTAGACGATTCCATTTTTGTCGGTGATTATAAATAGTACGTTAACAGTAATCTAACTCATCAATTTCTTCTCTTGTCCCGCATAACCGCAAACGTAATGGCCCTACAAAGAAAATATTTTATATATGCCAACCTGAACTCATTTTTGGAAATTCATAATTTTAAATAAAGGTTAATGTGCGGCGGTTAAAAATCAAGGATGGGGAAAGAAGAAATGCTATATGAATGAAAAGCAAGTAATCAATAAAATAACGTAAGCACAAGACGGTTACGGGTTAAGGGTTTAAGTAAGGTCCGTTTAAGAATAAAAAATATATTCGATAGAAAAATCATTTGTTGACGGTTTCAATTTCTTACAAAGCTACGGCGCTTTTCTGCATAATCGCCGTTCATTTCCAATCATTTTTCTTAACTCTGCACTACCATCTTGAGTCCCTTAGCATAGACATTCTCTGCCTGGGAATTGACCCAGTTGACAACTAGCGGTATTGAGTTCCTCGTCGTCTTCAAACCCTTGTTCACCAGGCCAGTTTCAAGTGCAAGAAGAGAAAATTGTCACTAGTTGCAATGTCGGTACTCACTGCTCACGGGTCCACTCACAATTCGTTGCTTTTTGTGTTGGTTGTTAAGAACTTTATTAGCCACCTTGCACACAGTTTGTGTTATCTAATTTTTTCACAAATAAATCGTGTGAATAGTGGTTCGTCCAATGAGAGGAAATTTATCAGCTAGAGAACTAATCTTCAATCGTGAATAAGATCGAGTTCTTTTTCCATTTTTTGAACGATTTCATCGGTCTGATTACTGGGCCTGCCACTCCCCTCTTAATCATGCACAAATGTGCGCCAATTTTTGGAGCATCGACACTATTGTCTAACCTTTTCTTCACTCATTACTTTAGGTCCATAAACTTGGCACAAATGTCCATGAATTTGGGCAGTTTATGATCCTCTAGCACAATAATATCGAACCAAACGCACTTTGCAATGGCGGGAGCGACGATTTTCGTGGACATTGTTATCTGTATTCAATCACAGGTGAAAGACTACTAAATCAAAGCAATAACTTCAGCGACTTTGAAACAATTAACAGATGGCACTGAATGCGTATACATTTGTTTTGACCCGCCAATGTTTAAAAATAAGAAAACGGCTCTCCCTTTTTGAATGTGTCTTGTAATTGATATTAATAAAAGCTGACTGTTGTTGGATAAATGAATGTTTTAGCTGGATGGTAGAAAAAAGAGAATTGCTGTTTTTATTTGTTTTTTGCCTCTAAAAGATTTAGAGGTAGAAAACAGTATACAAGATTGAAGACAGTATACTTGTTAATGTATAGCATAATACTTTTTACTGTAGTATGGTTTGACGTCTATAATTGAATTTTAATATTAATTCGAAATGTATCATTCGAAAAAGAGAGCAAGATGACCATACCTTTAACTCAATGGTTCCTTGGTTTTCCTACAAATGATGAGCCTTATACGAGCCCAGCTCCCAGCCAGATATGGCTCCGTGTGACGTTTTCCTATTTCCAAAAATTAACAGAACCTTGCAGGGCCGTAGATGACATTAAAATCGCATCGCTGAAAGAACTAAAGGCTATCTCAAAGATCGAGTTTGAGAAGTGTTTCGGGGATTGAAAGAAGCGCTGGCATAAGTACATGATCTCCAGTGGGGACTACTTTGAAGGTGACAACATCAATGTATAAGAATAAATGAATATTATTGTCCGAAAAATTAAAATTCCCGTTATTTTTTTAATACACCTCGTATATCTCGATATACGTATTCTATTTAAATATACATTATATTAAATATACACGTATATCTCGATATACGTATTCTATTTAAATATACAAGGAACGTATCTACGGTCGTGACTACGGTTGAATGGCACTAAGTAATACGAGAAAAAAAACCACACACACAAACCAAAACAAATAATAATTAAAAATAATAAAAATAATAAGAACTAAACAAAATATTTATCTATTTATTTATTTAATTATTATTATTTTTAATTACCCTCCCATGGAATACAACCTTGTCGTGGTGGAAGGGCTTGTGTGTTCGATGACCCCTAGAGCTGTGCTGGCGGGAGTAATAATAATTACTCCTGGTGGGGTCACCCATGCCAGATAGGTCAAAGGTTAGCAGCCAGACGAAAGGTAATCCACGCAGCGTCTGTTCCTCAGTGAGGCGGCTGCAATAGCGTCTGACCCCAGTGGGGCGGCCATTAAGTGATGGTGTCACGTTAAAAACACTATTGAGGAAGGCAACGGGAAACCACCTCAATTATGATTCCCAAGAATATAATGATGGGAACTATAGATAATATGAGCCCTGGCAACTACGGGACTCGGCCCAAGAGGCCGTGTGTCGTGCCCGGCAGCGGAAGAGGCAAGGCTTCCGCGGTCGTCATCCCACGAAATCCTTGCGGGGGAGAAACCACAGTAGCAAAACGAAGACGCAGAAGAAGACGAAAGTAGTTAGAATAGGAACCTGGAACGTCAGGACAATGTTGAGGAGAGGCAAATTAGAAAATATTAAGCGAGAGATGGAAAGAGGTAACATAGATGTTTTAGGCCTCTGCGAGGTGAGATGGAAGGATAGCGGGGATTACTGGAGTGACAATTATAGAGTGATATACAGCGGCGGGGACAAGAGCCAACGAGGGGTTGCCGTAATTTTAAATAAAGGGGTAGGTAGAAGCGTAGTCAACATAGAGCAAGCGACAGATAGAATTTTACTCGTAGAGATTAAAGTAGAGCCGACGAACTTGGTCATTGTTCAGGTATACATGCCACCGAGCAACCACAAGGAGGAAGAAGTCGATAGGATGTATGATGAGTTAGAGGATATCATCGCGAGTGTTCCTGCAGGGAAACATTTGATAGTGATGGGGGATTGGAATGCGACGGTAGGAGAAGGAAGAGATGGTGGTGAGGTGGGGGACTATGGGTTAGGCACGATGAATGAACGCGGGGAGAAAGCAATTGAATTCTGCAGGAGACAGGGGTTAGTCATCACCAACACATGGTTTAGACACCACAAAAGGCGTAGGTATACATGGAAAATGCCAGGTGACTCAGAAAGGTATCAGTTAGATTATATTATGGTTAGGTACAGGTTTAGGAACAGTGTGATAAATTCGCACTGTTTCCCAGGAGCGGATGCGGACTCAGACCACAATTTAGTTGTTATGAAATGTAATGTTCGTTTCAAGAAGATAAGGCAAGGGCGGCGGGTTAGGAAATGGAATTTAGAAGCAGTAAATGGATTAACGATGAAGGAGTATCAGCAGGCGGTAGAGAAAATGATGGATGACGGTAAAGAACTGAGTACTATCGCAGAAAAATAGGAAGGTATCAAGAAAGGGATATTTGAAGCCACTAAAGACACTATAGGAACCGTTAAAGGGAAAAGGATAAGGAAACCATGGGTAACGGATGAGATGATTGCAAAGATGGACGAGAGAAGATAATGGAAAAATGTAAACACAGAGTTACGTAAAATGAAGTACAAAGAGTTAAACAATAAATTGAGAAGGGCCACGAATAAAGTAAAAAAAGAATGGTGGAAAACGCAATGCGAGGATATGGAAAGTTTACAGAAGAAGGGTGAAATTGGTGCTCTATACAGCAACGTTAAGTTATTATCTGGAAGTAAGAAGGCAAGATCTGTGCTAACAGTTAAAGATAAATGGGGTAAGATAATAGTTGAACCAGGAAAAATCCAAGAGAGATGGAAGGAACATATAGAAACACTGTATTGTAAAGAACTTAGGCCGACAAGGTTACACATAGAAAAGGAACATGTGTAGAAGAAGATAGCTTAGGTCCAGGCATACTCGAAGATGAAATAAAAAGGACATTAAAGGAGATGAAAGCAAATAAGGCTGTGGGGGTGGACAACATTCCTGTAAAAATGTTAAAAAAATGGTTAGGAAAAGGTGGGAAGAAGGCCATATATGGACTGATTCGTAGTATCTATGAGGAAGGAATCTGGCCGGAAGATTTTGTGAGATCGGTGTTAGTTCCTATTCCAAAAAAGGCAGTCTACGTCATGTGAGGATTACAGAACAATAAGTTTGATATCCCACGCAGCTAAAGTTATTCTCAAGATCATCAACAAAAGGATAGAGAGTAAGGCAAATGATTATTTAGGGGATGATCAGTTTGGGTTCAGGAAGGGAAGAGGTACGCGTGATGCCATTGCAGTAATGAGATCACTAGTCGAGAGGAGTATAGAATACAATCAGTACGTTTTTGCCTGTTTTGTAGATTTTGAAAAAGCGTTTGATAGAGTGAGTTGGGAAAAATTAATGCGTGTATTGCAGAAAATAGGAATGGATTGGAGGGACAGGAGACTAATCCGCAACCTGTACATGTCTCAGACTGCTCAGGTGCGAGTGGGGAGCGGAGAGTCCGGTTGGGCAGTGTTAGGAAGAGGTGTAAGGCAGGGTTGCCCATTGTCACCGGTACTGTTCAACGTATATGTGGAGGAAATGATTAAAGAGGCATGGGAAGAACTGGAGGTAGGAATGAAAGTCGGAGGGGAATTCGTAAAATCGGTTAGGTTTGTTGATGACCAAGCATTAGTTGCTCAGTCAGCGAAGGGGTTGCAAGCATTGTTGAGTGAATTGGAGGTTCAGTGCGATAAATATGGGATGAGAATCAATATTACTAAAACAAAGTTTATGCTATTTTCAAGAAAGAAAAAGGCTAAGCTAAATATTAAAATAGGCGGGGAAAAAATAGAGCAGATAGAACAGTTTACATATCTCGGAAGTGTTTCAGACCAATACGGTCAAAGTGGTAGGGACGTAAGGAGAAGAATTGCGCTAGGCAAGGAGACTTTCTCAAGGAGGAGGGAGTTGATGACGGGGACGTTGAGTAGGGAGGTTAAGACAAGACTCGTAAAAACTCGTTATGGAGCGTAGCTATGTAGGGCGCGGAAACGTGGTCGCTGAAGCAGGAGGATAGACGTAGATTGGAGGCTTTTGAAATGTGGGTGTGGAGAAGAATGGAGAAGGTGAAATGGACCGAAAGGAAAACAAATGAAGAAGTACTGGAGATGGAGGGTGAGGAGAGGGGTTTGTTGAGAGAAATCCTATGGAGGCAGGAAAAATGGATGAAAGGCGTATTGAGCGGTAGTGGAATGTTGAAGAGGGTAATAGAGGGGAGAATGTTTGGCAAGCGAGGTAAGGGTAGGAACAGGATAGGGATGTTGGACGGGATGAAGGGAGGAAATAAGTACACCGAGATGAAGAGGGACCTGATATAAATTAGTTTTCTAGGTGGGGAGTCACAAAATGTTTATTTGATAGTTGTGTCCATCCAAAAACCTACCTTAAACGGTAGATTACCTAATAATTTTTAATTATTATTTTTTTAGTGTGTATGTGTGTGGTTTTCTTTCTGTCAGTGCCATTCAAGTTTACGGTCCCGGTATTTTTTTTACATACGTATTCTAGCTTCGTTTTCATAGATATTATCGGACAACGAAATTCCCCGGGTATGAAATGCCTAAATAATTACACCATGTGAAATGAATACTAGGACAAACAAATAGCCCTACTGTTAACATACGTTTGTGATACGATTTAATCAAGCGTCGTTGATTAATGAAATCCTTGATTTTCATCATGGAAGAAGGGGCGATCGAGATGGTACGGTAGCTAACGTGCTCTCTTCCCACCCAGAGGACCCAGGTTCCAATCCTGCAGGCGGCAGATATTTTATTCAGTGGTATTCCAATCCCTACTTAATGTGCTTTGTGGAGGGCACTTTGAGGGAGCGCGCCGTCCGTCGGATGGGACGTTAAGCTGCGGAACCCTTGGCGACTTTCGTTAAGAGTATGCTTATGTCGACGTCGGGTTTCTCTCCATCCTTATCTTTTCCTCTCCATCCCTAATGGTGCAAAGACCTCAACTGTTGGTCGTCTCCCCTAAAAAAAATTGTTCATGGAAAAAAGTATGCGCGACGTATTGTCTCTTATGGTAAAGAACTCCGTATACTCAATGCCGTCTTGAGGGAGAGAGTAAATTCCCTAAAGAGCGTAACTGTAAGATCTAGGTGAAAGGTTAGCTGGATATTTCAGGTAAATTTTGGACTGCCTCTAACAAAAAACTCGGCACCGCGTATTAGGTGGCCTCTCGACTTGCTTGCCCTGCTCTAGTTGCTTCTTCAGTTCTTCCTACCTTGCAAAAACTCTCCTCTCTGACTTATTCGACCGTGTCTACCAAATTGCACTCCTACTTCCCTTCTATTGTGATATCCCACTGTCTCACAATATTTTATTCACCTTTTCTTTCTCTGCCTTCTTCCAATTTTTCCTACCACTTCCTCTTATCTCTAAAAATGTTGACAACTTTATTGCCAATCATTGTAATTTTTTCTCAACTCTTTTCCATGCTTTCAATTCCAAATCCCCTCTACACTTAGCATTATGCCCATATAAATAAATGCCAAAAGAAATAATTGCAGTAAGATCTGTAATTTTTTGATGAGATCTTTCCTTGAGCATCATTTTTTTTGACGAGAATTCTGTAGAAATTCGGAGAAATAATGTTTCAAAAGTGGAAAATATTGTAGGAAACGCCCGATCCGTCATAAATTTAAAGAAGTTAGTCATAAAGAAGAAGCATACAATTGGGATTGAGTTTTTTGTGTGACAGTCACTGGCTGCATAGACTCTTTACCGCTAGTTTGATCCCATCTTAGGATTTAATTAACTCATTTAATGGTACGCTTTAAATTGCCACATCATGTAAATTATCCAAACTCCACTTTTCATGGACAGTCATGTGGGAGGGAGATTAAGAATCCCGAAGGGACAACGTTTTTGTTGTTGAAGACTTCATGACTACGACACAAAAAGAGGGGAATGCATGTATAATTATCTCCCCCTTATAGAAATTATTTCATTGCCACCACCCTCTTCAACATGTACTTGCAATTTTGACTTTATAATATGTCGGGGTGGGTGTGGACTGTAATGGAATTAATGATGTTGCTTGACTGTCAACGATGATGAAGGTAGTTATTCGCGAACAGGCATAAAATCAATTCAATTATGGATGAGGCCTCCACACTGGTCGCTCCTGTGGAAAGAATTTCCCTCTTATCCTATTGTGGGAATTTTATTCGGCCTAATCGAATCTACTAGCTTGTATCGATCCCTGAGGAGGAGAATTATGGAAATGAACTTCTTAGGGTAAATTATTGGGCTTATTCGCTTCTTTGCTCGGTGGTTGTACCCGAAGTCCAGTATTCCCCTTGGCGTAGTGGGAGACGTGCGAAACAAAGTTCTGCGTACGAAGGAATTAATATACGGTATTTAATATTATTGTACTTTCTTATTTAGAGTTAAATTTGTTGCCCTGTTAACAGGGTTGTTCTTCATTCAAATTCATTTTCATTTTTCCTTTTGCAAACTGTTCTGATTTCATCGTTTAGCTTTCCGTTTCATTTACTTAGGTTTACAGCTATTGTCTTTGGGTCATAGGTAGCTCATTTCTTTTTGGCATGAGTCACGGGTAAGTACAGTTTTGTGATATGTGTAAATCTCGTATTCATTGTGGCTTTGAACGCTTATTTTATTTTTCAATTCTGCTATGTCAACCATATTGTGCAATTCCTCGTGAGTCAGTTTACACTATCGTCGCGTATCCAATTAATGCCAACCTGTGCTACTTATTATTGCAAACTTGAGTTTTTTCTAGTCGAAAATAGTAGCGATGGATAATGCATAATATGCTTAGTATTCAAAGTAAAGGGAAGTTTCTGTCAAAAATGAAACTTTGAGCTGAGATAATTTAGACCATGACTCCTTTACTAAAGTTTGTTGATTTTTTACATCTTGATTTTTGTAGTAGTTTTAAAGAGTTTTACCCTCTCAATATCCTATTAGCACACAAATTATGCTTAAGAATTCATAATATTGTATCAAAATAATAATTTATGATAAGGTGATTTAATATTTTTTTCAAAGATATTTTGTCGACCATATCCAATGCACACTTTCATTTTCATTTCATAGCGTCATCACAATGACCCGGTAAAAGAGCCATTCAATTGAAGTATGTTTCATTTTATGTCTTTTATTTAGCATTTGTTAATTTTTTGTTTTTTTAACTAACTAACAGCAGTAATTGTTTTCATAGGAAAAGTATTGGGAATATACAGGGTTTGTCCGGAAAATAAGTGTACTGAGCTCAGGAAAAAAAATTCATTACATTTTTATATATTTTAAGCTAATATTCCTCAAAATAGGACCCTTGTGAGTCGATACACTTGTTCCAGCGGCGTTTCCATTCCTGGAACGCTCCCGCGAAGGCATCATAGGGAACCTCTCGAAGACACGTCGTCACGGCCTCTTTGACGGCGTCCAAAGTCCCGTATCGCGTTCCTTTCAAACTCCTCTTTATCTTCGGGAACAGAGAGATGTCCGGTGGTGTGTGGATCATTTTTGCAGTGATCCGCAAGTTGTGTCGCGATTTCCAAACGATTGAGTCTTTGATCATCACTGAGCACTTTCGGCACCAACTTTGCACAAATTTTTCGCATCTGTAATTGGTCCCTAATAATCTCGTGCACTATTGTTTTTTGCACATTACACTGCTCTTCTATCATCCGAACACTAAGACGACGATCAGAGTTCCGTACATCGCGAACTTTTCGCACATTTTCGTGTGAGTGTCGTGAGTGTCGTTGATGGGCGTCCAGGCCGTGGTTCGTCGTCGACCTCTTCTCTGCCCTCCATGAACATCTTGTGCCACCGAAAGATCATGTTTCTGGACATGGCTGACTCCCCGTAAGCCTGGTTAATCATACCGACAATTTCGGTAGACGATTTCCCAAGCTTTACCGCAAATTTGATGGAATAACGCTGCTCCAAAAACTTCGGCATCGCGTTCCGTGACGTGGGTCGAGCGTGGAGGTTCGCGTTAACAGAGGTCCTCACTACACCACAGCTCAGAGCCGACTGCCTTTTTCAGCGTCGCTTGCCAACATACCCCCCTCCAATCGCAGCCCGTCAGAGCGGTGCTGGGCGCGCCTGGAGCGGAGGGAAAAAATCAGTACAATTATTTTCCGGACGAACCATGTATAGTTATTACACCCAATGCTGAGGGGTTAAGTGAGGAACAATCATTCAAACTATCATTACTCTTCGCAGTTAAGTGTTCTTGAGTTTAGGGAATACAAAGGAAAGACAAATGAAAACCATGAAAATTATTACTTTTAATCTTGTTATTTCTTGAATATAGAAGATTCTCAGTATATTTTTCTCATATGTGCTTTCAATGGCGAGCAATAGAAATATTGCTTCACTTTGATTGCTCAAGATACCTTTATAATTACCATGGTTTTGGCTGCTACTAACGTCATTGCAATCAATATTTGATTCTAAAATGTTCTCCATCTTTGTACACTAATAATAAATTATTCCTAAAGGCTTGTGTTCTTATTTTATATTTTCTAGAATGTGGCTGATCATCCTCCACTAAAGTCTGATAATGTTTCCCTCTCATCGTTCTACAATCATTCAGTGCTTCTTTTTCTCTGCCATCGACGTTTTCAGTGGTGAGTAAAAATTCCTTTTTTATGTTTATTGGTGGTGGTGGTGGCGCGTTGATTTTTCCCTTCTGTCTCAGATTTTGATATTTTCAAATCATCTTCTCAGTTAGAAAAAGATAAACGCAAATGTATATTGTATAATTCCTATGATGTTTGATGATATTGGTTATTTAATATCAAATCTTCAGGACTGCGCACTCTTTACCAACCGTGATTTATGGCTCTATATCTATAACCTATTATGCTCTTTTAAATGGATCGTGGGTAGTCGTGACGCGATTTATGTAGGAACTATTCATGATTGGCGTATCTATTGGCATCTAGAATAAAAAATAAAAAAATGAGATTCATACGCTATGGAACTTTATATTTTGTAAAATTAATTAAAAAAATACGATCGCCAACAGAAAATAACGCTTGTGATAGCGTTCTGCTTAATTTAGTGAACTGGCAAAATCTCACAAATACTGGTATGGTCGTTGTACTACGTCGAATACTCGGTCGTTTCGAATACTCAAATACAGTTTTACCTCGTACAATATTATGTTCATAGTATCTAAGGATATTATTGTCTAGGAATGGGTATTGAACGTAATTAAATCACTCTTATTCTCAAGTGAAGTGACATTATTTTCAGGGTTGCAATCAACGAGTTTCTCAGATTTAGAATGAGCCATAGCTAAAATTATCTTGTTTAATTTAATTTAAAACTACGCGTGAATCTTAGCAACGAATTTAATATTTATGAATAGGAAAAACAACTAAAATTTCATTTTTATGTTATGTTATATTACTGTCATCAAAATTAAATATTAAATTTTCATTATTATTTCATAAGCATATTTTTGTCTCGAATGCTCACATCGCAAAAATAGTATTTCTCATAAATATCTTGCGTTTCTGGAATATCATTTTTTCCAACGGTAGCGAGAAAATCATTGAAAAAATGAAGTTATGGTCTGAATTATTACTTTGGCAACATTCGATTACGTAGACGGGATCTGAATGTTTCGGGAACCATTCGGGACTCCTTGTTGAGGTGCTGAGAAAGGAGCTGCTGTTTACTTTGCCCTGCATCAAAGTGCGCCGCGGCTTAATCACTCAACGGCGATACCAACCGCTATCGCGCGTAAAAAAACACGGATGCGTCGGCGCTAATGGCTAATTGAAACCTTAAATGCATCGCGGCTAGCGCCTGACAATCGTAGGCGTCTGAATTTCGTGCCGGAGGGGAGAGGTTTTTATTTAACTTTTTTCAAATGATGGAGCGAGCATCCTGAACGGTGGCAGTTTTTATTACGACATACCGCTGTTTAAAGAAAGGGGAGAATTTTTTTTAGAGGCATCGAGAGTGATCTTTATTCGCTTAAAAAAACAGTTGAGTATTAGGTAGAATTTGGATGACCAAAACATTCGCCTTGATTGGCGTTCATTACTGGACCATGGGAAATCATGGCGCAACGAAAATGTCAACTGCTTTCTGTTCTAGAATACATTGGGAAAATTTAAGTATTTTTGTTCCCTTTTCATGAACAAAGGAAGAGTAATTTACAAATTTCATACTTCATGTTTCAGAATTAATTCAGTCTACAAAGTATACCATCCTTATTTTATCTGATATACATAAACGTTATCTCCTCTTGGTCTTACTTTCAGCGTCTATGAAAAACATTGCCTACAACGTCGTCTAGTTTTCGTATAATAAGGGTAAGTGACATTCTTAACTATCGCTTAGGTTTAATTAATATATTAAGTTCCAGGGAAACAGCTTAAGGACGAGAACGGATATGTTCACCAATAAAATAATAACAACTCTTTTTTGCGTAAAATATATAATTATAACGGTTTTTACGCATGTATATCACACTTGGATTACGTACGAGTGTGGAAATAAGAAAAAAATTGAAATGCTAAAAATTATTGAAGACGTAAAATTGAATTTTAACGAAAAGTATTTTATATAAACCAGATTTAGAGGTGAACCTTTAAAATTTATATAATTTTTGAACTAAAATATAAGTTACGACAAACTTAAAAGTTCAAAAACCATAACAATGGACACCGCTGTACAAGTTTGATTTATATCCATCCTGAGAAGCGGTGAAACTGATAGTTTACGTAGTTGCTGAATACCCTTAACATCTTCACCTTTAAGATACGATTGGATGGATTACGATCTCGTAATCCATATTATGGTAACAAATTTCCACATTGCGTTTGTTGTTTCCATAAGAATTCCTCAGGAAATTCAACATCTAAGAAATTTGCAGACAATATTGATAGAGTATAAACTTGGAGGTTCAGCCTTTCAGAATAATATTATTCCACGTCTCCGTCTCTTCCGGCTCTTGAAATTTATTGCGCAAACAAGTTTAGACAGACAGACCGACCGGAACCATTATGCGTGTGTAAAGTAAAAATACTCTTCAAATACCGACGGAAGGAAAGCAATACAATCCTTGGGCAAGACATTTTCTTAAGAAAAATAGAATTGACGATTCAGGAAACACGAGTCTTCTCCTTTTATAAGCCTGAAATTGAAACGTTAATAAGACGCCTGGAATTCTCGGGGCTGATTTCAAAATAATATTTCGAGAGAAGGAAATAATTGGTACCATTAATATTGTTCTCATTTCTATTCCTCTACTGCTCCATCTCAATGAATAATGAATGCATTTCAGCAACTATATGCCGAACAGAGCTCCCAAAGAGGAAGTTGCGTACGGCATGTGGTGAAAAGGAGAGAAAAAGAAAACTTCGGGAGAGGAAAGCTACTTTAGATCGCGTAGCACATATGCTAATGGCAATAAATCAGACAGTTGGAAGAAGTAGATTTATCTTTGAGAAAATTGTATAAAGAAAGAGCAGTACCCATATTAACGGAAGCGTGAAAAATGGAAATGGGGAGGAATGCTTTTGTATCAGTTCCAAGTTTGTGTGAAAGCCTATTATAAATTGACATGATGCCAAACGTTTCCGATATTTTCCTTTAAGACAATAAATTATAGAATAGAAATGAAAGTTTTCTTTGCAACTCAATATTAATTGGATCCCCCATACTACTGTTACATGTACTTGGTGGATCAAACAGTCGAGTTCTTTTTCTTCAATATTTCCTTCCGATAGAAGAAATTGCAATTAAAAAAAATACTTTATTCAAATTATTATATCAATAAGATTTCTGATTATTATACTGCAACAGGATTAGTGTGGTAACAAAACATGGAGTGAAGTTATTAGTGAACTGATTGTAAATCTTTGTGGCTGTAATGATGAAGTTATGTCATACACTCGGCGAGCCTACGTTAAGTAAAAACCCATATTTAATTTACGAAAATGAAATGATGTGCATGACATAATGTCAATTTTGGGTAGCTTTTCAAGTATATATTGAAAAAATGCGTGTACATTGTACTTTTTCTGCTTTTGAGATGCGAGAGGATTGCGAGAGGAGTATTTGACTTGATAGAAAATACATTTTAATCAACGCCATGTGATATTTTATTGCAAATTTTACTATGAAGCTCGCACTCATCGCGAGTTAATACAGTTCACTCGTATATCTAGTTCAATGATACCCTTCAATTTAAGGCCGTTTCCTGATAAAGAACTTTGTATTATGCCGAAACCAATATAGTTTCCCAACTCATTTACTCATTTTCAAGTAATAGAACGTACTAAGTTACCTTGAATAATTCTTGTGTTATAATGGGACGTCATTTTTCATTCCTTAATGATAACTGATTGGGCACATTAGCCTATAAGCTTGGTTTTCCCCTTCGGTGCAGACTTTGGCATGAGTCAGCCAACTACATCATTTTCTGTATAATTTAAGCCTCCGCGCACATTAATGAACGTTTGCACTTTAATCAATTCCATCACCGTAATGGCATACCTATCAAGCATCTCATTTTGCCTGTTATTCTGCTGCCATTTTCCCAAAGGGGCTATCATGAAGTGTAATTGGGGAACAGTAGCTGGGCATGTTTGCTCGTTAAAAGCGACCGATGATTGATTTCTAGGTTTTGGCATAAAGTACGATAAAGTGTTGCCATATATTTTTCAGTTTCCGCAATTATCATGCTAGACGGGAGGAAGCCTTCATTCGATGGGTCTATCACTATTCAATAAGGGGATAAGTAATTCTAAATTTATCGACTCGATTTCACATTCTTGCCCCCATTTATTCATATTGAAGTGGCACATGCTTGAACTATTTTACGCTTAAATATTCACGGATTATAATAAGTTTAAATAGATTTTATTTAAATTGCACTTCTATTTTGGAGTTTATGTGGAAGCACATTGAAAAAATTACTCTAAAAAAGTGCTGTGGTTCACATAATTTTGCTTTGGACAAAGTTATCACTAATTCTTATATTTAATTTTAAATTATTTTTAACAAAACTCAAAGGAAAAGTGAGAGTCTAATTTCATAGAAAATTTATCTCTAAAGCCTCGGTATAAAAATACCAAAAATATTAGCTTTATTAAAATAATTAAAACGGGATAAGTATAATGACCTCTGTTCAGTTTTAAGCAGTAGTTATGTATGTATTTAATGAAAAGGAGCATGTTTATCAAATTGAGTTTATTAGGTTATGAGGTGAGGTTAATATAAAGCTTCAAAACTTTTAAGTATTATAGAATTGAGAAAGTAAACTAGGAAGGATAAATGAAGAAAATTATTCAGTGGAAAATTGTATTAGTCTTCGTATCTGTTATTATGGAACAGTTTCACTACATCACATCTGAATCTGTACTTATGAGAAAAATGTATGAGGCTGATTCATTTCAGCTTACTTAGTGGATAAAATCAACAACACTAACATTTTAATTACTTATCCTTTATCCTAATCTCATCAGTGCTCATTCAAAACTTAATGTATAGCAGGCTGTCGTAGGATATCGTAGGCTATTACCGAAGCAGAGAAAGTAAACCAATGCCAATTCACCGAATGAACGATCAATATGATTTCATGTTTCTTATTTATTAACTTTATAGATTACTTATTTCTATAGATCTATGGGCAGAATCACCAGTGCGGAATCATTTTTGACGTAATACTCAAGGAAATAATTTGTGGCTGAAATTTAACATCTTAAATTGTGACTCATATTGCTCTCAAAACCATTGGTTCCGGAATATCGGCAATATATCCTTAAAAATCTCGTACATCCTCTGGTAGACTAGATTATATAATTAAAATAGATTATTAAGCTATTAGAATACTTTGAATTAGCAATTCCTCATTTGAAGTATTGATATGTACGCATACTAATGATAATTCTACCGTAAAACTCATGATGCCGAAATAATAGTAAAACGTCTTTCCATTATACGATAATGGATCATTCTAATATTTAAGCTAACATTCTAAAAGTATATTGCAATAAATGTATATTATGGATATTAAAACATTTTAGTCACCTAAAATATGCAAATTTTTAAATAAATTAAGTTCTTTTTGGGGTTCCCACCGGGTTAAGTCCTGCGTTGCTGTCGACGTTTCAATGGACGACTCGCCCATAGTTTTTAGGGCTGATATTGATTCAGTTGGATGCATCATTAATTTTTTTACCCTCTCCAGATTTAGCTGAGTTTGACGCGTATTTATTTCCACTACGCATTATGCATTACACATGTTTTCGCGACAACATCAGAGCATTCACATCAGTTTGACAATTTGTTATTCACGATTACGGGAATATGAGCTTTAATTAATCTGCGAATATCAACGGTGCAAAATATATTAAGTTTTAATTTACAAGGTTTTCGAGTGTTGGCAGATTTTATTGAGTATTGTATTTTCATTTGCAACGTCGCTTTTCTAAGTTGAGTTTTGATTCTCTTTTTCCAGTTCATGCTCTTCGAAAAATTTCGCCCTTCTCCGCAACGAGAAACGTTTAAGACACAAAGAGTGCCCTGTTTCCCTCCCATTACTGCTAAACACTCCAAAATAAGCCTCCGGTCCCTCAAACTAGGAGCTCAAAGTCTCCACCCAGTCTGTGAACACAGGGCATTAGCACTGGGCGGTGCTAGTGGGGATAAAAGAACGGAGAGGAAGGCCAGAAAGGAAATTAGGACAGTTGTTGAAGGTCTTTAGGATGATGGATGGTGAATCCTCCCAAAGGTGCCGCCTCTTACCTCTTTTTTCTATTTTTCTCTTAATTCTCCATTAAGGGAAGTTATTTATTCCGTCTCATCACCTTGCTCCCACAGCTCGGGGGGTTTAATTCCCAAGTCATACCTGACCTTCGCCTGTCACATTTGTTTCCCCCTCTTGTCAGGGTGTCTTGAAACCCTTCCTCACCATCACAGCTTCCATTTAATATTTATTTCCGCTGATTCCATTCGTCTCCGTCAACATCCGTCTCACTCCACCTGCGATAATTATAGAGGAAGGGTGTTTAAAGCAAGGGTAATTATTCCGAGGACAAGAAATAAGATGTTCTCTATTGTAAGCATGTGTAACGTGGATCCTTACGATAATTTCCTAACGAAGTATATGAAATCTTGTTCATTTTTTTCAAAGCTAATAACGTAATTCTTCTTCGAAGCTAAGCAGTGAGTGTTGTTTGCATATTCTTTTAAACAGAGAAGATCCTCTCACATCAAGTAAAGACTGATGACGGAGGGCAATATGGTAGGACGTCAAATACACTTATATTAATACAATATTCAGTAGTAGGTCAATAAAGTTTAATAATTTAATTCATATGGACAGTAATTAAGAGTATTTTACTAATGGTTTCTGTTCAAAGGATGGTAGTTTTGTAAATAAGTAGCGCAAAATATTGTGATTTTGTTTTAAAAAATGGAAATATTATAAAATTTCTATAGGGAAATCTATGCCTTCTACCGCTATTAATGCTGGAGCCGATTCTTGAGATTTTACAATAAAAATAGAATGATTATCAATATTCTTAAAATATTATTTTTACTATAGCTGGATAAATTCTACTTGAATATAAGTTTAAAAACTAAAACTTTCCAAAGTGATACATTGCTCTTCTATTATGTATTTGGATGATTTAGTCCCCCACAAACCTCATACAAGGTTTGCATAAAAGTATCGGGAAAAGTTTCGGAAAATAGATTTATTTCAGATTTTTGAGACGAGTTTAGCATAGATCTTTCACATCGTCAAATTTCAGTGGTGATGGTGTGCATTGTCATCTCATCAAAGTCAATACGATCTGCGATCATGCGCACACTTAACTGACGCGACGGTATGAATTCAGCACTTCACGCACACGTCGTCGGTTTTTGACATCGACGGCCGTCCAGCGCGGGGCTGGTCCTTCGCACTCTCTCGACCATCTTTGGAGAGCTTGCGTCATTTAAAAACTGCCCAAATGCCCTGCTTAAAATTATACCCAACGTCTCCGTAACATTTTCCCCAGTTCAACACAAAATTTGATTGTGTACCGGTCATAAATCGTTTTGCACGACACCGGTCATCGCATTTTGCGCTTGCAACGAGTAACTCGACTGAGGTCCACTAATAACACGATATAGCCTGAACGAACGCTCGCAGGCGATTGACGTTTGGTGAGTTTTGAAGGTCAGACCCCCCTCCACCGAGCCTCCCAGGTGCGATGTACAGTCATATCAGAAAAATATTGCCCCGATATTTTTATCCATACCATGCATTGGAGTGGTATTACATGTCTGATGGTATATTACAGATTAGACGGTATTCGACAACTTAAGCACTGAATCCTTCGTAGGGTATAGTGATTAGTGATTTTTTTTGGATATTACAACAAATATTTGTGTAACTTATAGAAATGGTCAAATATTGTACATTTTATTGCTAGTTCTAGTTTGCAATTATTTATTCATGTTCTACCGGTGAAGGTGGAATACGAATAAAAAAACTGGATTATCTCGAATAAGAAAATTGTTGAAATAAGAAATGGTTACACTAGGAAGTTAATCAATTGGCGGAAACCAATTCAGTGTTATATGATTTGTTATATTAGACCAGTAAAATGATTTATCTTGAGGGTAAATTTACTGCGTAAATTAATAAGGTAAATTAATCTGACCTCATCAATATTAACTGTGAAATAAACCATCTTGAAATTTGAGGCATAATTTTCCTCGTTTGATTTTCTTACGGTTCAGATGAATGTACAATGAGTACGTCCTCTTACACTCTGAAATTTGGAGGGCTTTAAAGGAACAAGATGTTATGACGAAATACCGTACATACAATGTCACAGGCATTCGTAGTCGTGCGCGACGCGCCACAGTCCACGATGTTAATAAAGCCAAATTCAAACACTTAGGCTGTTCATACCTTAGACAAATTAAAAGCCCTCAAAATTTCAGAGTGTAAGAGGACGTCTCGGTAGCTTAATTGGTTAAAGCACTCGGCCGGATATCGAGGGATCCGGGTTCGAATCCCGGTCAAGGCGAATGATTTTTACTCTCTGAAATGGTTGCATTATAATGCACACATAATGGGTGACTCCGTTAAAGTTACTATTACAGTTTCTTGAAATTAATCAAATATATTAATATTAATGAAGAGTTATTTTTCTTCTGGAAACTGTGAACTATCGTTAATACCATTTGATATTTATGTATTATTACGTTTCGATAAGTACAACATGTTTCATTCTATTCCATCCCGAATCGGGTGGTGGCACAACGTGTATTCAACATCCAATAGATACATTATTGGTAGAATTAAAATAAAGTGACTGTCATTTGTGAGAACCAAGTACCATGCCCGTAGCGTTCCGTGTGTATATATTTGTCTCGTGACTTTATTCCCCGTAATAATATTTTTTTACGGTGCCCCGTACCTTTTTCCCTCGCCCTCCATTCCCGCGGAAATATCTTCTGCTCCAGCACCTCTTCCCATTTCGGCAGCCCCTCCCCGCCGTCCCCAACCACCCCACTCCACCCACATGCGCACCACACCGACCTCTCCGTTGGGCACGAAGAAAAAACGAATGCAAAACACAAGGAAATGAGCTCGCTTTTCACAGTTAGCCCTCAAAAGGCCCTGGAAGTTCCTTATTTTCTCCCGACAAACACATTAAGGTCTCCGCCTCCTCGCTTCGGTGGAAAACAGTAAGACGCCGGAGACGGCAGCTCCCCGTCGGGAGAGGGAGTACGCTTTGGGGGAGGGAAGAGGGGAGGGGCGGATGTGTCGGAGGGAGGGTGAGGAGGAGGAGATAGGAGGAGGGGAAGGAGAGTTGGGTGTTAGGGCTCAAAGAGGACTCGTTGCACCGTGCATTTAGGTTGACAAGGTTTTTAAGGTCCCAGTGAGATGCACTCCTCTCGCAGGCAAAGACGTGGATGGAGGCGTGGTGTTGGGAAGGGGGGAGGCGGTTTGTCGGCGAAACCCTTATCGCAAAACAGCTTCACGATGCTGGTATTAGAGCAATTTTAATAGGCGCGAAGACTCTTACTGTGTCTTTCGTTGTATCCATTCGTTAATAACCTCTCTTTTGATTTCGGATAGAAGGAAAGAGACGTGGAAGTGGCTTCCCCTTTTGCCTGCTTTATCCCTGTCGTTGTTTTCAGGGGATTTCTCTTTGGATCCGCATCTCCTCCCGACCCTTCCCCGATCTTTCATGTTTACGTGGTAATCTTATTAAGGCTGGTCTAGTGAGGTCGAGACGTGGGCAGAAGGGGCGAGAGCAAATAAGGGAAGAGGGAGAGCGCCACGCTGCGGTACTTAGGGGTACAAACGTAAGCAGTACTTGTAAGCCGAGGCTATTGAAGTCTCTTTTTCTGTTGCATACTAACCAACCGTGCATTAAAGGTTGGTTTACGAGAAATATAGTATTCAACGTCACGTTGGCTTATGGTCGCGATTTAAATAAATGTCATAACCGAGCAACGAGCATTATGGAACATCTTATGTTTTTTCGTCGTTATTTTTCCTTAGAATTGCTCGATATAATGGCGTCAGACAAAAATATGTTCAATTTTTCCACGATAATAAAAATAAAAAACCGTGCATGATTTTATCCGCAATAGATTAATTTATCACGCGTTTCGACGTCTTAGTTTAATGATCAAGAACAAACTCATTAGTGTGCGCTTGATGGTGACGATAGGGGGTTAAAATCCTTATTTGATAAAAATATTAAGCGGTAAAATATGAAACACTATTCTTATTTGTTTTTGTGCTAAGCTTAATATTTCAGGTGCAATATTGTTCTTAAAATAAATGTATTTTATCCTTTCGTAGCTTCCACCGTGAATTCACCGCTCGGCTATATTTTTCAAAAAGGTTATTTTATATTCTTAATACATGATGACATTGCTATTGCAATGTTAAGTTGTACGAAATAGATTAAAATTTAAGAATGTTTGTACAATGAGAGTCAAGTACGCTGATTTTACATTTTCGACTTGTCATAACTTGTCATAACAATGGTCCCCGAACTTGTATGTTCGCATTGCACGTTTCCATGATTACCAATTCCTCTCCGAGCTGTGCTCAGTCATTTGCATGCCGAAGACTAAACTGTAATACTTATCAATGTAATAATAAATACTCTTTGATGGATAGGTAAGGAAAAATGAGCTTACGAATAACGATATTTTCCAAAATCAGTCTTTTAGAATGTTCTACCACTGCTTCATATATTTTAACTTTCAGTTCGACGTAAGCTTTGAATGATTTCACTATCATTATAGTGTCTTTGGAAACGGCTAAACCGGGATAATACGTCGCACCGAGTAACATTTTTCGGCTAGGTAGCTAAAAAAAGATCTAAGTGGTACAAGGCTCGGGTGTTACCTCAAAAATCAAGAAATTACTCTGAAACCCTCCGACCCACGACTATTTCATTAGAACTTCGGTAACCACCTCAGTCAACAAACATACAGAAATGACCCCCTTATTCTGGCACTGCTTAAACGGCGCATTTGTACTAGAGGGCCTTCCTTCTCCCCCAATGCGCCAGGCAGACAACTCCGAGAGCCAAGTGGCCGAGTATCCCCAGACCTGCAATCACCCGCCCATAAACCCCATCTATCTTCGCCTCCGGCAATTATCCCCGCAGGGGAAGTAAAAAGGGAGAGATCAAATGCACCTCCCGATTCTTGGCGATTTCCTCTCAAATAACCATGACGACCCTTCCCTCGCGCATTCGTCTGCTGCCAGGGGGTGGGGTGGGGTAAGGGGTCTTGCCTATGGGGAGAAAGGGAGAGAAAGAGATTCAGGGGGTGAGGGGATATAGTCCCGCCGCTGAGGGTAGAGTAAGAAGTAATTTAAGATGCGCCAATTCCGAATTCGCCCATCTTTCTCCCAAAGGAATCATCCCAGTCCCTCTCCCCTCCCCATTCCTCCTCGCTGTCAGAATATTTCTCCCTTCCAAAAACCCTTTAACTCCCTTTCATTCTTCCTCCCCTCCTTCCGTTCCTCTTATCTTCCCCACATCATTTATATCCCATTCTTCGTCCTATTTTGCTGCCATCTTCCCCCGACCCAAGCTCTTAATTCGCATTCCGAGCTATATTTCGCATGCCGGACGCGTAAAGCTGCATTTCCCGAATGATTGATTAGCGTAGGTTTCCCGTCTTCGAGTGTTTCGGGGAGTCAGGGCGAAGGGAGAAGTCGGAGGAAAGGGGGTGGGGTGCCTTTATTAAAACGTCTCCGGGCCCCCTTCTCCCCCGTCCAACCCCATTCCCGAAGACCCATGTGAACTCGGTCCATAGAATTTGTCATGCCTTGCGCCGTGCGAATGGGGATGTACCACTCGCTCTCGATGCCCTCTCCCACCCCCCTCCCTGTCCCGCCGTACGAGAACCACGGGATGGGGATTTGTGACGTGCGTTCAATCTGCTGAGTATATGTTCCAAAGAGTTGACAGCACGACACGGCTGTGAGATCCACGGAAATTATTAACGTCGCAGTCCTCCAGAATTGCATCATTTCGCGTCTCCAGTTCGGAGTGCCCGCTCTCATAACATTGTTAAGTATGTAGGTGCGCCTGCTCACCGAAGCGAAGTCCGCTCCCGTGCTGGATTATTGAAATCTTGCATCATTTCATCGTTTGCTCTGCTTTTAACAGCGCAACATGGTCTTGTATATGAATTTATGAGGGAAAAATGGATGCAAAGCATTTATTTTCAAAATTCATCCTCGTGAACCGTGGTATTAATGAATACTTTCTTTATTCAGCAAAAATTTCCATGATTCCCATGTGCTTATTACATGGCTCCATTAAGCTCCTGGCGATAGTATTTTTCTGGGGCGGGATTTCCATGTTAATAAAGTATTTTCTTTAGTAAGTCACGTAACGTGTTAGCCTACGAGTTGTTCCGATAAAAATAATACTTGTAATTCGAAGAGGTGTGATTTACCACCGAAGATATATTTTTCCCGCTATTTCACGATTTTTTTACATAATATGGCGTAAAATTAGAAAGGTGTTGCATAAAGGTTTGTTTTGAAATGCATTCCTAAATTTTACTTTATTGAACCACGTGCATGTGGAAATGATTCCAAAATGTATGTTGTTTTATTAATTGAGGTCTTAAAACTTAAACAATTGGAATTATGCTTATATTGCCACCTCCCTTAATTTGACATAAATACCACAAAGTAAAGCATGAGCTGCATGAACCCGTGAGTTCTAAAATTTCTGTTATTCGTCACTTTCCTTGTGCCCAACTTCTGGATTGAGGTTTATGAAGTAGGTATATGGGACGTTAATCGATTTCGCTGGGCATTTTTTTGCGATGAATGTGTCCTCTAATGTTGCCTAAAATTCCACTTCCGATATTTCCCTAGGGATCATGGCCAGGTGCGCGCCAAAAACTTTTATATCCAGTTATTAAACGTGAAAGTGAATGCGAAGCAAAGTAAGTGAGTGAGTGAGTGGGAGGTTGGGAACGAAAAAAAACATTCAAATTCTCAACGGTTCGAAAACTAATTCAATTTCCGCATTTCTCGCCGCTCGTTGATGGGCGGAAATGACATTTTTGACAACAGCAAGGTGAAAGCCGCACTTTAATAACGAAAACTCCTCCTTCCCTAACAAATTTTACACCGCGAAATGTATTCTTCCACATTCCGAGGCGCTTTTTCCGTTTATTTTTTTAAACATCTTTGTCGTTTTTCCCTCCTTCCTTCGCGCTTCGAATGACTACTCCTTTAAGACGGACAAAAAATTTTCCCAATCGCTCTCTCTTGACGGCTTCCCTCACTTATTTATTCCTTCATCTCCCTCTTCGCCGATACTATCCTCCACGCGCCCCTTACCCACCCTTCTACCTCCCCTTTCAGTATTCATTTCCTCCCCAAACCCGTCCGTCCCTTCAAACCTACCATTTCCCTTCCTCTCTCCTCCTCGGTTCTGTCAATAACATCAATTCATTCTGGGCCACACCTAGGCATCAAGGCCAAAGTGTTACTTTTTTTCTGTAACGAGTTGTTGCTCTGGGTATTGCGACAACACGTCATCCTAGCTTTTTTTAAAAAAACATTTTGCTGCAACATAAGCAAGTGAAGTCTTGCATCGAAGTATTGGAATTAGAGCAACGCCGCGGTTTCAAATCAATATATTTTTTCTTTCGAAATTGCGGTTTAGGCCTTTGTGGCCTCAAGAAAATCATCACTGCTCTACGGAGGGACATATAATCTCATTTCTTTTGGCATGGATCCCTCAATTCTTGAAAATCGGAGTTCATAGCATGAATGTGGAATTTCATGAATATTCATGGAGAACACCTTTGGTCACGAAAGGAGACCCAAAATGATGAGGAGATAAAACTTTTACCAGTAATGTAATGGGAATTAGTAAGGAAAATGACATACGAGTATAGTATGAAAATTACCCTTAGAATTTCCCTTGAAGTGATCAAAGAGTCTACCTAAGGTCGGCTTGGTAAGGTAAAAGTTCTTGAGGGATGTCGTAATCAGTAATCATTGGTGAATCTGAATTTTCATATTTTATGGAAAAGAGTCATATGTGGACATGCACCAATGCAAAGAAAGAAAACCTGTGAGTAATCCCATTCACTCTCCATGTCATCGATGTGTTTGCTGAATTGAGAAATCATTTCCATCCAAGGAGTAATTTTTAATGGATTCTTTTAATTTGAAATGACTTTGAGTCTTTTTTGAGGTTTTCGTTTAATCAACAGTGATCATCTAAGAATTATGAGATCCAGGAAATCACATGGTCTTAGTTGTGGAATCTAGAGGAAAAGACTTGACCTAAACCTTACTGTCAGCAGTCGAAAGGTCTAACCCACAATGTGACCTAGGCATTTAAGTTGTACCCTGTCACCATAGGGTACCTCGCAGCATCTCATGTAGTACTTTTATTATAAGGTACTCAACTGTTTAAAGTAGGCTTTGAATGGACACTCAGACTAACCACCGCTGCATTTCTAAACATGGCTGACGAAGGCATAACGTGAAACCCAAAAATACAATAAACCCTTCTATAAAATCCACATAATTTCTCCCACTCTCAATCCTTTCCAAAACGCCTATTCTTTTCCAACGCCTGCTGCTTTTCTTTAAACCATCCGAAAAATCATAGAAAAAGGTAAAAGAAAAGTTTTTCGAGAAATAGAAAGTCTTATTCGTAATATCCAACTAAAAATGGTGTCCAGATGAAAAAAAGAAAGAAGTGTGACCTATTGGCTGTAAATGTGAAGTTAAGTAAATTCTCATAGTCAATAATAAAAAAAAGCTGGACATCGAAGAGTGCTACGATACTGACGTTTTCTCGCTATCAAGCCCTTGCCTCTCCCCGTTAATGGTCACCGGCTGACAGGATTGACGTTATTGGAGTTTTATTATTATTGCTATGGGAATTTACTTAACTTCACTGAAGAACGATGAATGACAAGCTGATTATGTTTAGTAAAATTATTGGTATGGAATATTAGACACAGAAAATGATAACTTACAAAAAAAACTTGATACGAATAAAAACGTATGACAAATTGAAAAAAAAAACATGTGAAAAATGAAAATATATATTAAAAGTTTCGTAAATCAGTTTTATTTTTACTGTCCAAAAGCCATATTTTTGTCATTGAAATCCTCTTTAAGTAACCCCGAAACATAAAAAAAAAAAATCTTTCTCTTTCACGCAAGTCATTTTTTTTGCAATTTTCCGTTTCTTCATATATTTGTTGTCATTCGAGTAAACGTTCTTGCCCCTAACTTTTATTTTCTTTATTTCCTTCCATTACACCAAATTTTTTCTTATTTTCATTACATCTCATAGTCACTGCTCACCCGGCACCCGAGTGAAATCCGTTCATCAGGGTGCAGGAGGGAAGTGGCAGTTGCCTTGCCCTTCGCCGTCTGCGCGTTCCATAGAAGAAACCGGCTACGCGAAAAATGACAGCACTTAGGCTGAACTTAGGGTTGGATTGGCGTTGCCCGAACTTGAACCTAAAGTCTCTGGTCACTCGTACACTCACTCAATAGGCTAACCTCCCGCCCAATATTCATAGATACATTAAAAACTACTTAACCTAATGAATAAGACACACCATTAAACAAATGTAATATTAAATTTCTTTCTTCGTCTTTCACAAAGGCAGTTTGCTTGTCGAAGGGAGTGTCTCATCTCTTGCCCGATAGGCAACAAAACCGTCCTTTTAAGTGATTTGTAATCTAATGCGATGCTTCTAAAAGATTAACTAAATAGTAATAAGGTAAATCCTATTTCTATTCACACTACCATTTTCCTATAGCAATTTCGATGTGTCTAAATTTAAGAGACACTAGTTCCAAAGGCATAGTCAATAGTTAGTTAAACTAGTCAATTTCCACCAATGCATGGGATTAGTCCTTCTCCATTAATGATTTTGCGTTATTTTGTGGCAATTTTTCCTGAAAAAATGTAAATTTAATAGAATTTCACTAAGAGTTGTGGCAAATTATGAATGTTGTTTTATTTTAAATCGTCAAATAAGTAAGGCTCATTGGTGATGGACAATACATAAAAGAGTTGAATTATTTGGCAGTAAATGTGATTCCTAGGCGTGTCTTAAGAGAATAATTAAAAGCGTTATAATATTCAGTATTGTTCGTAGCAATGTACCATGCCCTTTTATTCTTGTCTCCTTTACCAGCCGCCCCTGCAGCAGCTGCCCTTCTCTCCGTCCCCTGCCCCTTCCTTCGCTCTCTTAATCTCCCGTTCGTTCCCAGGACGACGTCCTTCCGCTCTCCCCCCCATCCCTCCTCTCTCTCTCCCCCCCCCAGAGCTCTCTTTCCTTCCCTTACTTAATTCCGTCTCTCCTGACGCACCCCATCGCTAATTGACCCCCGGGGAGCTTTCGCCGGCAAATGCGGAATTCATGCCGTGAATACGATCAGCTTTGTCCTGCACAAAAGGAACAATCAAGACGAGATGCAAAAAAGTGACGCTGTTCGTTGAAAAGGAATGTCTTTGAGTGATGGGGTGGGGGAGTGGAATATATTTTGTCCATTAGTCCCATTGGTGAGTGAGCAACTGCAATTTGATTTCATTGCATTTCTGTACCGTAATCGTTAAATTAATAATGGGATTATGGGTTCACCATTGATCTCTCTCTTCCCGTTGTACTCTATTTTTAATGCTTCTTTTTCCGTAATATCTTATATTAAATTTCATCTATCGTGCGGATTACAGCATCTAAAGGCATAGGCGTTAATGGTGGGGGATTATTCATCTGTTGGAGTAAATCATATGAACCGGCATTGCTGCGGATTTTAAAATTTACTTTAAGTTGAAAATCTACATGAAAATTGTCTTTCTAAACATTTTTTAAAGTTGACGGCTTTGAAAAAAATTATTCATGGGAATTTCATACTATTTTAAATAGAATTACATTTCTACATCCTTAGTTAAAACTTTCTAGATGATTAGGTGTCGAGGTGCTTCAGTACGCGAGGGAAGCTGTACAATGGTAGCGATCCCGAAAGACTATAGACTATAAAGAATAGGAATTTCAAAAACTCGCTTTAAGGCATTCTGAGATCACCGTTCCGATTCCGTTACGGTCTAATTTTTCGTGAAAAACAATGCTTGTCGATTAAGACCAATGCCTAAAAAAATGAATGAAAATTGTCAAAAGTTCACATTAGAATGAAACAGCTTCCAAATTGTTTATATATGTGTGTTTCAATATATATATATATATATATATATATATATATATATATATGTATATAAAATATACACGAGCTCGTATATATTTTAATTTTCTATATATATATATATATATATATATAATTATATAAATATATAAAACCGAAAATTCGAGACCCATTGAGTCCCTCTTTTATGTGTTTCTGTTTCTGTGTTTGTGTCAACTAGTCAATTTACATTATATATACATATATATATGTATAATTGTATGCATGTATAGTTAAGTTGAATAAAATTCCACACGATATACTTTCTCTTTTCACGATAAAGGTTATTAAATAATCTTTTTGGGCTCGAATTAAGGCGAAAAATTGAAATTTAATGTCTGTGTGTTGACGAGTTTAGCCATCAGTCCAAACATCGAATTTAGAAACAGATTTTGTTCCAGTCTTTACGTCAGAGTGGAACAATTTGAGACATTTTCAGATTTATATTTCGTATGGAATACTAAAGATACTTCATTATGAACAAAGCATCACTAATTAAAGAAATTACCTCTACAACATATGAATAAATTACAAAGCACGGTCATAATACTGGCGTATTTCTAAATTGACTTTCTGTCGCTAAGAATGCCTACCAAATGTTTGGGAAGAGCACAATGATCATAATGGTACAGTAAAGAATAGTTTAGATTTTTTTAATACGATATGTCGAAGTTTACTCCTAAATATACACTGTTTTCCTTATTTAATAATCAAAAATACATAACATCTCTTTGGAAGCTACTTGATCAGCTGAACTCTTTAAATTTGAACCAAGAAAGAAATGATCAATTATGAACTATAGTTTATTGAAGACAAGGGGATTATTTTCCTTTACAGCAAAAAATTTGAAAATACTGGGAGAAAATGCCATAATATCAAATGTGATAATCTAGAAAGGCATGCATTATTTTCGCGAAACCGAAAATATTGTCGCTTAATTAATATTGTAGAAGTGGATATTTATGTAGCTAAAAGTAGATAGGGAAGTAGCCATTTATGAAAAGATAATATGTTGTTTTGTGTTTCGCACGCACATATTCCAGTCTGATAACTTTCACTGACACAGTCTGATAACTGATAAGTTCACATTCTTAACCTAATTTGACATTCCGTGGTTACTGATCCGATTTAGGAAGTTTTATGTAGTACAAAAAGTTTTTATTGCAATGCCAGTTTTTTTCGGGACTCATGAAAATACATCCTTCACGTAACTTATGAACTCGTAATTTAAATTTTACTGGATACCTCTATCTAAGTAATGGAAATATTTTATCGATGAACATTTTGAATATGATAATCATTCCCATAAATACTACATATGGGAAAAGATTAGGAGGTTTTTCAAATTCAAATCATCTCAACATTAAAACTATTGCTCAGGCGCTGTGCATTACTTTAGTAATGACAAGATTATGAGAAGGGAGGGTGGAAGTCATTAGTTTGATGACGGGATCCACTAAAATATGTTTTACGATAACTGCAGATAGGCTGTTGGAGTAACTACTTAAGCTTTTCAGAAGTTTCAAGGAAGATCACCAGTAAAATTGCACTGAATCCTACCCACGATGCCGTATGGTGACCGTAATTAACTTTTGTGGGAATTCCAACTGCCTGAAATCCAGTGATCTTGAGTTGGCGTTGGCACATCTGCCTCTTTTCAATTTTAATGCGCTCTCGATAATGGATGCTGTGAAATTTCCCCGAAGCCTATTATCGCTAGAATCGGGAACTTTTCCCACAGAAAGATCGTCGCTATAGCTCACGCGTAATGTTTTTTATCGCTTTTTCATCTTTATCAGTTATAAAAATATATTTTTGAATATTCCTACCCAACGTCATGAATGATCGTTTTCGCTGCTTGATTAAAACTAGCCATGCACAATCTCGCAGAATCTCTAGATGGGTTAAATTTTATTTTCCTCGGCTTGAAATATTCTGAAATAAGGAATGTCGACAACGGTAGCGATCCCGTCAGAGGTCGGTTCTGGTAATAATATGCGGTTGAATTAAGTTTATAATGAATATGGATTTCAATACCCGAAAAAAATTACTAGTTGAATGTTACTAACTCTTTACACACCAGAAGAGAAAAAAGCGAAGAAGATTCACTGAATTTTAACATATATCTAACTTATAGCATCGGGATAAGAATCTACAGAAATCAAGTTCCTAAAGACATTAGTTGCGAGAATATAAGTATGGCTCTTAGTATTTACAGTTTCGGTAATGAGTCTATTGTATGTCAGCTCTAGTGTTAAAAATTTTGATGGAAAATTTAAAATTCATATTTTTTTAATTAAATATACGCACGTGCAACCAGGGCTGAGATGAGAGAGCCACCTTATGCATATACGTCTTGTGAATCCAAAAAAAGAGTAGTTACGTAAACCAGAAGACCTATTCAAATTCAGACCTAGGCAGTCTCAGTAGAGGGGTCGAGGCTTGAGGCAGGAAGGTCTGAATAACATGCCTATTTTTTTATGGGAAGCCGTCTTTGCAAGAAGAGAGGAGGAACTGTAATTATACGGAATTTATGGTTGCGCAATGCATATCCAATCGGGGGTCGAGTATACTGCCTCCTTGGACTTCTACGGGCGAGGGTGTGTTATGAGGGATGGGGAAAGGCGAAGGGGAGCGAGGCCACGGAAGGGGACGGGGTTAGATGCCACGTTAGAAAGGGTCGGAGGGAACAAATGGAGCATAATGAAGTCGTGGAGGGGTTGCGATTCGACGTTCCGAGGACTAGAGTGGAGTGGGGGATGGAGAGGTGTGATGCGACGGCGGATATGACTCTTGGGGGTGTAGCCTAAGAGTGTGGGTACATTTTTATGAAACCTCCTCCCTTGAAAAGTTTTTGAGGCCAAATTTGGGGGTGGGAGTCTGTTGAGTGGTGTAAACGTGAACCTTAAGATGTTTTGCCAATGAAAAGCGGGAAATATGGTGAACGAAGTACTAAACACATTGAATATTTCTTCCTTAGACGGCGATGATGGTTTCTTACTGGTTAGAGGTAAGTTTTGGTTGTCTGCTGAAAAATATTACACATCGCCACCAACTCTCCGACCATTTATTAAAAAAAATTTTTCCATAAAATATTTATTTACTCAGTTATACATATTTTCTGTCCTTTCGGGTCGTCCAGACTACTATATCATTTTTCCCGTATTCCTTGTTTATCTTAAGTCCTCGACTCTATATAAACCTTCAAAATCACTCTATATCTCAATTTGACCTCCATTCCCTTTTTTCATCTCCAAAATTTAAATATCACACTCCAATCTAGCATGGTGTTGGGTATCACCCAGCTTACTTTGGATTACAAACTCTCCTCCTAACTTATTAAAATTCCCTTCAATAACTTAACCAACTTTACTTCGAGATTTTTCCTTTTTTGAATATTTACTTTCTTTGTTTCTTATTTTATTTCCCCTTAAGCACACTATAACCTCAATAATATTCAATCTAACCTCATTTCCATTACCAAAGTTCACTTTTCGGAAAGTAAATCTTGAACGAAAATTTTTACGCGAAGTCTTTCCTAATATTTGCCTTTAATTCTGCACCCAGCCATTCTAATCCACCTCTTACCTTTTCCGGGTCGTTTAAGAACAAATGGCCGATAGATGACCCTAAATTTTCCCCCTGATTATCAATGTTATCGCAATTCTTCATTCGCCATTTTTTCTCCTCTATCTGATTTGAGAGCTTTGAATTTGTTTTCCAGTATACCACAAAACTAATGAATTGGTTTTATCCACTCTTCGCTGTAGAAAATTTTCTTGTATCAATGAAGCAAACATATTTATCCGAACTGCTTAATGTACTTTTCTGTCACTATCGTAATTGTCTCTGTCATACGGTTCGCCACGTATTTATCGTTCAATTCCTTCCTCATATAATTTGTCTCTTGAAATTGCACTGGTAAAATCACTTGAAATGATTTTTATTAATGACATTCTGATTTTTTCTTGTAATATTTGTGGAAAATACTTCGTAAGAGTAAAGTATTCGAGTGTTTGTATGCCATAATTTTAACTGTAACCGTATTTATTGATTTTAGTTAAGAATGGCGGAGTTTCTCTTATACATGTGACTTTTCGGTTGCTAGGTATTCCTGGGGAACCGCATGGGGAAAGAGACTGCTCCCACTTCCGTGTTTCGCGAATTTAACACGCCGTAGTTCTCAGCACGAAGTGAGCTCTGCGCTCTGCTATCAAACTAACCTTCGTGTTGATTACTGTGGTTTAATGGTAAAGTTGCGTTTTCTTACCCTTTAGGTAGGGTCACTTGGGAATATCTGTGAATTGTTGATGACGTCCCTAAAACTGGTTCAGTACATTTCTGGGAGCCGTCGACTCTCGCAGTCTCTTAGACCGCGTCAACGTTCAAGCCCGTAGACGAGGCGGTTGATGTGAGAAGGTTTAATGTATGTAGCTGAAACTGTTACAAAGCAGTAGAAGACTTAACACGTATAGCGTTGTAGTTCCGTTGCATTCCTTTGATACGACTTCTTAAGCTCTCACAAAATAAGTATGTAAAGACCACAAAACTTTTGTTTCTGGAAATCACGAGGAAATAGCCAAGAATATTGTAAATATATGAATAATTATGAAGGTGAATCTTAAGAAAGTGTTATTATGTTTTAAAAATAGTCTAATATAGTTATGAAGATTGTTATTGCAAAGAAAACTCACGCGAAATTGATTCAAATACTTACAAAACATTAGTAATCGATGAATGGTAGTCAAGCTGCGTCAACTATTCCTTTTATGATTTTTGAATTAAAATTTATAAACTGTATGCATTCAATATCCTTCTCCCGTATCTGAACGATTCTAAACGACATAAAAGTCTTATAAGTGTGTAATGATAGTTCAGTTCGATAAATTTGGCCGACCACTTCTTTTCTCTACATGTTTATGGGTGAACTCAAACATCGTACCCTGCAAGTCACCGATTTGGTGCGTGACGGGGGATAAATCCTCACCAGATATGCAGCATCAAAATTAAGTTTTTCTTAATTTTTTTACAAGAATTATGTGAAGTAATTAATTCATATCGATAATGGCACGTATAGGTACATTCACTACCGTATCTAGGTCAGATATACTTTTATACGTATTAGAGACGAGCTGATAGTAACCAAAGGACAAATAACAAAGGTTAAATGAAATGATGACAGCTTCTATACTACTTAGAATGAAAAAGAAATAAAGAAAAGGGAAAAATACGTTTCTGTTTGCACTAAGGTCCGTATGTAGCAACGACAGTACATAATTTAGGCGAAGCGACCCTACGAGAATACCAGTGTAACTACTAAAAATTTGGAAATAAAGGCTTCCCGAATCTTCCCATGGCTTGATGATGAAGATTTGGCATATCTTTTTTCTTTTCTCGTTTCAATATCAGTGACATTTTTCTCAATTTATGACGGGTAAGGGACCACAATTTTGAGACAAATGAAATACCTCGCCATAAACAATTTCATATAAAATTTAAACTTCAATTCGTAGATACTTGCAATGTAAATTAAACGAAAGACTGTTGAACATTAAAGAAGACCGCTGTTGTGAGTGCGAGTGCGGTTAAGAAAAGGAAGGAAGAAAGTTGAAACGAAATTATTTGTCCGTTGCGAAATGTTCATTGACTGCCCGAAAGGGCAAGTATATACCGTCTCGATGAGTGAAATCTCACCTTTGCCGGTCGTTGTACTTAAGAAACGCATGGCATTGAAGAAAGAAACATGGCTAAAGTGAAAGTGTGATTTGCGAGAAAAAGGAACTTAAAACTAGGGATAAAATATGAAATCTTAACCTAACAAGAAATCAACTATTTCAGATTACACCGAAAAGGAAACAGCTGGAATGGTTTCTCGTATTGAGCCAATCTTTGAGCACCTTTAAGCATAAGATTAAATTGAAAGATATATAAACTTCATTGAATCTATAATACGTAATTAATATTAGACAATAACATGAAAAATAAATACTAGACATTGAAATAGCCTTTTTCAAAAAAAATATTTCTCAATCGGGACTGATTTAGAACATTCTTGTCATGTTTTCACCAATGACAAAATGCTATAGAATAACTTGATTTGCATCAAACGTGAAACATTGCCAAAAATATCGTCAAGAATAAAAGCAGACGAACGTCGTTATTATCTTGGGTGTAGTTTTCATCGGACTGCACGTCGTGCGTATGGTCTAGAAGCAAGAAACACTACCACTACGACGCGACAGAGTACAGGTATGCAGAGACCGCTAGCACTAAATAGGCAATTATATAGCGTTTGCAGTGTTAGTGGCATTATTGACTACGGACCCAAGTTTGTACAATTCCAGTGTTACTCTCAATGCATTCCAGAAGGCTAGGCCATTCATTGAAGTTTACTAATAATTTCCGCACTTTTTTATTTTTTATTTATAAATACCCCGCAAGCCACCGCCAGGGTTTGTGGCAGGGGTTGAAAACACACCAGGATAATTTTACCCGCACAGGACCCTACCGAGGTCGAACAATGTTATTATGATTCCCTATCGTCCGTGGAAAAAATTGTATCTATGACACATCAGAATAATACTACGCATATCCTCGGAACAAATCGTGATTTTGGTCATAGGTTCATCAACCTAGTACACACACCATATACGGGGATAATCAGGCTGGTGGAAAGTTTTTCCTGTTATCCGCGTCGTCTTCAGTGCCATACTGAAAGATTTGTGGCACTTCAGTCCAAACAAGGTAAGGGTGCCTCTCGTTCGCTATTGTATTCAACGGATCTGGGGGAGTGGTTTGAGGGCGTGCCGTGCGCTGGCATAGGAACGCACGGGGGAAAACAAAACCTCTTCTTCCCTCTAACCCCACGCTCGCGAGACGCCTAGAATGGTTTTTTTTGGCACGGCTAAGGTGTCTTCTCATAGTTTGCTGGGCCCTTGGCTGCATTGCGGGGATCCGCCACCCCTGTCTCCTTGACTCCTTCCCCTTTTGTCCGACGTCGTCTCTCGTTTCGGCCACACTTGAGTTTCATTAACGATCCCTTTGGAGGTTGAAGAAGGGGAGGGGGGAATTTCCGTGCGTTGGCCGGGTTTCCTCCCAACCCGACATATTTCTCTTTTTCCGGCGCCTTTCTTCCTCGACACCTCCCGCGCCAGGGTTTTTGACACCTCAATTTACCCGTAGCGGGGGTCCACTGCCCCATCGCCAAATCGGAGGCGCGTGGAATATTTTCTCAAACACTTCATTAATGTCGGTTGGTGCTCTGAATAAGTTATGGTTCGGAATGGGCTATTTTGTTGTAAGAAAGGTATAATCTTCTCTGATGGTAAAAGAAAAGCTATCCCATTCATTTTCCAAAGAGCACATGTTGATCAAGATTTTCAAGTGTTACAAGTAATACCAGAATTGCCCAGAAACTAACTCACGTTTTGAAATAAAATACGAATACAGCGATAAGACAGTTTTATTATAGACTTTTGAAAGGCGCATTTCACAGCTAATTTTCTGTAGAGTAGTCGCTATTCAAAATGAGACATTTATCATAAAGATACCGACGCTTTTCAAATCTGTCTCTGAAGAAATTTGCCACCTTACATTTCAACCAGTTGCTTACGCCAGCATGCAATTCTGCGTCACTGTCAAAGCGCTGTGCTTCAAGCCACTTCTGCTGGAAAGTGGTAAATTGACAACTTTCACCAATTTTTTTCGTTGATTTTAACAGTGAGTTCATGTGTATAGGAAGACCTCTGTTGTCCTCGTGAACATTAGTGCCGCCATTTTTAAACTGAGTACACCACTCAGCCTCACTCCGCCTTCACCAATCTCTGTGCTGTTCACAATATTGCCTGCGAATTTAAATTGGCTTGTGGTTTTATGCTTGTAAAAACTTAATGAAAGATCGCACTTCACAACTAGCGGGATTTTCTATTGCAGCGCACATTTTAACAGTTTGTAGTGAGCAACGTAGAAGAATAACGGTCTGCACCATACCACAGCATGATGCGTACTGAGAGTAGGAACGTTTAGACATCCATATGGTGGTTCTAGCTTTACTCACCGCGGTGCTAGGCCAAAACGTAAGTTTTATTCTGGACAATGCTCGATATATTACTATCAAGCTCTTGAAAGTTTTGTTTTTGTTAAGAATTGGGCAGCCACAACCCCATTGCTGAAACCCCATAGGGCAGTCACGTCGCACAGCAATTACATGAATGCAACTTCGCTTGAACTGCTGAACTTAAAAACCATATTTAAGCTTCCTGTATTCAATTACTACAGTGACATTTTGGACACGTAATTTCCATTTCTCCGTGACTCATTCCTGTGACACTTACTTAATTTAAATCCTATTTTAATTTTTTTAAAAGTCTAACTTGTAATATATTGAACCTTAGCTATTCCGAGAAAATATAATTTAAATTATTTAAAATTTCAAGTAATTAATTTTTTAAAGGTTAACTATCAGGGAGGAGTTATTTTTAGCTATTTTTGTCTCACATTGTGCAATTCCTATAGTGTATGTGAGGGGAAACATGAAAAGTAAATCTGGTGGAATGCTTACGAGCAGGGATTTAAAATTGGCATTTAATTGATAAGAAATATTATTAATCATAATTTATAAACGTACGAAACAAGCTATGATGCCAGGTAAACTATAATTGCCTCCAAATAATTAGTACATTACCAAAATGAGAAAACTCTCAGTGCGTTAGGTTGGGCTTCTCTAAATTAGAAGTTTTGTCAAAAATAGTTAAACATATTCCCTAGTAATGTCGCATACACCTATAAAGTTCTTTATTCAGGAATGATCTTTGTCTGATTAAATTATTTTTTTCCATAACTCAACAAATAGCCTGTTATCGTGTTCTAAGGGTCACAGCATACCTTGTTTTCTCAGATAAAGCTTTGCTTTGAGATTGGTACCGCACTGCTCAGTCCTTTTAAGCTGGTAGCTTAAGTGTTTTGGTCCATTTTTTGGATATCCTTAAAAAACTGTAGTGAAGGCAGTGTGCAAAGGTTGTTAAAAGGAAATCTAGTACGTGATCCATTCCTGGAAATATAAGAACGCCATTTAATATGCAAATTAAAAGAGTATAACTGGTTATTTAGTTTTTAATCACATGTATTCCTGTTTTCATATTTTCGTTGAAGTGCCAAAGTGGTTGTAATTAGTCCGGCAGGCTCTCTGGGATATAACTGAGCTTTTTTCCGTTTTGGAATAATTCTCAGGGGATATGCGTTACTATTCGGGAAAAACAAAATTGGAAATGTGCGCGTTGGACGTCATTAAAAATCATCCTGCATTCTACGTTGAAATTCAGAGCAAATAAAATATTTCGGTCCAACGGAAGAAAATTTTGGATAGGCACAGGTTTATGTCTCTTTTCCGACAAAATTTCCTGCTGGAAATTTACCATATTATTAGAATCCTTATTTTAAATATTGGCCCATGCAACGGAATTGAATTAACTTTAGAATAGAAATTACTTGACAAGAGTAATTATGATTTCTCTTCTCTTCTCTATGTTCATTGAACGTGGTGGCAGGGGTGTGTGGACGCACAAGGGTTCTACTCCGAAGACTTAAGATGAGTGACTGTATCAAATCCGGCAATACACTTTTTTTTAACTGACTCAGTCCCACTACTTTTAGGACAGTCCTTGTACAACACTACGAAAATGCCTACATCTTATGCTTCTTCCTTTTTCAGGAATCCTTTTTTTTCTGCGCACTCATATGTTCTCGCTATTGTGGTTCCCCATAGACATCGTGTTTCTTTAATTTTTTTATTATTTAAAAATAAATGTAAATCATATTTTAATGAAACGTTTTTATGAATGCATACTTTTTCATCTGAGGCTCTAAATACGTCGCAGTGATTCCATTCCTATACCTCTGATTTTTTTCTATCAATTATCACCATAGATCTCAAGGATTCTTTGAGACGACCGACAATTTTTGTCGTGGGAATGTTTGTATGGAAAAGCAATACTATGGCATTTAAAAAATGCGAAAGAGCAAATCCCTTCGTCTTCTCCTTTTTGCGACCTTTTTCTTTTCCAACACCTCGCCATTTCCAATTTTCATCGCAACCGCTTCCAGCTCATACTCACTTCTTTCCTGCAAACGCATTTCTCCTGTAAACAATAAACCCTAATTTGATCCATTTGCGATCAAATACATCAAACTCATTTGTCCTCAGTTTCTTTTAAGAAATTTTGTAGCCGCGAATCTCACGCTATTCATTCTATAATAAATTAGGCAAAAACGCTGGGTTGTTGGAAACTTGAGGAATGCCGGAAAGGTGAAGCTAGTCGAAATCACGTTTGGGGTCGGGAACGTAAGATGGAAGCACTAGGTGGACAGCTGAATGTTAATGACTGCGTTGGAGACTTTATGACACAACATTTCTGGTGAAATTTTGGAAAAATTTCCGAGAAAAACGAAAGTTTCGAAGGATAACATTTATCTGTATTTTAAAGATGCATTTCAAAAACCGAAAACTCCTGGGTCAAAAGCCCTCATATGGTACAGCACTTCTGTCCCGTTAAGACATTGTGATTCACTTGAAAATCAAAATAATGGAATGAAGCCATCTGAGGTCAATGTTTAATTTTTAAACACCTTTTAATGTGTTTTTCCTTTCAATGGGAATAGCTCCAGTTATTTTGAGAATTTCACCAAATAGCTTATTCAAAGATTTTTATCAATTTGAAGAATGTTTTACTCGTCTCTTTCAGACGGTTTTTTAACTCTCTCCTTTGTGAAGTCCACTCCTGTGCTGAGGCTTCCCCGTCGTCTTCCCAGGCGGTTTTTGTCTTCTAAGTATTGGTGTCGTCTTCCGTTCTCTTATGGCGGCTCTGTGGGTCGGTAGTATCAGTATCTCCTCGGCTTCTTCATTGGCGGAAGGGCTGATGGGGGCTGATGAAGGCTGGCACTGGGTTGCTTGTGGAGATCCCAAGGCCAGATAACCTCTGAGATTTTTCGAATAGCAGCAAAGTCGGACTCTGCTGCTTTTCCGAAGAAATCCTGTGCTGTTCTCGGGAGAAATTCGTCGAGCGTCCCCAAGTTCCAAAGAGGAGAGGATTCCGCGTCACTCATGGCATCTAGGGGTGTCATGGGTGAAGATGTTAAAGAAAACTGGCCCGAGCACTGAATACTGAGGAACGCGGGCTTGAATCCCACGAATCACACAGTCTGTGCCATGGCAGCTCACGGTTGATGTCCTATCCCCCATAAAGGATCTGATCAGACGAATGACCCATGCCGGGAAGTGGAGTCGCTGCACCTTCAACACGGGAGCAAAGTGCCAGACGCGGTCGAATACCTTCCTTAGATGAAAGAAGCCACCGCGCCCACCTCCATCCTCTCGTTGAAGGCGCCCGTGATGAAGTCGGTTGTCCTCACTTGCTGATGTACTGTTTATGGAAGCCGAATTGCTCTTCAGGAAGGAATTTTTCCTCTCGTATGAAGTCAAAGATCGGTCTCTATAAAATTCTCTCTCATCTCTTTCCAAAGCCATCGAGGAGAGAGATGGGCCGGAAATCTTTGGAACCCACCTCCGTTCTCTGCGACTTCAGAAGGCAAACGATTCTCGCTCTCTTCCAGGTGGACGGGAAAAAGGAGTTCATTAGGCAGCCGTTGTAAAGGCTGCGTCATGGCCTCCTTTTCGGCCTGTACACGTTGGTCAGGCACTCACAATGACCACCGTTTAGACAAGTCAACGCTGAGAATTTTTGGCTGCTTTTGGATTTTACGACCACTCTATCGATGTCGACTACCATAAACATCCAAAAGTGAAACCCTTAAATCGAATCATTTTATTTCAAAAAGTCTATACTAGGAAAAGTTATTGACGAATTAAATGTTCAAAGTGAGGATGACGAGAGATGATGTCACATTGATGGAAACATCGTTTTTTGACCTTTCTCCTTGTCGTTCATTCTGAATCTGTATCTTTAAAGGAATAAAAGTCTTATGAACAACAACGTTTACTGTTTCCACATTTTAAATTCATGACTTTGGCATCTAATTGAAAATTGGGTCAATAAAATCGATTGGTGAGATATGGTATGTTATTTATTGCTAATTATGACTTTATTCTGCTATATCAATGCAATTAGTAGTTAAAAGTCTGTGATTAATTTCGAACATTATGCATTGCGAATCAATATTAAAGAGAAAACAAAGTGGCTATCTCGTCATATAAAGAATAACGAGCTAATTTAGTACTACACTCAGTGAAAGGAGGGCCGAGGCGCGCCTTTCTATTCGCTAAATTTTTACATAATTGTAAATTTTCTCGGAATTATAACAGTAGGAGATAAATATTGGATATATTTATCAGGAGCCACTGTTTTACTCTCTTTTTGCAAAATAAACGTATTTAATCTTGTGACTAACTTATTAGCTCTTCTGATTTTAAGGTATTTTCCATTATTAACTTAATAGCAGCTATTCCGTCAAGCTGTCCTAATTTCGGTGGACTATGAGAGAAGTGGGGATTTGTGATATGTGCTTGTGAGTGTGGGTGCGAGAGCAAGACTAGGGGTCGGGGGTCAGAAATGGCAAAGAGACGTGACATAAGATATGGAGTCTAGAAGAATCGGTAGTCGGGCTCATAAATCGTGAATCGCCACGGTCCTGAAGAAACAGATGTCGGAAGGAGGGAATAGTCGGGAGTGCCCGGTACGGCAGTTTCGAACGGCATCTCCTGCTATCCCTCCCCTCAACCTCCCAACCCCCCCTGCGCTCCTTAACGGACTCCCTCGACTCCCCCTTCTTCTTAACTTCCCTCCTCCTCCCACAGCGAGGAGGTGGCCTGGAGGAGGAATGCGGCGAACGCCGCAAGGAAATTCAGTCGTCGTCCGACGACGACACCGACGGGCGGCTTCGTTTCCCCCCGGCAATGAGCGGCGCGATCCCCGCCTGCCTCTCCCAACCCCCGCCCCTGAATCCCCCGGGTGGTGATGATACCCGAATATAAATGTCCTCTTGAACGAGAAGGAGGGCCGTGGGCTTTTCCGGATCGCACTCCACCACTCCTTCTCTTCCTCCCCCAACTCCCTCCCTCATTCCTTACTTCCTTTCCTTGTTCCCCCTCCCCTCTCCCCTTCCTCTCTCCGTCGTCATTTGTCAAACAAAGAGGGTGGCCTCCCACATGGAAGGAGGTCTTTCCCACTCCCTCTTCTCTCTCCTCTCATTATCATCACCTCCCCACCTCCTCCCATCTTTTTCCAAATCATCCCCCACTGTTACTCTTCTCCTCTCGACCTCCCAATTTCTTTCCCTGGGTTGGCATATACAACCCAGGAAAAGGTGAAAATCCTGGAAAAGCCATGAATATTAATTTCATTAAATTTACACAAACCAGGGACATCCCTGAAACTCCCGGTACTAACGTCGATAAAGACCCTCCTAGATGGAATGGAGTCAGAATATTACTCTACCAAAAATATGCAGAGCCCAAACTGGGATAAATAATGGGATGAAACAGTATTTGTATTCAACCTTTCAATACCACACTGCTGTCGCATTTTGATTACGCCAAGGTTTAGGGATGGTAGCCTTGGTCCTAAGTTTACAAGCACTCGGTGAGTTTTTCCACTGCAATAAGGAAATTTCATGGACATTTCAACGTTGTAAAAGCAAATTGAGATCCGGAGAAATTATTAGATTGAGGATACATATTTTTTTCCCTAAATCTTGCATTTTATAGCCCAATTCTAGAATTTCATTCCCACCGAGGGTTTTTTGAAACTTTCAAAAGTAAATTATAAGAAACCATTCAAAACATAGATCGTAATTTTAATTAGTTATTCAAGGTACAAGTTATGGGATGAGCAATGATTTTTTTCGGGCAATGAAATTCAAATTACTCTTGTATTTCAGTAGTCAGCAATTTAATGAAATTTTGGTGATGAATTTTAAATATCGCATAAAAACAAATGTCATTATCATTTTTTGGATTCAGCTATTAATATGATTATTAAATGTTTTGCATAAGTAAATCAAGCAATGAAAACTAATCATCTGCAATTTAAATTGGGTGACTGGCTCACACAACCGTTGTAAATGACATTTTAATATATTGAATGTCATACATTGGGTAATCATGAATTTGGTTTAATAATTGCCTCCACTGGTGGTGTATGACGATAAAATATAGTCCGTAGCCAATGATTGTTAGCCTTGGAAGGGAAATATTATAACAAAACACCACTGGAGGAAATATCAACATCGTACAATTTTTTCAATCATAGAGGAGGTTATATTCAATTTTCCTGGTATTTGCAATAAAGTTGAACCTGTCCTAGTCGTAATTACCGTTTCCTAAACATGCCTATTCAAACTTAACGACATTTATGAATACCTCTGCTGTACTTAGCCTCTTGTCACCTCTGGTATAACATCGCATGTACACTTTCAGCTTTTCCGTGGATAATATTTTGAATATTCCAGTTATACAGAACTCAATTAACTCATACGGTATTTCTCGATGAATGAATTATCCGCTGTTAAGTTTTGCAAATTAGATTCGATGGCCAATGCGGTGTTACTCATCGCATCAATGTCGTATATCGATATTGTACCTCACAATACGTGATCGTGAGGAGTTCCGGAAATCATAAATTTGTAGGTGACCCCAAATCGATTAAGAGGTTTGAGGTTACCAATCAATATCTTCTCCGTCCCATCGCTAATGGATCAGGTCACAGTAATTTATCATTTTTAATCGTTCCTTTTCCAAGATATGACAATCTGAAACCGCACTTTATTACTTCGCAAGAGGTTTACCATTTATCTAGAAAAATGTGTATACTTAATGGAAATTTAGTAGTCATTATTCGAGAGATCCATGGTAGAGGGAGTAAGTTTGTGTCCCACGGGGAGAAAGATACGTGGATATGAATGACTGCTAATGTTCGACATGCTCCACACTGATCGAGAAGATGTGCTTTACAAAGATAACGAGTTTAGGATGGTGACTTGCAGTAGGAAGTCAGTACGTGAACCATGCGGAAATTCTCTATCGTGTGCCCTAAATTACTCCCCGGTATCTCCATTGGAGAGGGAGCTTCCACTCTCTCGTCTCCTCCTAGGCCCCTCTAACTCCTTTTCCACTGCCGTGGCGTGAAGAATCGCCAAGTGTTTGCGGGGCTGAGACATAGGAATGAATTGGAAGGGGAAGTATGTACGTATGGTCCCAATTTTGCCTCAATAATGTCCTTTCCTGAACTCCATTCCTTTCTCCCGACATACTCCCTCTCCTTGACCTCCTCCTCTCGCTTCATTTCCTCCCATCCCTTCGAGGACCTCAGGGCCCTATTCTCCCTCATTTCCCCCCACCCAGGTCCACCCCTAACCAAACCCCCCAAACCCAGTAATGCAAGGGGTTCTTAAGGGCGCTCCGCGGCTATTTTCTGATGCCGGAAATTCCGGGTAGGGACTCGTTCTTCCTGCTCCGACCCACTTAGTGGAGGCCCCCTTCAGCAGCGGGTGGGGGCTCCTGCGAATTCGTTCGGCCACCCTCTCCCTCAAGGCTCGTCCCCTCTCCCCTCGCTCTCCCGCTGCCAACCTGAATACCAAAACGCCGAAGAAACCCTATGGAGACCAACAACGTCTTTTTCTTCTGCTCCACCCCTCCTAACACTCTAAGCCCTCCCATTATATTCCAACCCTCTCCTCTCTTTTGTAATCTATTTTCTCCCCCGCTCAGCACCGCCGACTTAAATGCATTTATTGATTGATGAAAGAATTAGGAGCATATGTTCGACGGTTCCAGGAGTCTGCTTAATGTTCAAATGTTCCCAAAGGAATAAATCAGTTGTAAAAGGATATTGCTCTGTGAAGAATACCATTTTTAGCTCCTGAAATATAATGCCACATGTCTTAATCTGGTATAGCGTTACTGTTTTCGAAAAGTCTTGAGTTCCTTTACACTTAATCTGTCGTAACGCAGCATTATGCATTCTAGCCGAATATTCAATGGAAGACCCAACTGTCATGGTCAAAAATCGCTAATATCATTTGTATGAGCGTTATTAACTTTTATGGTGGTTGGAGATTCAGGTTCTTCAGTACTCTAACTTCTTTGGGCCTCGACCAACAATCGTCTCTCTCCCCCACTATGCCCAGCACTTCCTCGTTTGTTTTTCTTTCTACCCATTTCACCTTTTTCATCCTTCTTCACCCCCACATTTCAAAAGTCTTCAACATATGGTTGTCGCCTTGCTTCAATGACCATGTTTCCACGCTGTGCAAAACCGCACTCCATATCCAAGTTTTGATGAGCTGTTTTTTAACCTCCTAACTTAACGTCAATGCCATCAATTTCCTCCTGATTGTGGAAGCTTATTTGCCTAACACAACTCTTCTCCTTATGTCCAGACTATATTGGCCATTGTGGTCCAGAACACTTCCAATTTAATTAAACTGTTCGACCTGCTATAGATTATTAGCTTATATTTTAATATTTAACTTAGCCTTTCTAGAATAAAATTAGGAAAAGTTTCATTCTGCGGAGTCCTACCGATGAAAATTATCGTTCTGTTTACGACATCAAGGTAATAAGGTATTCGGTCAGAAGAGCGATGACCTTAATAAAAACGATTTTGGTTCTGGGCTTGATCGGGTTATCCTCATTAACCAAGGAGATTGGCATTTAAATGACCTATTATCGTGTTGCTTCTCGAGTCCTCTTGAAATTTTTAACAAATTTGAAATATCATCTCTTCAAATATTTTTGCTGAGAATTATAAACAATTATATCTACGAATAAGACAGTGTGCTGTGTATATTAATCGCCTATGTCTCCTAAGCTTCGAGTTTTAAGTAAACCATTATTCTAGTGTACTCGCCAACAGTATGAGAATAATCCTACTCAGCATAACAACTCTCGTGTCAGTTACATCAATTGTCATTGATTTGGAGGGAATTAGCGGAGGGAAGGGTAATAAGCGAAGCGGGATTTTGAAATGGATTTTCAGGGAAAGTTATGAGAAAAATATATGACAATCACACTGATATCCATTGATGAATCTTTTTACGTGCATGAAGAATGACTCGTTCAATTGTGAACAGTAGGAGAAGGGCTTCATTATGAATTACGAGGCATGCTCATAAAGTATTGGCCGTTTGGTCCTAGGGAAAAATATACTCATAAGAAATACATTTTATTGGCAATTTTAGTTAGCTGCAAAACTACTTCACTTCTCTACATAATTGCCGTTCACTTCTAAGCATTTTTCGTACCACTGCACCAGCTTCTTTAACCCTTCTGGATAGAAGTTCGCCGCCTGAGAGTTGAACCAATTGACAATGCCGTTCCTGAGTTCCTCTTTGGTTTTGAAATGTTGTCCACAGAGTCACTGTTTCAAGTGAAAGAAGAGGAACAGTCGCAACGGTGCAAGATCAAAACTGTACAGTGGGTGGTCAAAGAGTTCTCAATGTAAATCTTGAATTTTCTTATTGGTTTTGGCAGCAGTGTTTCGGTACCCACCTTGCACACAATTTGTGGTATCCGAGGTTTTCTATGACAATATTGTAGACAGTAGTGCGTCCATGTTGATTAAATTGTTCAGTCAGGTCATTAATCGCCAATCGACGATCAAATCGCAGTTTTTTTCCCACTTGCGAAACAATTTCATTGGTCAGAATACTGGGACAACCACTTCGCTCTTCGTCATGGATATTTGTTCATCCATTTTAAAAATCACGGCACCGTTGTCTAACCATTCCTTCATTCATAACTGTAGGTCCATAAACTAAGTATCACTCCCAATGATTTTCAGCAGCCAACAATCCTTTTGCATACAATAATCGTATGGCAGAACGCACTTCACAGCTGGCGGGATCAACGATTGTCGCGGACATTTTTGTTTGTATGCACGGACAAGCAAACGACTTCTGAAACAAAACAAATGCTGCTATAGTTTCTCAATGAATCAGTAAATGGCGTTGCAGGAGTAAAACGGTGTTCTGAATATTAAATTCCTAAAAAGTTTACATGATACAACAATACATCATTAGGTATCTAAGTATTTCTAATGACAAGAGGTAAATCCGATGCCCGGAAGAGATTTGTAAAATTGTACTTTCCACTCGCATTTCTCGAAAGAAAACGTGCATAGTTGAAATATGGTTTTAACAACAAAAATATCTTTCAAATTTAAGATTTCTGGTTAAAGTGAAACAAATATTAATTAAACGGAAACGTATATTTCACTGGGAAATTTAATCTTTCATATCGGGTTCCAATGTAGTAAATTGTAGGATGAAATTATTTATAGCCTAGCCTCTCGTCGTTTCCCCTTTTGTCCATGACGTACATTTTCCTTGCAATAAGTGTATTTATTCTTACTTTCCCCGTTCTAAAGATTCCATTATACTATAACGGTGTCACTTATTTAATTTTATTATTCACATAATTAATTATTTGAAGCAGCAGTACATTTTTCTGAGATGAAATCACGTTAATAGGTAATGAGTTACGAGTATAATTTTGTGGTGTCGCATTTTCCGTTTACTCTACCTCGTGCCTGCACCTTGACTTTTGCCGATGATTGAAAACATTTCAGGTCAGTGGAGGGAATGGACAAGTGGAATGATATTTTTCACCCAGGAAATGGTCGGAATCGATCTCGAAATAACACTTGTATCGAAAAACGCTCGTCGAGATTTTCAATTGGTCCAGCCATCGCGCGACAAGTGGACCGTGGATTCTGTTGGAATGATGGACAAGAGAAAGGAATGGGGTATGGTTTAGAGTACGCTGGAAAGGAAGAGAGAATGGAGGACACGCAGGGGGGGGGGTTGTTTTGGTCGGAGTCGCTAGAAAAGAGGGAGCGGCTTACTTTTTTTTCGGGTTTGATGACTGTTGGAGAGGTTAAAATTAAAATACATTCTGTCGCACTCTGCAGGGGTATGGCTTGCATGGATGGGGTGAAGGACCGTGGTGGCGTCGGGCGAAAGAGGGAAATTTTACTTAATTGAGACGGACTTCACAGGGGCAAAGGGTGTGGGGCCGGGAGAAGGGGAAGATGTTTGGTTTGTGAGGGCAGGAAGGCAATAGGAGCGGACGAATATGTGTGTGCGAGTGTCGGTAGTGGGAATAAAATGCTCTCTCTCTCTTCTCTTTACAGTCTGTTCTCCCTCCTCCCCCACCGCCATCCATCTGCTCGTCTTTGGGGATGCGGGAAATTTAGATGAGCAAATGGTAGGAGACGAGGTTTGGTGTTGGGTCGGTTGGGTGAGAGGCAGTGTGCATGGAAAGGGCTGGGTTGGAAAGAGGTGGATTTTCGAGTTTGTTTTATTTTCTACCTTAAATTTTTTTTAAACGTTCTTATTTTCTTAAGGGTCAGGGTGAGTCCGTGGCGCTGCTCGTGAGAGTACAAGAAAAAGAAATGGCCGACCTCCTCTCTGGTCATTCCTTCATTTTCCGCGACGAGCGAAGCAAAACACTGTGAAGTCGTGCGAGAGGAAGGACTTAGTCCCCTCCATCCCCCCCGTCCACTTCATTCGTGGCGCACAAAGATGTCCACTTTCTTTTTTCCTTCCATTCCCTTTTCGTGGCTTTTCCCAATTCCTTTCTTTCATTCCAAACTTCCTGTTCCCTCCCTCCCCCTCGCCCGACTCATCTTTTCCTCCGCCGCAATCACTATTCCAATTACCTTTCCCATCCCAGAATTTTTCATATCGTACGTCTATTTCATACTCCCACTATCCCGCGTCGTAAACGGAAGATGCTCATTTTGTGTGTTTCTAGGGTACAATTGTAAAGTGATTGGTTTAGAGACGGTTTCTTGTAGTAATGTAGATTGCGGAGTTGAAATTTTCGACAAATTCATAGAGACAATATATCATATGAGGGTTTCTCACTCACCAATCCCTGTAAGTTATTTCACGAATCAACAAGCCCTATGTGTAAGAGACGAAACCAATTTTATCGGAGTTCTGCGTTAAATTGGAAAACATTCGATCAAAATGAATATAAAATCAGTCTAGTATAACCGTAGTTTGAATTAACCAAGCCAGTCTGCACTGACAGCAAGCGTATGCATGATATAAAACTAGATAAATAGTATCTTTTCGGTTGCTCACAAGTGAACTATCGTAATATTTTTGCCATAAGTGTCCCAGATGCGCAAATTTCGAAGATTTTTAAATTTTCTTTTACCTTCGAGAAAGATTTTGTATTATTGCGTGTCCTGTAATATTGAATACTATGCGTGAAGTGATTAAAGCAAATAATAATAATGATATCAAATATTTTTTGACGAGCATGTCATCTGATGAGGACGCTGTTTAAATTGGGAACCATTCATGGCACATGCATAGTTTCGTTTTATTCCTAAAAATAAAGTTAGGTTCATGACCGCATAGATATACATACTTCAGCCCTTTGATTTAGATGCATTGTTGTAGATGTATGCATTTGATGAAAATCCATTATCGGTACGATTGCGTAGGTTTTGGACTGTATAATGGGGGTGACTGTCACACAAATAAAAAGTTATGATTTACCTATGAATTTTTCACATTGTAGGACAAAATTTAAAACTATTTGCTGGAGTGCAATTATGAGGATACCGGTTTTAAAAGTTATTATTAATTTAAGTTAACAGCAGTCTGGTTTAGTCTTCTTCCCATCTATGAAACTGAGTAATGCGATGGCAAAACGAATTGGCTTATTTATTGTTTCGGTAATCTCTTCATCCCTTTATTTCTCAATATGACTTTAAAAAACAGTGCAGTTAAACATGGAAACTGGAAATTGAATTTAAATGGCTTATTTTTTGTAAGAAGCAAACTAGATTGTTTATTATCTCGATTTGTTTTTATGAAGATTCAATGAAGAAAATTCAGACAAGGGAACTTGTGAAATACCAATTGCTAGTGACGGTTAACCATTGGTGAGACCCTTGAAATGCTTTATTCGAATAAAATGAGGATCAACAATTAATGTAATATTTTTACTATGGTTACTTTAAATATACTCTTCTGTATTTGGTCAAGTGTGATGTGATATTAACAGTGAAATTTCCGGGTATATCTTTATTTTTCATGACCATGGATTCTTTGCAATGCAAAATCTGCCGGTGTCATTGGCGTATTTATACTCTCACTCCCCCCTCTGCCTCACATGTACATATACTCGCATATAACCTTCGCTGCCTTTCCGCTCGTCTTTGGTGGCAAGATGATCACGATCGCTGATATTACAGAACAATAAGCTTGATATTCCATGCAGCTAAAATTGTTCTCAGGATCATCAACAGAAGTATAGAGAGTAGAGCAAATGAGATTTATTTTAACATCCTTACTCAACGTCCCATGTCATCACTTCCTCCTCCTTTTGGAAGCCTATTTGCCTAGCGCAAATTATTCCCCTTACATCCCTACTACTTTGATCATGTTGCTCCAAAACATTTCCAAGATACGTGAACTGTTCAACCTGGTCTAGTTTTTGCCCTCCTATTTTCATATTAAGCTTCGCCTTTTTCTTTCTAGAAAATCGTATAACCTTTGTTTTATTAACATTGATTCTCATCCCATATCTGTCGTACTGAGTTTCCAATTCACTCAGCAATGCTTGCAACTCCTTGGCTGACTGATAAATTAAAGCTCATTCTAAGCAAACCTAACTGATTTTACGAAATCCCCGGTGAATTTCATTCTTACCTCTAGTTTTTCCCATGCCTCTTTAATCATTTTCTCCACATATACGTTGAACATTGTATAATGTGATTTGGACATTGTGATAATGGACAACCCTGCTTTACACATCTTCCTAAAACTGCCCATCTGGACTCTCTGTCTCCAACCTGAGCAGTCGGAGAAATATACATGTTGCGGATTAGCCTCCTGTCTCTCCAATCTATTCCTAATTTCTGAAATACACCCATTAGTTTTTCCCAATTCACTCAGTAAAACTCTTTTTCTAAATCTAGAAAACAGGCAAACACGTCCTGATGGTGTTCTATATTCCTCTTGATTAGTGACCTCATTACTGCAATGGCATCACGCGTCCCTCTTCCCTTCATAAACCCAAACTGATCATCCCCTAAGTAATCATTTTCCCAACTCTATATTCTTTTGTTGATGATCCTGAGAACAGCTTTCAGCTTCAGCTGGGATATCAAGCTTATTTTTCTGTAGTCCTCACATGACGTAGCCTTTATCTTTTTTGGAATAGGAACTAACACCGATCTCACAAAATCTTCCGGCCAGATTCCTTTCTAATAGATACTACGAATCAGTCCATATGGAGTCTTCCTCCCACATTTTCCTAAACATTTCAGTAGTTCCGCAGGAATGTTGTCTACCCCCACGGCCTTATTTGGTTATATTTATATATATGTTGGCTTGAAATTGCTTTGAGAAAACATAATCTAATGCAGCTATTGAAAAAACGGAGTGCCGATCCGACATGGATTAGAAGGGGCATAAACACGTTCACTCAGCTTTGGATAACGATTCGTGTGTGACAAGATACAAAAATTAAAAATTTGATTCCGGATAGGGTCATTTCAGATTTAGGTTCTAGTTTTATAAGCGTATTGATTGTTTCGTACAAATAATAAAACTTAAGGAAAAATGGATTGGAGTGCTTTAAAGGCTTCCATTTTTTATCCCGACTATATCAAACTAGAGTGACCCTCAACCAGAATTTTCACCACTAAAGTTTATCATGATGTACAATTTTTCCAGATATCCCTAATCTGTCATGTGTGAAATAACACATGCTTAATGCTGTCGTCTTTCCTCCTAGCCTCCCTTCTTATAATTCCTTTCTCTCTTCTCCCATCCGTTTTTCTTTCCATCGTTCTCTCCCTACCATGCGCCCTTCCGCTCTTCCCTTTGCCCTTGAACCCCCTCCCCTTTCTCCTTTCCACTGAGAAATTTCTGTTTCGTCTCTTAGGCAAGAGTAGCCTTGTTAGTTGGAAGAACTCAAGTGAGGCGATGCAAATCCCTTTGTGACCCTGCATGGAAATGCGGATTGTCCCATTCGAGGTCATTTCCTCGGAAGGGGAGCAGGGACGCTAGCAATATGTGAGGAGATTTTTCATAAGTTATTTCCTTTGTGACCTTTCCAGACTTGTGGCAAGGGGAAAGAACGCAGTGGATGAGACGCAAGCCCGGCTTGAGGATTGTAGCTTGCCCAAATCTCGTGCGCTTTCGATTTCAGTCTCGTTACGTCGCGTCAAGGATCTCTGACCGAATGTTCTAAAGCGCTTGCAAAACACTTCACCCATAAACCTTTTGGTTCCGTTTTACATAAAGATTTCGTCAAAGACCTGTCCCTCTAACAATGTCTAAGGAATGGACTCAATTCCATTTAAATCTTTATTGATCGTAGGGCCTGATATTAACTAGTAGTCAGTAATCACTATGTAAATTAACAATTACAGCTCTCAGGTTGTGAATTTAATGATGTAGGTATACGTTCCCACACTGCACGTGTATATATGTATGTATGTATATATATATATATATATATATATATATATATATATATATATATATATATATATATATATATGTATGTATGTACATATATGTATGTATGTATGTATATATATATATATATATATATATATATATATATATATATATTCACTGATAGTCATAACATACACAGAAACCTCCTGAACCTAATTCCTCTTGAGAAAAGTGGTTGGACCACCGAAAATTCGAGAACCAGTGAGTTTTTCCTCTTTTGTGTTTTGGTTTCTGTGTATGTTATGACTATCAGTGAATTTACATTGCACGTTTGTGGGTTTTCCAAAAAAGTATATATATATATATATATATATATATATATATATATATATATATATATATATATATATATGCATGTGTGTATGTATGTATACATATATTTTTTCTTACAGGTTCTCCCCACCTTCCCTCACCTATTTGATAACCCCATCCCCCCTCATCCCTTACCCTTCCCTCATGGTGCTACACCCCCTGCCACACACCTTTTTTGGTGACTCGCAGGGTATTTATGTAGATGTAAATGCCTATATTATTGGCATAAAATAACCCAAATAACGACTCAATCAAATCAAAAGAACATGATTCCACTCTAGATTCGCAAAGCATGAAGTCTGTTTTTAAAATTTATACATATACATATATATATATATATATATATATATATATATATATATATATATTTAGGTAATCTACCAGTTAAGGTAGGCTTTTGGATGGACACAGCTATCAAATAAACATTTTGTAACTCCAAACAAAACCCAATCTAGCAGCCTAATCTACATCAGGTCCCTCTTCATCTCTGTGCACTTCTTTCCTTCCTTCATCCCGTCCAACATCCCTATCCTATTGCTGCCCTTTCCTCGCTTGCCCAACATTCTCCCCTCTATTACCTTCTTCAACATTCCACTATTGCCGATCATCCATTTTTCCTACCTCCATAGGATTTCCCTCAACAAACCTCTCTCCTCACCCACCATCTCCAGTACTTCCTCATTTGTTTTATATATTTATATATATAATATGTATAACTTATTTGAAACTCTCATACATGTGAATAATAATGTATATGAAGCGAACAAAGACAAAAACACAAACACAAAAAAGAAAAGAAACTCATTAGTTTTCCAACTTTCGGTGGTATAAGCCACTATTCTCCAGAAAGAGAAGGAAGGAACTCAAGGAACTGTCATTATATGTATATATATATATATATATATTATATATATACACACACAAGTACATGTATGAGGTCGGTAAATAGAGAAATGGGCCTAGCAACGTAGCGTTCGATCTGGCAACATTGGAGGCGCTGGGTTTCGAGGGGCGGCAGGGGGAACATGTGATATACCTTAAGGACGGGTTTGACCTCGTTCTAGTCATTTTGTTATCCGAAGTGATTTTTTTTGTAAAATAGTTTTTTATTTTGTTCTAAAAAGGAATGAGATCAATTTCGAGCAACGGTGTGCCATCAGGTTTTTCTTCAGACTTGGGCACAGTGCAACGGAAACTCTTGCTAAACTTCAGTAGGCCTACAGAAAGCCCAGGCTTTTGGTGATGTAAGACATTTTCAGATGGAAGAGAGTCGATTGAAGATGAACCACGAAGCGGAGGCTCTATTCAAGAACCGATGAAAATTTCAACAGAATTCGGGATCTTGTGCGTTCAGATCGTTGGTTGACAGTCATAATGATCGGGGAAGAATTGAATTCAACTCACACCACCGTTCGTCGGGTTTGGACCGATGAAGTTGGACAATTATGCGCAAAACTGGCTCCAAAAAACCTTTTGCAAGACCAAAAGGGCCAGTAGTTTTCGGTCTGTAAAAATATTTCTGTGGCTCCTCAACCTCCCTATTAGTCTGACTTTAGCCCTTTTGACTTTTTCCTCTTTCCGAAGTTGAAAAATCGCCTCAAGGGAACTCATTTTGGAACAGTCGAAAGCATTCAAACGGCTGTAACCGACCAGCTGAAGGCTATTCCCCTGTTGGAGTTCCACCACTGCTATGAGGAGTGGAAGAACCGTCTCCAACGCTAAGTGGCTTCAGAAGGAAGTTACTTTGAGGGTGACAATATGAAATTGTGACTGTTTTAATGAAAAATTGCCAAAAAATCAGTCTCATTACTTAATTTGCTGACCTCGTATATGCTGAGTATTAAGGTCTATATGATATTTAATCATAAGCCAACATTTTTAAGAATGGTTAACCAGAATAAATATGTACAATGCCTTACATGAACTAAAAACACGCGTTCCTATTTGAAGACAAGTTTTTTAAGCGTGATCAGGTAGGTTTTGGCAATGATTTATAAATATTATGTTGCCATGGCTAATAAACATTATACTGTTAAAATATACTCGTATTTTAAACTCTCAAAATTTGAACCCGAGGCCCTAGAGTCCGATAACAAACGCTCAATGCATTACACTTTCACATCATTTGACCTCATAAATTTTAGACATTTGAAATTGAAAGTGGTTGGAAGGCATGGTATGCAATCTTATTCCGGGGATAATACACTTTTTTGATATAACTAAGACCCTTTGGTACTAAAAGATCATTACTATCTTCAACCCAACTTTTAATGTAAAAGTCTTACGGGCACAGCTCTAGAATCAAGTTGCATTGCATTGCAATCCGTCGACATTCTTAGATATTGGTTTGTAAGTTTATTTACCCTTACGTGATAATAGAAAAATGATTGTTTATTTTTGGTCCAAAAGATATATAAATGCTTAAATTTTTATTTCTTGGAAAGCGACCGAAAAGTGTAAACACCTCTTCCCCGAATTCAAATAATGAGTTTCCTCATTCAGTGCCTGTTTAGGTATATATATGTGTGCGTGTGTGAGTGCGTGTATTCTCAGGCAGGGTCAAACGCTGTGATCCGGGAAAATGGTCTGACCTTACTCATTCACGTTTCTTTCCTCGGCGCAAGCGAGATTCTTTTTATCACAATTGTTTACTCTTCTTTTCAATTTTCAACTCCTCTCTTCCTTTCCTCTTTGAAGAGAGGAGGAATTTCCCCTCGACTCATTTCGATCCCTTTCACCCCCCACCCACCCACATTCTCAAACCTCCTGGCTCTTTTCCAAGTTGATGAGGTTTTATCCTCAATCTCCTTTTCTTATTAGCGAAAATGTCTTTTTTTTCTGCTCATCTCAGTTTTTCTTTAAAAGATATAATTTTGTTCATCTCCCTCTACTTCATCTCGTTTTCCTTATTGTGTTACCTTTTCCTGGGGCCCTTATTTCTGTCAGCTCACATTTCGCTCGGTGTTATTTATTTACTTTCCCTCTTTCACGAACCATAATTTCGGCCTGCCCGCTAAAGCTGAGGCGGTTAAAAGTTGTTATTCTGACAAATACGAGTCGTCAAATGACGCTTTACTTAAGATAGTGAGACTTTATATAGTATGCTTCAAAGGGAGGTTTACTATATGATTCAAGAAGTTAATTAATGAATCTGACGAAAAGTTGAGTTTGTCAAAGAGGATTTGATGAAATAAAAATATTGAAAAAATTTTAATTCCTTTTTATGAACACACCACTACTTATAGTATTTTAAACATGTATATCTTCAGGTTGCTTGGAAGAACTGAAATTAATCATGGGCTATTCCCAGTCCCAAATATACACATTTTAGATATTTTAGCTTAATCTCCGAATTAGTAAAATTTGAATCTTGTCATAAAAACTCTATTAAACAATACTTTTTTCGAGGCATAGACGACAACCGGGTGATATCACCTATGGGTAAAAACCGTTAGTACTTTAATAAAGTTTTTGTGAAAAAATACAAATTTTACTTATTCAGTGATTATGAATTTCCACAAAGTAGAGGCTGAAACTGTCGGTTTCATTTTAGTTCGAGGTGAACGCTTATACATTGACAGGCTTAATCTCTGGAATGTATTGTATTGAGTTTAGTTTCACGTAAAGATTACCTTATTAATCTTAATTTAACATCTTTTCGAGGAGTGGGAAGTATACCTGTTCCTTTTTATTATACTTTTAATTCAATCAAATATATAATATACGTTATCGTGGGAACAGTGCTTGAATAATTAAAATAGTCGATCAATTTTAATTGTGCGTATTCAAACGGAAGTAGAAGCATGCGGTCCCTGGTTTTTCTATCCGTTGCTTGCCATATCCTACCGTGTAATAATTTTCACGAAGAAAAAATGACAAACAATAACAATGTGAAGGAGATCAGATTAGAAACGTATGACTCGTCCCAAATAAATTTCAGGACAGGGGAAAATAATGTGGCGAACGGACTGCCAGTCGGGTAAGATTTCAACGGAGTTCAGAATGTTCAAGTTCATGACTACTGAATAATAAAATAGAGAAAGTTGTGCGGGGAGGAAAGTTGGAACAAGCCATGTTAATTGTGTCCGCAGCAATTGTCAAAGGAATAGAGAAAACTAAAGGAAGCATTTTTAGCATTCCAGAAAAATCTTTTCTTTCTGCCTCTAAGCTTGTAGCTGTAGAGGACGAAGTTGATAGTCCTGGATTGATTGTTACCGACAGATCTGGAAAACAAATATAGTATTTATAAAAAATATTTTTTAGAAACTTATTTTGAAACAATAATTTTATATTTTGGAGGCAAAAAATTCAAGAAAAAAGGAAAGGATGTTTAAAAAATAGTTTTATCACATGCAAAGTATATTTAAGTTTTTTTTTGCGTGAGAACGAAATGTTGCCTGTTTGTATTGAAAGTAAATCCCTTTTGCATCAATGCAGTGAGTTGCAGAACTAGTTAATGCTAGAACGGCCTTTGCATGTCTTCTGCTGGTGTTGCTGAAAGGGTCGATATTCATCATTTTTATGTCTTCAATTTTATAAAACGGATTATTTTTGTGATAAAATTATTATTGGGAAAAATAATCACATGGGGCTAAATAGAGGAGTAGAGTTGATGATTTAGCACACACTAATATTTTGGCCATAAATTATTTCAGAACTAATGCCCGGTGAGCCGGTCCGTTGTCGTGCATAAGTATTCAGATGGAAAGTGCTTTTTAATCAGTAATTACGTATCTTTCGTAAAAAAATGCGAGCAATGTCTTAATTTTAATTTCTGGAGACGAATTTTCATCCCCTTTCTTGACCTTGAATACGTACACTTAAAACAATGATGTTAGGTCGTAGAATTGTTACGAAAACACCATGTTTCATCCTCCTCTGCACCTAAATTTAAGAAATATTTATTTTTACGTGCCGATGAAATTACAGGCCTGTATGCCTTATGTGAACTAAAAGCAGTCATGGTTTTAATCATCAAGACAAAAAATGCGTTTCAGATTGCGAAGCAACCTTCTTGCCTATGCCTTAAAGTGACAACTTTTTTAATCCAGCAAACTTAGCAACTATCAAACTTTATTTTCGGGTTTATATGGTCACGTTCCACCTCTTCCATCGCTATTCCCATAGATGCCGCTTCGAAAATTTCATATCTTGAGTCGAATTCCTCTAAACAAGGAAAATGAAACGTTATACGATGGTAGTTCGAGAAGATTCTTGGAATCACCACCAGATGTCAGCGCTAGCGTAACGAGTTTCACCCTCATGAAATGCATTCCCCTTTTTGAGTAAACACGTAAAGTGCTAATGCTCTGAGAAGAGATGTGTGATGCGGAAGCCTCTCCGCTGTTGTTCCCATTTAGTGATCTGTGAAGATAGAATAATTAACGATGGAGAAGTATTTCGTAAGAAAAATTTAGCAGATTCGTAAAGAAAGTATGAATGCGAGGAAATTCATGCCGACTTTCAGAATACTGTGGGAGACTCTCCTCCTTTATATTCAACTGTTTCCAAGTGGGCAAACATTTTAGTTCGGTCAGGTCAACTTAGATGATGATCAGCGTATTGGTCGGCCAAAATGTGCCACTATCCCAGATATTATTGCACAAGTGCAAAAAATGGTCATGGAGGGTCGCCGACTGAGAGTGCAAGAAATCGCTGGAGCTGTAGGGATTGTAATTGTAATTGTAATTTAATCATTCACCATAAGCATAGAATTATGCATGGCTTTGTCAAAACATGTTTTACACTTCATTTCAGTAAAAAAAACATTATGCAAAATCAAAACAATATGCAAGTACAATACATACAATTTACAACTTTATGGAATTAACACATTTCAGTTATACATTTGAAATGGTATGCATTAGAAAATCATCTACACTATAAAATAATTTACATGAAAGTAGTTTTTTCACGGCACACTTAAATTTAAAGGAACTTTTGATATTTTTAATATAAGCAGGCAATTTATTGTACATAAGTATTCCCTGATGATCTATCCCTTTAATCGTTTTATTTACTCTGTGCTGACTTGCATGGAATGCATTTTGGCTTCTCGTATTATGACTATGAAGGTCACAGTTTTTAATAAACATGTTCTGATTTTTGTTAATAAGAGACACTGTTTCAAGATGTCATCTGAATGGGAATTTCATATTTTCACTGCGGAATTGGTTATGAGAAATTTAGTTCCTAGATGGGTGCAGTGACTCTTGACGCAGGATCACGAACGCGCCAGAGTTGAAACAATCGAACAAAGCTTGACCCGTTTTGGAGCAACCAACTACAATTTGCCCTAGTTTGTGACCACAGATGAAACCTGGGCCAATCACTATATCAGAGAAACAAAACGGCAGTCAAAGCAATAGAAACGTGTTGATTGACTACCAAAAGCAATACGGTTAGGCGGAAAGGTGATTGCTTCAGTTTTCTGGGACGCGAAAGGGATTTTGCTGATAGATTACACTCCAGTTGGTCAAACAATTACTGGACAACACTGCACTACTCTTGGACCAACTAAAGCAAAAGATATTTTAAATGAGGCCAGGTTTGGCAAGGAAGAATAATTTTTCGTCAAGACAATGTACACCCACATACAAGTGTCGTTGCCATGTTAAAAATACGTGAACTAAGATAAGAATAGCTGCCACACCCGTCTCATTTACCTGATTTTGCTTCATCAGATTTGCCTTATCCCCAAGCACAAAATGTTCTTTGCTGGACAAAGATTCTCTACAAACAAAGAACTAAGGCCTGAAGGAATCTAATTTTCAATATGTGATCAAGACATTGGAACCCCGTTGGACTAAGAGCATTAGTTCACAGGGAGACTACATTGAAAAAAAAAAGGTTTAATTGAGGTAAATTGTTTATTTATATTCAATTCCGAGATCTTTCAGAAATTACCTTGTAATGCGTGTTATTTTTCAATGGATTTATTATTAATGAATATTATTTGTCGTATTTAATTATAATTTTGCTGAATAATTACGCATTGGCTCACTTTCTTGCTCAGTTTCTCTGTTCACCATTGTATGAAATGGCTTTATTTTAGGTTATTTTGTATTTTCGCCGTGATTGAAACCGCTTTACTTTGGTTTGTGAAACGCAGCAGCATCAGGATCACACTGGCCAGCTAGGTTTCACTCGGGTCCAGCAGTGTGATTTCAATTTTTTACCGTAATACATTCAATTAATGCATGATATATGTGGTTATACAGCCGCATAAGGTTTGCTTAAAATTTGAGTCGTCTATAGTTTTCATTGCTTAAACATAGTACAAAAATGAACCGCAGGTCGTTATTCCAGTAAAGGGCATGAGAGATGTATAAGGAGTAGTTTTAGCGAAGGATGATTTTGTTTGATTTCTATGACCTCTATGCGCGGTAAATTTTCAGGCGAGATTTAACTGTACTGAAGGAAAGATTTTATTAGTAATGTTCCGTCTCGGTAGATCGTAGATGCATGTTTTCTGTCGGACGGGTATTGCGTGTATCTTGGTAGGGGAATATTTTTATCGCCTAGAAACGTGGTTTCAGATAGGACAAATGTAATAGGTCTGTCCGGAAAGGATCCAGCCATGTAATATTTAGAGAAAAATTGCTTACTCAGAACAATGATGCCTTCTTTTCCTTCAAAGTACTCCCCATGGCACCTCACACAAATATACCGATATCTCTTCCACTTTTCAAAACATTCGGAAATTTTTTTTGGAATTATTTTCAGTTACCTCATCATATTCAATTTTATCTCATGTCTATGTGAGCGTCAAGAATTTTGTGCTGAAGTTACGAGTGACTTGCTCCAAACCGTAAACAATGACCCAGGTATTCTAAAAAAGGTCATTACTGGACATGGGTCTAGTCATTCGACTATAACTCGGCAACGAATTTCAAGTCTTCCCTACAGTCGATTGATGAGATAAAGAAGAATGTGACGAGGCAGTTGATGACCATTTCGATAAAGAGCTTTGCCGAAAGGTGAAAGAGACGATGGGATATGCTCTTGAAGTCCCAAGGGGACTACTTTGAAGAGGAATAAGACCCCATTGTTCCAATAAGGCTATTTTTCTCTAAGTATTGCAGACCTGGGTAGTTTTCGGACATTCCTCCTATCTGCTAGTTTCTCACGTACCATTTCGAAGGGGTAATCGTTATTGTTTAACAGAGATGGCCGAATAGTTACTATTCGTTGCTTTGGTACTCATTAGTGTCGGAACTGACGAGCTCTAAATCTGAAAAATACTCGTTACTTTCGTGTTTTAGGTACTGTCTAATATGGGTGCATGGACTTCTCTATTGGAATAACCATATATGGAACCGATTTCTCTATAGATACAATATTAAATGGGTGTATTTTGTGAGAAATCGCTACGCGGAACTACGAGGGTTATTCATAAAGAAAGAGCCGTTTGCTTATATTTAAATATTGGCACTAAAGAACACAGTTTTACTCCTGCAGGGCCATCTACGGATTTGATGAGAAGCTATAGCAGCATTTGTTTTATTTCAGAAGTCGTTTGCTTGTCCATGCATACAAACAACAATGTCCGCGACAATCGTTGATCCCACCAGCTGTGAAGTGCGTTCTGCCATACGATTATTGTATGCATAAGGATTGACGGCTGCTGAAAATCATCGGGAGTGATGCTTAGTTTATGGACCTACAGTTACGAGTGAAGGAAAGGTTAGACAATGGTGCCGTGATTTTAAAAATGGATGAACAAATATCCATGACGAAGAGCGAAGTGGTTTTCCCAGTATTCTGACCAATGAAATTGTTTCGCAAGTGGGAAAAAAACTGCGATTTGATCGTCGATTGGCGATTAATGACCTGGCTGAACAATTTCATTAACATGGACGCACTACTGTCTACAATATTATAACGGAAAATCTCGGATACCACACATTGTGTGCAAGGTGGGTACCGAAACACTGCTGCCAAAACCAATAAGAAAATTCAAGATTTTCGTTGGGAACTCTTTGACCATCCACCGTACAGTCCTGACCTCGTACCTAGTGACTACTTCCTCTTCTTGCACTTCAAACAGTGGCTCTGTGGACAACGTTTCGAAACCGAAGAGGAACTTAAGAACGACGTTGTCAATTAATTCCACTCTCAGGTGGCGAGCTTTAATGCATAGGGGTTAAAGATGCTGGTGGAACTGTACGAAAAATGGTTAGAAGTGAACGGAAATTACGCTATTAGAGTGAAATATTTTATGCAAACCTAAGATAACATTATTTCCTTGATTTTAAATATATTTTGAAGATACAATCGAAACCTCACGTGCATATTGAAAATATGTTACCGATACTTTTTATAGAAACCATTTATGTATTTAATAAAAAATCATGAGTGTTAGGAAATAATTTAATATTTTAAAGCCATCGATACCAAAAAATGAAATCCCTCTGGTTGGAGATTGTAATTATACTGACAACTTACATCGGCATAAATATAATTTAAAGGCATTGCCAACTCTTGTTAAGTGGATGTGTAGTATACCGCTGTTATAAATATTACAAATATCTAGCTTTGTTTTGAAGTCTGACGCTTTAAATATTTAATGAGTAATTAAATTAAACTTTTAAGAGAATCAATGTCGACGAATGAGGACTTCAATGTAAAACACATGGGTTTATTTTGTGTATTCGATGATTTGATAAACGTCAAATACTGTATCTTTTACGATAAACATTACTAAGGTTTTATCTACAAGTATTTCACGTTACATTCATCTTTAATATTTCAAATTGGTTCGTTTGCGAAACCATATTTAATCTACTCTTATTTAATTAAGTTTATTACATATACTTGGACTTACTTCTTTAATGTTTGAGCCTGAAATCTTAGACTTTACTTGCACAAATACTATGAATAGGATAATTGAGGCCAATGAAACAGTGATTTTTATTTTTTTACTTTAGATTTCTAACGGATAGACTCATAATAGAACGCCCTTCGGTATCTCAATGTTTATTATTATGCTCCCCTGTCCTATTCCCCGTCTCCCCGTGTTCGCCAGCATCATTACTTCCTGTCGATGTATCCGGCATAGGACGAGGAATATTGGAGGATAAATGCCTAAACAGGGAAAATCCTTTGCTTCATTTTCTTCTGCTAATTAATTCCTCTTTTTAGATAGACCTCCGATTGACGAAAACGTGCATTATTCACTGGGTTCATTAGGTAAGTTTATTCCGGTTTAATCTTCTAAAGGCTGACATAATTGCTATTTTTGTCTAGTCTTCCAGGAAAGACTCAATCATTTGTATTATCTGGGCGCATTTACGAGGGTCATTAATTTTGTCCCGTAAGAGTAATTTGAAATTTTATCTTGGGTTCCGTGTTTATCGCAAACCGCGCATCCGATTGTATTGGGGATGTGGGAGACAGAGAGAGAGAGAGGGGGGAGGGTTCGTGGAGGTTATAATTCGAGCATCGAATCGAATTATCTTCTTTTCGTACTCGACCGAATCGTAACTTTTGTGGTATCGTAATGAGAGAGAAGGCAAAAGGGGAAATAAAACGTTTAAACATTTTATCGAATTGGAAAAGTTTTCCTAATCGTCGCTTTGCGGTTGGAAACCCATATCTTTCTTTCTCCTCCTTGCACGCACACAGTTTCTTTCCTCATGTTTCCATCAGAGTATCTCTTGCCGATCTTAATCCCACCCTTTCGCCTCCCTCCTCCTCTTATACTCACCACCCCTCCGTCTCTTCTCATCCCCCTCCCACCCTCAGTCCTCGCCGCATTTCCATTCCTTCTTGTTTTCCCGTCTCTCGGTTACCCGCCGCCGTTTTCCCCGCGGGGAAGCAGGAAAGAAAGAAAAAAAGGACGAAAAAACCTTCTTCCTTCCCTATTAACGTCCTTCCTCAACTCCCACCCCCCGACCCGTCCACACACGCTGATCGACCTCCGTAGGCGCGCACAGCGGGTGCGGCCTCCCCTTCTCCCCGCCAACCCCTCGCAAGACACTCTGTTCTCTCCCCTCTACCCTCCCCCTCCCAAACGGAAACCTCCCTCTTTATTTTTTGCTCCGATCAATTCATTCCTCCCACCTTCTCTTCAGTCGCTCTTCTTCTCCTCCTCATCCCTCCTCCCCTCCCCCCTAACCCTTAACGTTGTCGCCATTTTTTCCACCCCCTTGGCCCCCGTCACTAGCAATTCCCATGTCTCTCGGTCCCTTTCCACCCGCCCTCAACCCCTCCCCGCGTTTCCGAGGCGGGCACCTACCCCGATGCCTTTCCCTTTCGGAGCACCCCTCTCTCCTCACCCTTAAAACCCCTACCTCAACCCCGTCCCCCCACCGAAAAGCAACCGCGTTCGAGGGGGAGGGGATGGCGAGGTTTTGATGGGGTCGTGCTGGCGGACGGGGTGTGGCAGGCACCAACCCCTCCCCCGCCCCACCCATCATTCCGTCTCTCACCGCAGGATTGCTGCCTCAACTCCTTCCCTGCTCTCCTCTCGTCCCCATCACCTCTTTCCACCCATCTTTTTTCCCTTCGCCGAGAAACCCTTGAGAGGAACATAAGAGAGGATAATTAGGTTAAATGCTGGGGAATAATACCTCATTAGACATGCATTGAAACTTTTTTGCTGCTCTCTTGAATCTTCGAGTTTGATCCTTTTTTCTTCCCCTCTCTCACTCCTCTCTTCTGTTTTTCTGGGGGTCTCCACCTCACTTGTCCTCTCTCCCTCCTCCCCACGGTACCACTTTATTTTTACTCTCTCTCTCTCCTTCTTTTCCTCTCGTTTCTCTTTCGTAGATCGATCTCTTTGTATTTGTTTCCTCCTCCTTCCCTCTCCACTCTGCCGTCATTCAAATTCCCTCTCGTCTGCTTTTCCTCTGCCTCTTTCCCTCCACCTCATTTTGGTCCCAATTATTCCGTCCGGTCAAATGTTAGCGATTTGAGGAATTATTCTTTCTATCCCCACATCATCTTCCTTCGACGTCTTCTACAGTTTTACATCATCCCCTTTCTTTTATTCTCCCAATTTACTTTCCTGTCGGACGAAGGCTCTCTCTATTTCGCTATCGCTCTCCCACTCCTGGTTCTGTTTTTACATCGATATCTTTCAAACCCACTTAAGTCTTCGTTATCTCTCTCCGCCCCGTAAAACTCGGATGTCGTAACGAAAGTTTTGTTGGAGGGAAAAAGGGGGTTGGGGTGGTCATTGTTACCGGCATGCTTGCCTTGTCTTTTGGGCTGGTACTTCTGTAGATTTTAAAGTCGGCCTCAAGTTTTCAAAAACTTTTCAAATTGCGTACAATTTTCGACGGGAAGTTTCATTAATTCAGGGGTCCTTGCGGTGATTTGACGTTAATGTCGAATTGGAAAAGGATTTAATGGGTACGGTACTGCGTATCGTTCCTTGAAATGCATCTTTATGGAGGTCTCATCACATAATTATGCACATTTCAATAAAAGTTCCGAAAGTAAATTATGTTTACTAAACTGTGGCAATCATCTGAAATTTGAGATGGATCCATACTGATATCATATGGCAGGCAGTATTGTGTAATTCTGAAATAATAAATTAATAATATCGGTGTGAATTCTCTGAATTAAAGGTTGCTCGCATTTATCAACGAGATTTTAAAAGGTGAAATTCATTTGTTCTCCCTGCTTTTGTACTCAGAAAGATTTACTAATTAACATTTTATGCGCTGAAATCATGTTTGATGTTAAAATGATTACGTAAATGCCATTTAGGGAAATTTCAATGGAGTTTATTTGAAGGTTTTGTCATTTATTTACAATGGTTTAGTCATTACAATTAGTATTTAATTGTTCCACAAAAATAATTTAAGTAATATACGTTTATAAAATAATTTTCAGTTCGCACTTGCCGAATTTTGTTTTTTTGTTTGTTAATGTAAGTCAAGAAAAATACGTTGTCAACTCCTATAAATTTATCCATCACTTTTAATTGAAAATGTAAACAAATATCGGTTACTGTCAGTCCTAATTATGTTACAAAATATTTTCGATTAAAATGTGATATTTAAAACAGATATTTTATACCATCTATCAAATTCAACATAGTAAAATATACAAATGGTCCCTAATCTAATGGACCTAGAATAATAAGAATTATTTATTGATCCAATAAATATTTATTTATATTTATATTTTGTATACCTGATTAAACCTAATTATACTTATAACACTTTCCCTAAATAATTTGTTTAATATCTTATCAAGCATGATTATATTGAGTAGCAATGATAAAATTTTGATTAGTTTATTAATTTTTACCGAAATTACATTCATTTATTCATTATTAGTCTGAATTGATATTTACTCCAACTTTGGAGAACTTCAAGTCACACTACAAAGAAAGGTAGAGGTGAATGCGTAGAAGCAAACATTTAGGTAATCACGTTATTATGATGCCGTTGCAGTATTAGAGCTTCAATCCAATTTTAAAAATGTGGTGATTCACGCAAATGTATTAAATTATTGAAAAATTGTACGAAATAATAGTAGTAGTATGCCCATTAATGTAGCCAAACGTTTCATTGTAAAGTCACATAAAACATTCAAGTGGGAGTTTATAGTAAAGTGCAGAGGAAAACATGAAAGATACCTTGATTGGTAATTTTTTATTCCAGAATAATATATTTTCCTCCTGTTATACCTTTTCATGGGAAAAATTAAAGGTTTTAAATAGCATTTTTAAAGAGGTGTTTAAAAATTTGAATTTCATTCCATAGTTCCAAATGAAACTCTTATTTGAACTCCAGGAAATTTTATTTTAAATTGCATTAATACGACTCAAACACTATCTGATCTCTTCAACGACAGTTAAGTATAGTGTAAGATCAGTTTTGTTCTCAGTTACTGAGGATTCTAAAAGCCTCCTGCGATTGAGGTACATCGTTAAGGAAAGCTGCGATGCGAATATTTCCGTTACTAAGTGCAGCCATACGTCTTCTTCTTGGCATTATTTTCTCCCAAGGTCCTCAGATTTTATCAGTGGTTCTGCACAAGAACTTTTTAACTCACTGGAATCCGTATAAGTTTTTCGTTATCGATGCAAAGCCGTTCTCAGAGATAGGTCCTGCAAAGATTCTAATTTAATTGCTCCTAGTCCATTTACATCCATTACATTTCAGGAACAGAACTTCATTCGTGAGGCATCTAAGCAGTAAATGCATGAATTAAGTTGACTACGCAAAACAGTACTAATAGACCAAGCCAACGTAATCAAGCCGGATTTTGATGGTCCCTCCTCTTTCATTTTAATGTTAATTGAAAAGTTCGTTCATACCTTAAAATTTGCTTGAAAATCTTCTGAAAGTTATTTTTCCCCACGGTGGATGTGAAAACTGTCTTTTCTTGGCTTCATATTTTTATCGCGTTCCTTTATTTTAGAGCGTTTCCACATAGCTCTCCCTGTAAATAGGTCCCATGTTAATACTTTTAGTAAATGCAGGCCGGTAACTATATCCATTATCTCAGGAAGTTCAGGAACTGTGGCTTTAGTGAAACTAGTGTCGTAGTCTGTTGATATTTGAAAAAAATCTGTCCTGCTCGCTTGGGAAGTTGAGCACTTCGTTGCAAACTGGGTAGCCCCAGTGAATATCCAACATTTATGTAGGTCGTGAATTCAGACAAAAAAGTGTGTATCTGAATTTATCTTTCTCGGACATTGTAGGGGTTCAAGGGTAAGACTTTTGCTAGTGGAGATAAGAGTGCACTTGAGACTTATTAACCATCCCCCACAACACAATCTTTCTTGTTTCAAACATAATGGTTTGGTCAAATCAAAGATGAAAATTTCCTCTCGGTGAAGGAATCGGTAGAAAAAAATTCCCTAAAAAGTATTAGAACTTAAAAACTAGATGATGCTTATCGTGGATTAATATTTCTAATTCTAAAAATATGTAGTGAGATGCATTGCATGAGATATTCATTGGATTGGAAAAGACTTAAAGAATTGATCGATCTATCGAGTTTACTCAGGAGTGAAAACTGTCTTTTGGCTATAGTTTCTACGGTGTCTTCACGTGGTGTGTTGAAAGTTAATACTTCGTTTGACGTAGCCCTCCTAGGGGTGGCATAGTTTGGGGCAGAAGGAAAAATTGGGGCGAGGATGGAGCTGAGCAATGAGGTGAGCGCGTTGAGATAATGGGAAAGATATGGGGGAGAAGAATGAGGAAAAAACGACTTCGCTTGAAGTGGAGAAAGCTGGGTGGGTAAGTGAGCGATGGTGTTAGTTAGGGAAGAGCGTAAGAAGGGGGCGAGAGGGGGTGTTCGGCGGGTTGAAGGAGGTATGAAGTAGATTGCCGCCGAGAGGAGGGTAGAAGAGACAGAGGATAAAGAGAGACGAAGAATCGCGGCACAAATCACTCTTCGAACGCTATTAAGATTTTAACCTGATAATAGCAAGCCATTGAAGCGTACTACGCTATCACAAAATATGTAAAAATGCCTCCATGATAACGACGTTTTTATGGAGCATTTTCTTTTTTTGGCTGAGTAGCAATTGATGGATCTCATTCATACTCTTTTGGATAAGGCTTAAATTCAGCAATTTACTGCAAATGTAATAAAAAATACCATAATGTCAAATTCATGTATGCTTCATATTTAAATAGGTAGGGCAGGATCAACAAATTAGGTACATTCCAAAATTGGTCAAATTTAGTGTTTGTGAGACGTATTTGTCGAAGCAGTGATTATCTAAAACTTTTCCAATAATCTAATCAGGACCTCCCCATTATATATCTCAGGCATGTAAATGATACAGTAGATACAATGACACAGCTATAATGATATTATAGATGTGTCAATAACGTTTCGCAATGGATATATAGCCTATATATATCCTATATATAGCCTGGACCTATAGCCTGTATACTGGCACCGGAACATTCCATTTTTATCTCCAGGCCAATATAGGAACCATTATAAGTTATTTAAAACGATTTAGTTGCAAAGTAACTCTTATATATATATATATATATATATATATATATATATATCTTGTAACCACACATTTTCCTTGAGGAGCGTTTTATGGAAAATAGCCACGTGCATGAGTTGCAATAATTGATATTAGTACGCCCGCAAGAATATATATGGAAGACATTGAAAGATAAATACATGTGGTTGTTAATTCATTATATAATAGTTGCAAAAACTGATTAATTTGTTTTAGGTAATCTACCGGTTAAGGTAGGTTTTTGGATGGACACAACTATCAAATAAACATTTTGTAACTCCAAACAAAACCCAATCCAGCAACCTAATCTATCGTACATAAGGTCCCTCTTCATCTCGGTGTACTTCTTTCCTCCCTTCATCCCGTCCGACATCCCTATCCTGTTCCTACCCTTACCTCGCTTGCCCAACATTCTCCCCTCTATTACCCTCTTCAACATTCCACTACCGCTCAATACGCCTTTCATCCATTTTTCCTGCCTCCATAAGATTTCTCTCAACAAACCCCTCTCCTCACCCACCATCTCCAGTACTTCCTCATTTGTTTTCCTTTCGGTCCATTTCACCTTCTTCATTCTTCTTCACACCCACATTTCAAAAGCCTCCAATCTACGTCTATCCTCCTGCTTCAGTGACCACGTTTCCGCGCCGCACATAGCTACGCTCCATATCAGAGTTTTTACGAGTCTTGTCTTAACATCCCTACTCAGGGTACCCCGTCATCAACTCCCTCCTCCTTGAGAAAGCTTCCTTGCCTAGCGCAATTCTTCTCATTACGTCCCTACTACTTTGGCCGTATTGGTCCAAAATACTGCCGAGATACTATATGTAAACTGTTCTACCTGCTCTATTTTTTCCCCTCCAATTTTAATGTTTAGCTTAGCCTTTTTTCTTTCTGGAAAATCGCATAACCTTTGTTTTATTAATATTGATTCTCATCTCATATTTATCGCACTGAACCTACAATTCACTCAGCAATTCTTGCAACCCCTTGGCTGACTGAGCAACTAATGCTTGGTCATCAGAAAACCTAACCGATTTTACGAATTCCCCTCCGACTTTCATTCCTACCTCCAGTTCTTCCCATGCCTCTTTGATCATTTCCTCCACATATACATTGAACAGCACCGGTGACAATGGGCAACCCTGCCTTACTCCTCTTCCTAACACTGCCCATCCGGACTCTCCGTTCCTTACTCACACCTGAGCAGTCTGGGACGTGTACAGGTTGTGGATCAGTCTCCTGTCCCTCCAATCCATTCCTATTTTCTGCAATACACGCATTAATTTTTTCCAATTCACTCTATCAAACGCTGTTTCGAAATCTACGAAACAGACAAATACGTCCGGATTGTATTCTATATTCCTCTCGATTAGTAATCGCATTACTGCAATGGCATCACGCGTACCTCTTCCTTTCCTGAACCCAAACTGATCATCCCCTAAGTAATCATTTGCCTTACTCTCTATCCTTTCGTTGATGATCCTGAGAATAACTTTAGCTGCGTGGGATATCAAACTTATTGTTCTGTAATCCTCACATGATGTAGCCTTTACCTTTTTCGGAATAGGAACTAACACTGATCTCACAAAATCTTCCGGCCAGATTCCTTCCTCATTGATGCTACGAATCAGTCCATATAGGGCCTTCTTCCCACATTTGCCTAAACATTTCAACAATTACACAGGAACGTTGTCTACCCCCACGGCCTTATTTCCTTTCATCTCCTTCAATGCCCTTTCTATTTCATCGTCGATTATGCCTGGACCTAAGCTATGTTCTTCTACGTCATGTTCCTTTTCTATGTCTAACCTTGTCGCCATAAGGTCTCTGCCATACAGTGTTTCTATATATTCCTTCCATCTCTCTTGGATTTTTCCTGGTTCAACTATTATCTTACCCCACTTATCTTTAACTGTTAGCACAGATCTTACCTTCTTATGTCCCGATAATAACATAACCTTGCTGTATAGCGCACCAATTTCACCCTTCCTCTGTAAACTTTCCATATCCTCGTTGCGTTTTCCACCATTCTTCTTTTGCTTTATTTGTGGCCCTTCTCAATTTATTATTCAACTCTTTGTACTTCATTTTGCCTAACTATGTGCTTGTATTCTTCTATCTTCTTCTCTCCTCCATTTTTGCAATGATCTCATCCATTTCCTATGGTTTCCTTATCCTTTTCCCTTTAACGGTTCCTATAGTGTCTTTTGCGGCTTTCGTAATCACTGTCTTGATACATTCCCATTTTTCTTCGATAGTACTCAGTTCTTTAACGCCATCCATGATTTTCTCTACAGCCTGCTGATACTCCTTCCTCGTTAATCCATTAAATGCTTCTACATGCCATTTCCTAACCCGCCGCCCTTGCCTTATCTTTTTGAAACGAACGTTACATTTAATAACAACCAAATAGGGGTCTGAGTCCACATCCGCTCCTGGGAAACTGCGAATTTATCATATTACTGTATTCCAAAACCTGTGCCTAACCATAATATAATCTGATAACTTTCTGGGTCACCTTATTATAACATTCATTTGAATATTTATATCGTATGGAGGGAATGAAATTAATTTCCATGCTATGCATGTAATTTCTGTTTTCTTTGAAAAAATTTATAGATAAATTGATAATAATCAGATGCTATATTTTCCATCCATTGTTAACTGTAATACACTCAGTGACCGTTTTTTTACGCAAAGCGATAGGAATTCAAGCCAAGAGAAGAATATAATAAACGCGTAAATTATGAAACGCGTTTAATTAACGCGTTAAGAATGAAACAGGTTAGGTCTGAATGAATACGGTTTGCTTTTATTCAGTTGGCTATTGCGAAAAAAACTACTATCGACAATCACGATTAGATGGGGCTAATTACGTCAGTTGGGCAAATTTAATGTTCATTATGTCTTCCGAACTTGGAATTCATGGAATTATAAAATCTAGAAATACAAGTAATTATTTTAGATCACAATCAAACGATCTGGAACGTAAAATTCGATAAATTCCTTGGAACGCTAGCAAATTACAATTGGAGTTTTCTTATGAAGCAAAATATTTTTGGACTGAAAATGAAATTATTATTTTGACTGCTAAGAGACACTTGGTCAATCTTCCTGAAATATTATTTTTGAGCCATGTAGACTATTTCTCTGATTATTTCATTTTTCAACTGACATTCTTGGACCTCCTCCCTCCGTCAATTATAACCTTATATGAGATATGCTGGAAAAAATAAAACTTTATTCTCATAAATAGTCTCAACTAAATTTACAGGCAAAAAGGTATAGTTATGTGTAAATCTGAAGGTCTGTAGAAAGCTTTAGAATCTAACACAAGAAAAGTTTTGACAGTGTAAACCACCGTATTTTGCTAGAATGACGTTTCAAAAAAGATTGAACGCATGGATAAGTGAAATTGAGAGATAGAAAATGTATTCTAGAACCCTTAACAAATTAGCCCATTGTTTCATATATACCCTTTGCAAAAACTTCATAATTATTCAGGGAACAATTCAACGTACCAGTTTAATAAAATAAAATAATCTTTTCAATATGGATCCATGTCGTCAAATGCGTCTTTTAGTATTCTGTCATGCTGAATTAACACATGGTAGAACACACAGCAATATATTATGCTTTGCAGAAGACTAAATCTATTGTTTTGACAATTATATGTTTTATGTTATGAATTAATTGTATTGTAATTGTTAATTATCATCGAACTTACAAGTTAATAATATAAAATGTTCTACTCTATAATGACATCATCAGGTACCGATCGTAAGACGGAAGATGATACACATTTTGCCACTCGTATGTGATTCCATGGAAAAGTACTAATTATAATGCATGAATATTCAAAGCTTTCAACGAGTGAGGCCTAAAGCAATCATTGTCATTATTTATTTGTTCTTGCAATTGCTACTTTATCTTTTCATATCGTTGGATTATTTGTCCTTGTCAAGTTAATATCGCCAATTCTTTATTTTCTTCTCTCAACTAATATAAGAACTCGTAAAATAGAATGAAATCAATGAATCCTAATTTTCTTGAAAGTACCTTTGGTGTGAGGATTGTCAGGAGGTTAATCACTAGGAAATGCCTTTGCAATCCCTTTTCCGTTGTATACTAGAAAATATTTTTATTCGCCGCCAGTTAAAAGCGAAAGCTCCATATTTATTGTTATAGAGGGTTCCCCATTAATCTTGCCACTTCCCTTCTGACCGTCAAAATAACGCCCTTTTACTTTCCACAACACAGTAAAAACATTAGCAAAATGTATTTATTCAAGCAAAGAAAAGAATAATAGCACTCTCAGTGGGATCACACCCTTCAGATATTTACACCTTCACTGCCTCACTTGTGGTCTGGATAAAATTCAAATAAAGATTTTCGTCGGATCTAGCCTAGTTTACCTTCTAACTCAAATTATAACATGAAAATGGACTCCAAGGGAAATTTAAAATTGTTAGTAGAGACTACTATTCTTCTAATAGTAGATACTTCCCTATGCGTAAATATAAATAATACTTGAAATGTAAATTTTTCATTGATTTTTTATTAATTTGATTAAATTGGATTTAGTGAATCTAAGCGCTATAATTACGTAAAAATTGTATTACAAATTTTCTGATGCTTTCTGTCCAATAATTCCTCTTTTTATTCAATTAATTTTTAGCACTTAAATTGTATTACCCTAAGGGTATCAAATACAGGTAAATGATTTTCCTAGGAATCCTTTGTACTAAATGCTGCTAGTTAATAAATTTAAGCTGTAAGGAGACCAGAAATGATCGAACGTTGGTTGTATTATATTGAATGGTGGAGGAAATTCTTAAATAATTTACGTTGAAAGTGGAAAACTGTGCATCAGCATGCATTTTTTACATCATAAAATGTAATCTGCTGTCTCCGACATAAGTGTGACTGCATAACTGCTTAATGTGTGAAATAACTAAGGTACTTATTCCATTTCAATTTCATAAATTGTAAATCAATTTTAAAGTATGTTATACATTTTAAATATATCATACAATTGATATTTGCTGCCCTGCAAATCACTTTGTCGGTGATGAGGTTTTATAAAATCTATATAGGTCCATCCTCGGAACATCAATAAGCACACACCTTCAGAAAAATGGAATTATAAATGGTAATTGCTCGCGGATTAATGCCAATCGGCGATCATCACAGTCATCCCAGAGAGTCCTGGAATAGTAATAGCTGTGCTTAACAGCTGAGAGATATTATCTTCTATGTTAAGTGTGTGGCTGACCTCAGGGTTTGTCTCCCGTTTCTAAGACTGAAATTCTAATTGAGTGAGTCTTGGCTGAAGTAATAAAATACAACGCAATATTTTACGAAAGCTGCTCAATAAAGTGTTATCATATATATTATCATTTGTTCTCATCATTCATTTCGCGAATACTTAATTCTATGTTATATTCCTATTTTAATGTGAAATATCCATGTGAAAAAAGTTGGTTAAGTGACTCTAAAATAACGTTAGCGGAAGAAATTGCGAATTTTAAAAATGCCTAGTACAGAATTGTTGTATGAAACATGTCGCGTAACAGCTCCATCGATATCTTAGGCGAAATGAATATGTTTCAAATTATGACTGGTGCTGATTAAATACTTCAGGCAAATAAATCTTGTACCGCATATGCATTACACATTAGGCTAACAGCGATATATTATATTTAATTTTTTCACAATAAATTATGTGAATGAAAATATATGCCGAACCTCTTTCTAACACCTCTCGTTTGCCTAAGAGTGCTCTCTGTTTACGAGTAGGTGGACTAATCGGGTGACGATTTACTTGAAATGGATCCCAGAATACTCTTCTGTTAGCCTGCAAAATATGAATCAGTGTTCACAAGGAAAAAAACTTTATTCATGTATTATTCCCAACATTGTATGATCTGATTTTCATAATCATAATAATATGATACAAAATATTGCCCATGGTAACCATAAGTATTTTTTCACAAAGGACTGATTAAAATAACTAAATATTCATAACGGTGGCTACCTTGTCTCACAAACAAGCTAAGTTCTATCCATCGTTACGATAAAAACCTCACAGGGATTCCGTATAAGATCCATTCCCCTTTTTACAAAAATAATAGGAAAGGATACGTAGGTGATTCTGAGATGTCTCCATTCTTTCCCTTATTCCATTAGCCGATTTTGAACATCATCTGGATATCTTATTGGTTGTATATCGTTCAGAGAATTCATTCTCAGTGAATGATGCGTTTTACCTCTTGGGAGCTTAAAATAAACATTTGTGGGAGGCGTCTCAAGCATACTCGATTTCTCATTTTATGCTACCTTTGCATTAGCACACTTTGAAGTCAGAGGGGTTTTTTTGGCCTATTACTCGAAGATAGTCCAGGGTACTTAGGTTCGAAACTCGGTTTAATGAGAAGAGCATCTGTACAGTTTCCCCAGATAATTTTTTGATGATGCTCTTGTCAGGGATTAACGACGGGAAATTACAAAGGCATCCAACTTGACTATTACTTTTACACAACAAGTTCAGGGAAATGCTCGGAAGGATGGCTTTGGTTGCCACAAGTAGACGGGCTGGGCAGCGGCTTTGAATGATCTCAGCTAATCTCAGCACAACAAGACAAATGCAATATACATTGAATGCCAACTAATATACCCTTTGGTTAATGAATGAATCACTACGTTCTCCAAGTTTAAGGACTTTTTCTAAAAATTTTCGAAGAATGGTATTTCTCCAAAGAACATTCCTGTTTTAATGTCACCTCTTTTCGCCACCAAATTAGCTTGCTCATTTCCCCCTTAATCTTACTTCATGGTCGCGGGATGTGTATAGTGGAGCACAGGATACAACAATATTTGACGCTTGGGATAGTGAGGCATTCCTAAAGTGTTTGAATCTCGTAATTTCTTTATGGTACATTATAATAAAATTTATTCCTTCCTCTAGATTTCTAACTCCTTCGTTAGGCTAATCTCTTTGATTCTTTCCTCTCTTGGAATTGACTACATTCTTATACAATCGATTTAGCATTATATTTTTTCACTTAATATACCAAAAATTGAAGAAAAATGACTGAACAAATCAATCAGTATAAATATAATTATAATATATTGTTTTAATATCGTAAGATATTTATTGCGGTGAAATTTTCATTTATAAACTTAGTAAAACCACTCGAATAGTTAATATTTCTTTGGGATGCAATACCTCATTCATACCTATTCAACTAGAAGAATTCGGGATAATGGCTTAAAATTGACTTTCCAAATGCTGCATTCACCAGTGGCAATCATTTGTGAAACGTAATTATAGGGCACTTTCTATTGCCATTAACTCTAATCAAATTGTGGGTACACTGTTATTACAATCCGATATGCTGATTGCTCTAAAACATTTATACGGAAGGTTAACTCTGGTAATTCTTGATTATCGAAAACTAACCGCCTATTTGGAACAAATACTATCCACCAATGTGATTTACTTGACATAAACTTTCCCGATTGTACAGAAACTGGAAAAATACAAAGGTATTCTAGAACAGTGCCAAAGGTAAAATACCAATAGGGCATATTTACTTTAAATCTGTTGAAATGCAACAGGCTAATCTAGTGTGTATAGGATGAACGTTGATATACTCTCACACTAATACAACCTAAATTCAATTCCAACAATTAAGCAGACAACTCAGCAAGCGTACAAATGGCCTGCTTCCACCCCTCTTTAATTTTTCTTTCCGTACTCTGATTATAATTTACCAAATACTGGAAAGATGTGGAGTTTCTAAAGAGAACGAAGATGACCGGTTTCCCTGTTGGGTTTCCACCTTTCGTGGTATAATGGGATTCGAAACTTGAAAAATTGACTTCGAAAATTAAATGCATATACATTTTTAAGGTTTCCATAAGAGATTTTCCTAAGCTTCCTGAATATTTCTGGCCATGGACTTGTGTTGTTGAGGTATCCCGGAATAAGTAGCCAAAAAGATTGAAGCGAAGAAAAATAATTTTAAAATTTTTATTATTCATTAGGACTATTAGAAGTAATATGATGTTTAAAAATTCAACGAAAATTAATCCTCACTTTTTTATTTCACTGGTTATTTAAATAAATCGCTAAAACTAAAAATAATAACATTATAAGTAATTTAAAAAAATATTCCTAGGAATTTATTATCAATTATTTTCCCTTATTAATAACTGCTAATATCTTACCATAAATTTTCAAGCATTCTCTATACCCTAGTTTTATTGAATAAAGTTCATTTTTCTTTGTTAAATTGTAGTTCACATTTGTTCTTTGCCATTACTTTTGAATTTTATGCAAAATAGAATATTTACTGGAGCATAAATTTTTGCAAATGCACTTAACTCAAAACAAAAAAAGAAAAATATAACAGTTAAAATTCTGTATTTAACGAAAAATTTCAAAATTTTCAAAGCTTTCTTTGTGGTATGCTTCCTTTAAAATTGTAGTTTAAAAATTTAAATGAGTCTTGCAATATAATAACCACAGTATTCAAATCGATATATGGTTCGATCTGTGTGGGAGGGACTCACCTATTAGTAAGCCTTGTACGGTGTCCAAAATTTACGGGTTAGAGGGAAACTAAGACTAAGGGGTTCAGTTTTTTTCCCTCTTTTGGATCCCCAGGAAGACTTAGTACTCTAAAAGTCACATTTTGGATGTAGGTCAGGGAGCACCATGACTGGCATCACGGCCCTTTGGTCTCTAGCTCAGTGCTCGAACCTCTGGATTACATCGTCCCTGTCGCATATATATGTGTAATATAAAGCGCATATTCGAAAAATGAGGCCCACCTGGTCACAAAAAATATATTCTTCAGAAAATGTTTTACTGGTGATTTTAGTTTCGTAAAAATCTAATTCATTTTTCTGCACAATCGCCGTTCACATTTTAGTACTTTTCGTAACGCTGCACTAGCTTCTTGAATTCCTCAGCATTGAGGTTCTGGTTCTGGGAATTGAGCAAGTTGACAACGGCGGTTTTCCGTCCCTAATTGTCTTCAAATAGATTTCCATCCCAGCCACTGTTTCTAGTTCCAGAGGAGGAAGCAGCCGCTAGGTGCAAGATTAAATCTTCTCTATCTTATCGATAGCGGTCTAAAAACTCTCGTTCAATCAACATTTTTTGCTCTTAGTGTTGATCGATCGCAGTGTTGGTACCCACCTTGCTTTCCTGTAACATTAGTGTAAATAGTGGTGTATCCAACAATAGGAAATTTATCAGCCAGAGCACATCCTTCAAATGGCAGTTTCTGGCTGCTTGTTGAACGAATCAATCGGTATGGATGCTGGGTCTGCTACGCCGCTCTTCCTCATGCACAAATGTGGGGCCACTTCTGAGCTCTCGACAACAGTTTATAATTCCTCCTTCAATCTTTTGTGTAGGTCTATATACTAGGCACAATTCCTGATGAACTTGGGCTGCTGATTATTCTATTACACACAACAATCGAATCATAGAGCGCATTTCACAACTGGCGGGTGAAACAGTTTTCGCGGACATTATTTTCTCCATTAACTGACAGGCAAACGACCACTGAACCAAAATAATAATTCCAATGGATTTGGCAGCAATCAATAGAGAGAGCTTCATGCGTACAAAAAACTTTGTATCATGAAAAAATTTAAAAAAATGCTCTCTTAATTTCAAATATGTCTCGTATGTACCTTTTATTCCTATTATATCGTTTAATTCTAGCAATGGATATAGATTTCATTTCGAAATGACGTTCACAAAGAGGATCTCATTAAACCTTAATAAATGTTCGAGGGTAAATTTCTTCAAAATGTCAACGGGATTTATCCACAAACTTGCTGTATTTGACCCAGTTTTAGTTTATACGGTGAAACACCTTGGTATTACAATCACTAAAGACTTAACTTGGGGTGCTTACGCGTAAAATCTGCGGGCAAGCATATAAAATAATAGGATTTATTAGACGCAGTGCTGGCAGAAGTGACTCCAAGGTCAAGGAAAGTTGTTACCATGCTCTTGTAAGGTCTCATTTATAATATGCATGTAGCGTATGGGATCCGAGTGAAAAAGGCCTCATTCGGGAAATTGACAAGGTTCAAAACCCGTTTCGTTAACAACTCTTATGATAAAACGAAAAGCGTTACTGCAATGCTAATGGAGTTGGGATGGGAATCATTAGAAGAAAGATAATTCAATGTTAGGCTGAACTTTCTAAATAACTTCAGGTTCGCATGTTTCAGCACCGAGGTCTCGCATATTATTTGCACACCAAAATACATTGGTTACTTGGATCATGTTTATAAAATTCGGGAAATAGATGCCAGACCTAGCATACTCAAGAACTCATTCTTCCCACGGAAAAAACGGGATAGGAACAGGAGGGTTACTGAAAATTCCACTGGTTGTTCCACCTTTGTTGTCAAAATTCTTCCCGCATGACTGCATGGGAATACAATTAAATAATGTACTGCTTGTTACAGTATCTCTTACTCTACTTTGTTTGTTTTCAAATCTCCCCTTCCATCCCTCATCTTTCTGCTGAACTAAAAGCCTGAGAGAGTAGAATATCATCACAAAGAGATACGTTTGGTCCCAGGACTGTGGCAATGCTCTTCTTTACCAGAAGCTCGTTCTTGGGTGGTATAAAATATATAGGGGGAGAGGGAAGAGAAAGTTGTATAACATTAGATGGGGGATATTAAGCACAAGAGTCATTGGGTAAGGAAAGGAATAAGGATTACTGGAGGAGGCATCACCTCTCCGAGTATTAGCAAAATTTTATCCGTCATATTGGAATAGAAAGGAATGTCATGGTTTTATCTTGTTTGTTAAATGACCGGTTAGGGTGGGTTTTCGCTCACCGGGACGGTGGATGTGTGCCCGTATGGGCCGACAATGAACGCTTGGAGGAGGGAGGCAGAAAATATACGGAATAGAAGAAGGGTTTAGTTCAGTGCAGGGTGTCATGTTGCATGGAGTTAGGTGAGAATTGGAAATTAACGGTTGGTAGTTTGTGTTTCCATCCATAATGTACCTTACATGGTAGAATACTATTGACATGTGACTATACTCTGTACCAAATAAATTTATTGTGTAGTTGAAAAGGATCATTATGGTCGAATGGTCGAAATTCAGGAAGATATGGTTGGTCACCAGCCGAGAGAGGGTTAATGCTCGCCGTCTTTAGTTCTTCAAGAAGTTTCAAACCGACTAAACATTGGTAAAATTTACAGATTAATCGTGGAAATTCCTACGAGCCCAGTCTCCATGTAACTAATGATTAATAACTGCGCCTGTGATGAGTATGTCAACCCTATGTCGAGCTATCCATGAGGAAATAAGACCTCACTTTCAAGATGCCTATCGTGCAAATAATATCAAATGTTCCGCAAGAATATTAATTACATGTATCCCTTTTAATTACTATTTATTTAGGTTCGTATTTATTGGAAATCCTTTTGTATGGTGACTTTAATAACTTTGTAAGTATTCAGTAAATCTATGGTGCAGTGCAACACGTCTATTTAAAAAGACGGCTGGGGATATCATTTCAAAAATCAAGGATAAAGATATTTTAATGTATTTTGAAATATATGTGTATCTTTTACGGAGTTAATATATTTCCGCTGGTGATTATTTTTCAACTATCTTTCACCGGTTGTTTCGTGTCTGAATAGACCCCGTTTATATATATGCAGTCTTACGGCGTGCTACATTTTTCTTATGCTTTTCTCTATTAGATTTGTTATGTTATTAATGTAATCTTCTACTTACGTATTGGGGAGTTCTATCAGTCTCAGGAGGATTTTGTTCTCAAGCTTTTGTTGCCAAAGGAAAGACTTGACTGGTGTACGCTGGTTGTTTACAATTTAAGTAATAATACGTGCAGGAAAACGAACATGATGCAATACATTTTGAAGAGGTTCAAATTTGTGGTGAAAAACGAGTATTATGCAATTACTAGATATATCCAAAAATACGCGAACTGATACAATCAGGCGGCAATGAAATTTTCAATCAGTTCGTATGTTAAATCAAAATTACGTTATTCCAATTAATTGGCCACAATTTATTTTAAATTGCTCGTTGGAATGAATTCATCGTAGATCCTTAGTTAATAAAAGCATATATGACCTTTGCCATTTTTAAAATTTACAGTACTTTGTAGTATTTTTAAGGTAGTATAAATTAAACCTATGCATTACCAAAGTTATTCCCGCGAGATAACGTCTCTTAAATATTTTACTGGCTTAACCGACTAATATCCTAGTTTCATTTCCTCTCATAGTTTTGAAATGCGTTATCTTGCAGTTACAAAGTATTTGCTTGTCCTCCTAACCATACTTTACAAACACAGAGATAATTTCCGTTAGGATGTATTAACATTTCTAAAACCGGAATATAAGTACTTATTTCAATGGAAAGAAGTTAAAATTCAGTCTAGTCGGTAATAATTCTTCACTTACCAGATTTGCATTATTTTGTATAATCATCCCTTTGTAGTTTCCGTTTTTAAAAGTAGATCTTCAAAAAATATTCTTGTTAATCCACAACATACACTTCAGCAACTTAAAAAAAAGCGTTTCTGATTTTTTTCTTAGAAAAAGCAGATCCCAAACGCCACTCAATTTGATGCCGAAGGTTATTATCAGATAATATGGATATAATTATCTGTGAAATAAATATTCTCTACAATATTGTTACAGAAAACCATTCCCTGTGAAAATTCTGAAAGAGATATCTTTTTCAACATTCAAAGTTTTCATTTTAGTTTGTTTAATATAATTCATTAATAGAATAACTGGCTATGAAGGACCGTTTCCGATAGGTCGGCTAGACCAAATGGCATTCGGACCTTCTACTCACAAACGGACGTTAACTACAGCATTTACCTTGCTCCATTGAGTATACAGGGTGCTTTAAAAAAGTTATGAAATTAATTATCCCGCTCCGCACCTATTGGTTGGAGTGAAATCAAACCAGTTGGAGTAGGCTGGGGGGACGCTAAGATTTGTCGCAAAACCCGTTTAGTGCACTCCAAAATGTAAAAGTGACTGTACTTTAGTTATTGTAAACCAATGCCCGCCGACCACGCCACGAAAAAAATGAAATCAACGATCGAGCAAGTTTGGTGCTAAACTGAAAAAATCTGTTGAGGAGACTAACAAAATGATTCGTTAGGGTTACAGGGGCTCTGCTTACTCTGTCCTACTTACAAGTTTCGAGGTGTTTAAATGCTTTTAAGGAGAGCCGAGATGAGGTTCTGGACGAAGAACGAACGCTCTGGGCGGTCGTTAATCACCAAAACCGACAACAATGTGGCTCGTGTTCGACAATTGTTGGACTCTGACCGTCGATTGAGTGTAAAGATGGTTGCCAATGAACTGAAATTGTCGTCTACTGTTGTGTTGCGCACTGTTACCGAAGATTTAGCGATGAGGAAAGTGTGCGCTAAGCGCCAAGCAAGAGTCCACGAGTTCCTGGTCAACCATCAGGTGCCAATGCTGCTCCAACCCCCTATAGTCCTGACGTCGCCCCAGCAGACTTCTTTTTGTTCCCTCGGATCAAGGCAGTCCTAAAAGGAAACCGATTTTCGTCCATAGAAAAGATCTAATCAGCCATGACGAAGACCTTGCGAGAGGTCCGCGAAGACGCCTTCCAGGGCGCGTACAGGTCATGGCAGAGTCGCTGGAAAAATGTGTAGAGACCCAAGGACAGTACTTTGAAGAATTTAGAGTGTTTGTGCAAAGCTGTTTAAGAAATTACTTTAATAAATAATTGCATTACTTTTGTAATGTATGTGCGCCCTGTGTGTCGAACTATTATGCTCGATAAATTCAAATTAAATATTTACATTCAAGATTGTATGGTTACATACTAAAGGATTCAGATTTAAACATATGCGAGTTTTGGGGAAATTGTTTGGTTTATTCTCTTAAAATATATGTTTTAACGTAAAAAATATTGTATATAATAAAGCCTTCCCACAATAACCATGCATTATACCGTGCTTTTAATCGTTTCATCGGATAACAAAATTTGAAATTATCTTAACATTTATTTCAGTTACCCATGAAAAAATAATGTGAAACAATCTAAAAAAGTTACAATTGTATGTTATTTTTGGATGAAATTGAACAGGCTGAAAATAAGAAATATTTTAATTAGTATAGGAGGGTATTTTAAAAACGATTTAAAGTAAATTTCGTTTTGCGTGAATGTTACTTCAATTTTTATTCTGTCTTTCATTTAATGGACAGCGTAGTCTTCATCTCGGTTCTCACAGTAAAAGTAATGCGGCTGCCGACCTCGAGGGTCGTATTCGGATCCAGGTGATTACTCTAGACACCTTCAGCTTCACCTTGTTGTTGTGATTTTTCAGATTCTCGAATTTTGGCACGAAAACCTTAACTTTCCACCCTAATCCGTAGTGAGGGGTGCGATCTACTCCATTCTTTCAATCGATAAGTTGACTATTGAGTTGGTACTAATGTGAGGGATTGATATTTCATTTGCAAATTATCTATCGAAAGTTTCAGTTTCGATAATAGAACTTTTACATCAAGACCTAAGTTAAAAACATTAAATTTAATGATCCACGTTTGGTGCATTAGTTGAATACAGCTCATCATGAATATCCAGAGGGACATGATAGGTAAAATTGAATATTTCCCAATTAATTTTGTTGAATCATGCTGTGACTGTGCTACTTGTAATTATGCGTGATAATTGGACACTCTAAATTACGTTTATTAAAGCATATCGTATATTCGTTATATTTTTTGTGTTTTACGTTATTATCGTTGCTGTTCCTTTTAAATCATTTGGGTGAAATTTCTATTTCAGGAACCATTAATTCTTTCACTACAGTAATTGATGGATTTATATCACCCTGTTTGAAATAATTTTTCATATACTGCTAAAACTGAGGTAATATCAGTTTTTCAATTTTTGCACGTCACCGTTATCATAGAGACCATTGGAGGATCCCTTCTCACAATTTTTTTTACACATTGGAGTTGTTTACATGTAATGACCATTAACCCTACTGGTATATTAGCTCATTAACTTTATTTAACTATGAGATGAACTCCATGCAATTACCCCCATGCAGATTAACTGTTAATTAATTTTTCGATGGACGATGTGTATTTCTAAATGCATTGGGCATTTTAATGTTTTTCTTAAATTAACCTGGAAATTTGTATTCTCATTATAAATTATTATGATTGTATCAAGTTGCACAATTATTTTGTTTTCATCCAACAGAATATTGAAAATTCTAATTGTCTCTGACAAATATATGCACAATATATTATACATTATATCCACAAAATTCTCTCTCGATCACCTTGTTGCCATTAATAAGAAGTGTAACTATTTCGTGCGGGTTTTATTCACCCAAACCAGAATTCTGTCAATTTGTATCTATACTTGAAGAACTTTGTGGGCACCTTTGAGTATTAATGTATTCTCCACCCTTACAGTACAACGACGAGATATATTTGATGAAATTATTTATTTTAAGAAGCTTCCTGTATCAACAAATCTTGCCATGTGACCGAATGACTGAGAAGAGATGCTCGCTGATGGGGAGCGGTATCCATTCCTTTATTCTGTCAGAACCAACACATTTCTTTATTTTGATAATTTCCTACCTTCCGAAATTGCCACGCCCTCCTCATAAGACTTTCCATCAAATCCGAAACCCATTGCCTTCTCTTCTCCGTCACTCCCTTTTTCAGTATAACTTCCAGCCTTATCTCCCTAAGGTCTCCGTCTCCAAATTTCTTAGAGCATAACCCTCTCTGCCTTTTTTTCCCACCTCAGACAGCTTCTCTTTTTTATTACCTCATCTCATCTCTTTCCGCTCTTTCATATTCTACTATTATCTGTAGAAGTACATCTATATATATATATATATATATATATATATATATATATATATATACACATACAATCAAACACGAATTCACGCCATATGGCGAACAAATATCTAAGGAAATAGATAAAAGTAAAAGGGATAGGAACATGTATAAAGAACGAACACAGGATTGGTGGGGAAGGCGGAACCAGGCAAATTACGAGCGTAAAAATATTTCCTTGACCGGGACTTGAACACCGAATCTTTCGACTTGGTGACGGGTTGCTCTAATCGCTTGAGCAATCGAGGAAACTTAATTTTTAAACTGAGATTTGCTGGTCTTATCAAGTACCCCGATTTTTTGGCCAACAGATGGCGTCAGGGAGCTGTTTCACCCACCAAAGGAGAAATTCGCCCTGGGTAGGTGGAAAGTTAGGGCACAGACAAAAGGTTGTCCATGCAACGTCTTTTCCTCCGTGAGGCGGCTGCAAAGACGTCTGACCCCAGTGGGGCGGGCATTAAGTGATGGTGTCACGTTAAAAATACGATAGAGAAAGGCTACGGGAAACCATCTCAATTATTATTCCCAAGAATATAATGATGGACAATATAGAGAAATTGAGTCCTGGCAACTGCGGGCCGTGTGTCGTGCTCGGCAGCGGGGGAGGCTAGGCTTCCGCGATCACCATCCCACGAAACCATTGCAAGGGAAAACCGGCGGCAACAGGACAGAAGACCCAGAAGAAGAAGACGAAATTAGTTAGAATAGGAACATGGAAAGTCAGGACAATGTTGAGGACAGGAAAATAAAGGAATATTAAGCGAGAAATGGAAAGAGGTAATACAGGTGTTTTAGGTCTATGCGAGGTGAGATGGAAGGATAGCGGGGATTACTGGAGTGATAGTTATAGAATAATATACAGCGGCGGGGACGAGAACCAACAAAGGGTTGCCATAAAATTAAATAAAGAGGTAGAAATAAGCGTAGTAAGCATACACCAAGCAATGGATAGAATATTTCTAGTAGAGATGAAATCAGACAAACTTGGTCATTGTTCAGCACCGAGCAACCACAAGGAGAAAGAAGTCGATAGGGTATACGATTCGTTAGAGAACATAATCGCGTATGTTACTGCAGGGAAACATTTGATAGCAATGCGGGATCGGAATGCGACGATAGGCGAACGAGAAAAGGGCAGGAACAATATAGGGATGTTGGACGGGATGAAGGGGGGAATAAGGTACACAGAGATGAAGAGGGAATTGGTGAAGAGTAGGTAGCGGGATTGTATTTTTTAAGGAGTACAAAATATTTATTTATTAGTGCATCTATCCAAAACAACTTTAACCGGTAGATTACTTAACAATACTAATATGTTTTATACATGCGTGTGTGTGTATGCGTTTTTCTTTGTTTGGATTTTCTTCTCATAGACACTGTTATCTCTTCGATTTTCGTTTTTCGATTTTCCTTTTACATTAGTTTATACCCTCAAATATCTTTTTTCATCTCCTTTCTTGTGTCATAACTCTCTTTTCTTATTTTCTTGTTCTTGAATGCGGAGTTATCGTTTTTTCAAATCTGAACATTTCCCTGCAGTCCTCACCCGCAACCATTCGCTCCATCATTTCGCTCGCGCTCATTACTTTCCTCCCCATATCTTATATGTATATATATATATATATATATATATATATATATATATATATATATATATATATATATATGGAGAGAGAGAGAGATAGGGTATGTGTATTTTTCCTCCTCCAAGGAGCTTTTTTGCTCACTACCTCATTTCCTCCCTTTCCCTTCAATCATCAAAATTCCCATCTCATTTCCCTCCACCCTAACATAACCCTCTCCTTCTCCCTTTCTCTCCCATCTATCGTAGTCTACTATCCCACTCAATTTGTAAAAATTCAACCTTTGCAAAAAATAAATACGATGGAGACGGTTCTTTATCCTTAGTGTCTCCATCCGTCCATACTATGAAGGGTATTGATTCTCTGTCTTTTTTTTCTATTTTTTCTCAGTTTTTTATTCTCATGAGCCCATCGTAGCTATTAATGCATTCGTCACACTTTTTTTCTGTCACTATGGTTACAACAGGGAAGATAATTATCAAATGTTTTTTTCATATCTATACATTATAGTTATTTTTTGATGATGTGATGTGGAGGAATTCCCGTAAATCATCTATTTTCTAATTCTATCTTAACGTCCTCTTTCTATTCACCAATTATCCTTGGAAACTAACAAAGTTCTATACTCGAGTTGCTGTAAGAGCTGGAAATGTCTAAATTTAACTTGCTTATTTTTGGGTATGATTGGTAATTACAAACACCGCGGACATGGCTACTTTTATGCCTTTCTTATAAGAATCTCAAGGAACGTGTACCGCATACACTTAAATCTGTGTGTTGCCCTACCAAAATAGCTCAAACGGAAAATTAAAAACTTTCTTTGGTCTATATTCTACCGATTTGATACGAAATAATGGCCTCAAAACTAGAGTAAGAAATATCGCAATGTTTTATTCCCATTCTAAATAGTCAATCCCAATGCTCTTCCATGAGAAATATTAACTTCATTAATATTCGTGAGAGGTCTGAGGACTTATATTGATATTCCATCACTATTTATGTCATATATTTAAGTGAGTTCTCCCCTTCCATGCAATAAATTGTATTCTTGAGAGATATAATTAACAATCAACATTACAGAGGGTCAAACTATTAAAGGTAGATTTTAAATCATTTCTTACGAATTTTCCCTTTTTTTGGCCTAGATGTGGCGGCTTGTAATATGTCCTCAACATCCTCGGATAAGTAACCTGCCTCAAATTTACGCATTAAATTTAACCTGTATTGAAGCCTACGGTCAACTAGTGGCTTCCATCCTAATTCTTCCAGTGCTACTTTGTTCTAAACTACTTTTTACTAACCTAGCTGCTTTTCGTTGCACTCATCTATTTCCAAAATTAAGATTACTTCATGAGAATTCCATGGAATTGCAGTATATTCAATTTGGGGCCTAAATAACTTGAGATAACATAGCCCCTTGACCGTTTCATTACAATTCCCCGAATTCTTCTCTCCCCATCACTTTTTATTAGCCATTCCGCAAATTTCACGAATGTGTTTTCCCCTAGAATTAAGACAAGAATCACGGCATATGTAATGAAATATAAGACTTAGCTCATGAGAATGGGTAGGCAAATGTAAGTCATAGCATAAGTAGCATTAGAAAGGGAAGTCACAATGAATTGACCAAGAATAGACCTCTCTCCGTAGTGATAATCAACTTCCAAAGGTTGAGAAACAAAATAGCCGATTTGTACCATGTTTGGGAGTACCCAAGCCGATATAATTATAGGAAGTGAGACCTGGTTATCTAAAGACATTACAGACGAGGAGATTTTTCGTAGGGACTAAAGAATTTACAGAAGGGACAGGAAAAATAAAAAATGAGGGGGAGATTTCATAGTTATTAAAGATGTTCACGAAAGCAGAGTTTAGTATTTCCCTGATATTAGCATAAAAAGTGCTTGGTGTTCCATAAAAAGTCCATAAGAGTCTACATTTTTGCATAATACTTAATAATACAATATATAATAATACCCGATTCCATAGAAACATCACTTTTAGAACTAAAAAGAGAGATAACTAGTTTGAATTCCCATTTACACATTAGAAAAATTATAACTGGAGGGAAATCATCTTTCCATACGCTGGAAAAAATAAAGTTTCATAGGAGGAGGTAAGGATAAGGAGTCATTCGAGTCTTTGCTACGTGTTTTCACATCACATTCTTTAAACCAAATAGTACTATCACCCACTAGAGGAAACAACATATGTGATCTAGTAGCCAAATATTTATCCGAAGTTGGCCCAAATACGGACATACATGATGGACCTAGTGACCACAGAATAGTGCTAGTTAATATTAACTTGATAACTATGAGAAATCTGAAAAACAAAAGAAAAATTCACTTGTTTTACCGGGCCGATTATGAAGAATTAAGGCGTGACCTACAGCAGTCTTATGGTATATTCAAGGAAAGTAGTAGAAACAGAAACGGTGAGAGTTTGTAGAGCATGGGTCACACGTGTTACAATAGAAAAACAAATACCCAGTAAATTTAAAAGTGACCGGAGGGAACTTAGGTGGTACAACCTAGAAATACGTAAAGCATTAAAACCCCGAAGAGCATGGCATTAAAAAATGAGGAGTTCATAAAAGGACAATTCAAAGAATAAACAAATTGAAAAATACATAATTATAAAACAACCAAATAGTAAGCAATGGAAGCATGTCACCAGGCGTTCATGGAATTTAAAAATAAAGGATTGGGTGAATATTTGGACGATAATTCAAAAGTGTTTTGGTCATAAATACGGGATGTTCAGGGATTTAAGTCAACATTTCCATCCCTAAATAACAACGGGCATAAACTAAACGCCAATTTAGAAAAAGCTAAAATATTAAACCACTATTTTCAAAGAGTTTTTAATAATCATTCACAGGAACAATGAAAGTCACTACCCGATCTCTTCCATGAACCTAACCCTGAAATTGCAATATATTATCTTGGAATCAAACGGTAACTTAAAGGCATCAGTCCAAACAAATCGCCAGGCCCTGATCAAATCCCTGCTAGTGTTTACAAAACGATGGCCTCAGAAATAGTTCCTTTCCTGAAAATAATATTTGATAAATCTCTAAATGATCGCGCAGTATCAAAAGCCTGGAAAATAGCCAATGCCACTCCCATATTTAAAAATGGCAACAGGGAAGATCCGAGTAATTGCTGACCAATCTCTCTTACATCCATCCCATGCAAACTTTTAAGGCACATAATTGTAAGATCAATAATGAAACATCTCGGTTTTTAGAATGTACTCACAAAAAACCAGTACGGTTTCCGAAAGGGTAGATCTATCGAGACCCAACTGGGACTTTTCGTTCATAATATTTTGATCTCGGGAGAAAATAACGCTCAATTCGATGCTATTTTTTAGATTTTAAAAAGAAATTCGACAAAGTCCCTCATAAAAAGTTGCTCCCAAAGTTGGGAAGCTACGTGGTTGATAAATGTGAAACAGATTGGAGTATTAACTTTTTAATAGACCGCGAGCAAAGGGTCGTAATAGACGGGGTGTAATCGGACACAGTAAGCGTAACACCGGGTGTCCCACAAGGAAGTATTATTGGTCCGCTATTGTTCCTTTTATACATCAAATGACACCGGGTCTAAGGTTTCCAGTTATTTTCGTCTATTTGCTGACAAGGCCGTGATATGTAGGGAAATATCCAATCATGAAGATAGAGTATCATTAGAGTTATTAGTTAAAGTGAGCATGAATTTATCATTATTTGTTTTTCGTTCAATCACCACAATCACCCGTTTTCGTACCTAAAGCGGTCTTAGCCTTCACTTTGCCGTTGGGACGCCTCTGGTTTCCCCCTTGAGCCCCGACGTTCACCTCCGGCTTGTCTTCAGGTTTTTTTTTGCGGCCAAACCGCCAGAGTATACAAAACACTCATGCTTGAGACAGGACTTGATCCCGTCAACTTCTGGTGGCTCAAAAATAATTTTGCAGATAAATTAAAATTACTTCATTTAAATGGATACTTTAAATAAATGGAATTATGCGAAACATCTCGAGGTAGCTATTTTAAAATAAATTAGTCTGTGAATTGAAGGCCCTGTTCCTGATATGATGGCCTGCTTACTTTATTGGTAAAGCAACTATTTATGAAAAATCAATAATTTGCCTACCACGAAAATATCTGTCTGTTAATTTAATTAGAATAATTTTTTACTTATCTGATCAGTAATAAAATATACTTTTAATAGAGAGGCAGAGGAACTTCGATAAGGAAACCCACCGAGTAGTAATAGTAGCCGTCGTGGGAGGAAATCGAGAGATGAGGTTTTTTCTCCATGTTGGATGGGTGAGTACATTGCTAATGGTAGAATTTCCAGGGAAAGGAGGAAGGGTGGAGAAAAGCCTGGTGTCGGGATTACTGTTTGCGATAGGTACCAAGATGTTAATAGATTAACGTCTCATCCGACGGACGGCGTACGCAAGTGTTCTCCGCATAAAACCCTAAGTAGTAATTGGAATACCACTGAAAAATCCAACCGCCTCCGGGATGCGACCCCAAGGCATAGGAGAACCAAACTAACTATTCCCATATTACAATGACCAATGACATAGTCCGAGAATCAGCGTGGCCGTCTCCAAGAAAAGAGGAAAGATGGGGGAAAGATGAGGTAATATAAATAGGTATTTGGCCTGCTAGTCGGAGTACCCACTTATCGGGTGAAAAAATCTAAATTATATGCCTAGAGATAATCTTAAAAACAGAACTAGCACACAAGATTCCATAATACTAAAGAAGCACGAACCAGCAGTTTAATCTTCTATTGGAATCTTCAATACAATCATTATTCAAAAGGATATGGGATTTAGAGAAGGAAAAAATACATTTATCGGAAGATCGTTAGGAAGTCCCTCTTTTACTGAAGCGATTTTCCAGAAAAGTCAAATCTTCAATACGATAATGTACATTCCAAAATTCGATCGTCTCGTTAAGAAAAAGTTGGAGAGGTGGACCTCGAAAGCGGAGAATGGGAGATTCTTGGTATTCTTATCAAATTCATTGAGATTCTGTAGAATCAGAGGGCGGAGGACCGAGTCAATATCAATGGTACCTATTCTAGATACCAAGGATGCGTGTGTGTTGGGGTCGAACCTATTTTAGCATATGGAACAAGAGAGATAGTTCTGAGACTAATACGTCCTTTACGAACAATTCTAATACTAATATTTGGGAGGCCACTCGTCCTAACAGAATTAGTTTAAATGAATATAATTGAATCAAAAGGAAAAGAAAATGATGTGAGAAGGTAAATATTACTGTTAAACGTTTTTGTATCCATACTACTCTATACTATATAGTACTATATTCTATCTATATCCACCATTATAACTTTTTAGTTTTTTTAAACAGATCTGCTGGGGGCAAGCATTAAATTTTTAGAGATGTTCAATGAAAAAGTCTGTCTGGTTTTTAATTAAGCCTCAATGAACACTGCGGATCGAAACTGAAATATTTTGCTCGCATTTCTTGATAGAAGTTTTACTTTTTTTCACCGTTGTAGATGCCCTCTCTCTGCTTGCTCTTTTCACTGTGACTATATCCGTGGTCATGAACTTTTTATGAATGGTTCCTCCAAACCCATTTAAATGAAATAAATATCAGTAAAGTGCAGCCATTTTGGAATATAAGATTAAAACATAATTTACGTCTATAGTCCAGAAGGTTAGCGATGGTAATGGAAGAGAAATTCCTTTTGTTGAGGAATAAGTATTCATTTCTCGATATATCAACAGTATTTTCATCGAATTTCGGTCGTGTATCTTTATGCAGCGCAAACTCCGAGAATATTTCGATTTTATTTCACTAAGGAATTCTCAGTTATCCGCTCTCTTATGTTTTCCCCATAGAAATGTTTCACCTGACTCTAATGGAAATTGGAATGGAATTAGGGGTATTTTAGCAAAATTTTTTGATTAGTAGAAAGAAATAAAATCAGGTGCTAACAGAAGATGTCCCATTATCCCATCTTTGTTAACTTAAATACATTAAAGATTACGTATACAATAACCTTTGGAGAAAAACAATAGAATTGAATTGTCTTATGTTGTTAGAAATTAAAAACATTAGATCTGGCTGGCTATACCAATAAATTTTAATTTTCCATTTGGAACTATGCATGAATAAACTTAGATAAAACTATCCCAAATGTCAATATCACATGGTAAAATGATCGGTTCGTGATGTTCTGTCTATGGTTTTAGTTAACTTTCAACTTTAACATTTGTATTTTTAATATAAACCAATTGTGGTGGCCATTCGAAAAACATTGAATTTTTGGCTGAAAAAATGGAAAACGTTTCCGGTCTTTTAACCACTAACAGCCCCAAGAAAATATTGACATCAAGAAATGGTCTTTAGCGGGCATAAATCCACATGTGTGAATGTATACTTGTACATACAAGGATATTTGCGGATAATGGCGAAAATATTACAAAGTGTTAATTTGCATGATACCCGATATCATTATGTTAACTGTCAGAGGATCAATGTGACATGCCTGCTAATACTTTATTTGCTCTTCCAAAAGTTCTATTTCTCTTAAAATTACAAATGTTTCTTTAGAGCAAAGTCAGTGGTACACTTCAGGCCCGTATGCCAACAGTGGAATAGTCTGCTTAATAGGTTATCAAACAAAATTAACTTATCTAGACTATAGACTTGATTTTAATTGAGTTCATCCGTATTTTCACTCACAAATAACAAAAGCGCAAACAATAGCACCAGGAAGAGCTTTCAAGGTGAAACTTGAGTATATACGCATTTAGAAATACGTAAATACGTATTTTTGTCTGGCGTTTGGCTTGTTCCCATGATTTTTGAATTTTAGTTTAAGTATGGCCAATGTAATCTAACGTTTTTAAGAGTTATAATTGGTATTACGTGGAACCTTCGTTAAAATGCCTGAAAACATTATGGAAAGAAGTTCACCAATACACCTAAATGGGCTCACAGTGGGTCACGAAAGGATCCACGAGGAGTTCAAATTTACGAGTAAAAGATTAAAGAGCATAAAACAATAAGGCTTTGCTAATTTGATTGCTGCTCACACCACCTGAACAAATACTCAAAATAAGTTCCTTTAACCATAGAATTACATGTAACTTTAGTAGACACACCAAATAATCTCATAAACTATCGCATAGTGTTCTCCGAAATATCTAGTTCATGAAGGAGCGTTTATATATCGATTGCATTGCATCGAAACTACGTACTTTATTATGCCTCGTCACATAGATTTATCGCTCATATATCATGCATCATCCCGGGGCAATTAAGGTCAAATACCATTGGAATTGGAGTACCGGCCAAAACCATATTGTTTATACGTCTACGTCCTCAAAATATTTTTGTTCATGTATGAATGAACGTGCGTGTACATACATGTATGTATCAGTTATATAAATATATATATTGCTAGGTACTATATATTATTAGGTAATCTACCGGTTAAGGTAGGTTTTTGGATGGACAAAACTAGCAAATAAATATATCGTAACTCCAAACAAAACCCAATCCAGCAACCTACTCTACATCAGGTCCCTCTTCATTTCTGTGTACTTCCTTCATCCCTTTCAACATCCCTATCCGGTCCATGCCCTTTCCTCGCTTGCCCAACATTCTCTCCTCTATTACCTTCTTCAACATTCCACTGCCGCTCAATACGCCTTTCATTCATTTTTCCTGCCTCCAGGATTTCTCCCAACAAACTCCTCTTCTCACCCACCATCTCCAGTACTTCCCCATTTGTTTTCCTTTCGGTCCATTTCACCTTCTCCATTCTTCTCCACATCCATATCTCAAAACCTCCAATCTACGTCTATCCTCTTACTTCACCGACCACGTTTCCGCGCCGTACATAGCTACGCTCCATATCAAAGTTTTTACAAGCCTTTTCTAAACTCCCTGCTCAACGTCCCTGTTATCAACTCCCTCCTCCTTGAGAAAGCCTCCTTGCCTAGCGAAATTCTTCCTCTTACCTCTAGCGCAATTTTTCCCCAATTTTCCTTACGCCCCTACTACTTGATCGTGTTCGTCCAAATCACTTCCGAGATACGTAAACTGTTCTGCCTGCTCTATTTTCCCCCCTCCTATTTTAATATTTAGCTTAGCCTTTTTCTTTCTGGAAAATCGCATAACCTTTGTTTTATTAATATGGATTGTCATCCCATATCTATCGCACTGAACCTCCAATTGCAAGTGTGTGTATATATATATGTACGTATATTCATTCACACATGGAAATAGAAAAAGGAAAGGGGATAGGAAAATACATAAAAGACGAACACAGGAAAGGTGGGGATGGCGGATTTTAGATCTTAGGTTTCCTCATTGGCGTAATTGGTAGCAAATCCGCCCGGAAAGTGGAAGGTCTGGTGTTCAAGTCCCGGCTAAGGAAATATTTTTACATTTGTGATCTGCTCAAATCCGCCTTTCCCACCTTTCCTGTGTTCGCCTTTTCTGTGTTTTCCTATCCCCTTTCCTTATATCTATTTCTATGTGTAAATGAATTTTTGTTCGCCGTGTGGCGGGATTTCGTATTTGAATATATATATGTACCAATTCAAAAACTCACTGTATACTTCTTGTTCTGATAAAGGCAGAAAATGACGGGAATCGAACCCGGGTCTCCTCTAGCAGTTTAACGCACTACCCCTAAGTTATCCTGTTCCCTTGTACGTATGTATGCACGTGTGTTTGTGTGTATATATATACACACGCACATACATATTGTGTAAAATTCATTGGTGTTTATGTGTGATAATACATATAGACGACCATATACATACATGTGTCCATATATACGCCATCACGTGCCTATACGGGGAAAAGTGAAAGAAGATGAAGAGAACCCAATTTTTTCCAGTCAAAAAAGAGATCAGAGGCGCGGGAAAAAAAGGCGCCTGGCGGTAGCTCTCCCAGCTTCCGATGCATCCACGGGGTCACCCTCCGAATTTCCCTTCTTCAAAGATCACCTACTGAAAGGAACGGGGATCGGAGGGGGAGGGAGGCGAGGCAGTTTTTTCAGAGAACCGTGCACGAGAGAAAGGGAAGGTCGGGGAGGGAGGGGGTGGGTGGAATTTGCGCATCTAATGACGTCACGCTCCGTCGATCCTCCATGGAACCCCTCGCAACCCCTTCCCTCTTCCCCTCCCCCCACACAGCTTACCACCTTACTTTCTCTCGAGACTTCATTCCCATCACCATCTCGACCCGACTCGGTTCCCATCGCCACCCCCCTCCCCCTTTTGCACTCGTGTGTGGGTGGGAGGGTGGAAGCGGTAGAGGGATATTCCTCCCCATCCCATTCTGTGTTCCTCCCTCCTCCTGGATCCCCTACTTCCCATCTATCTCTCGACTTCCCGACGTGCCCTGCGCCCCCGGTCGTTAGAAAAAAAGGGGCCCCTTTCATCCTCCCTCTCTCCTACCTCGTCCGACCACCGCCAACTTCGCCAATCGTATCCTTCAATGCCTTATCGGTCTTCTCCTGTCATCGTTCGCTCTCCTTCCTCTATGCGCCCCCTCATTTCACGCTTCTCCCCCCCTCCACCTCTCTCTCTCCCACATTCGTCCATTTACCGCCTTCCATTTCCATTTTTTTTCTCGCCTACGTCCCGTTTATTGACTCATCGTGCCATTCTCACGTCATTTTTTATGTCTTCATTCCTTTCGCTCCATGACTGACGCTGAATGTGCCACGCCTGCCCCTTTTTCCCTTCTTTGACCCGCTCTTTAAAATACTTTCATAACTCAGTGCGAGCAATGTAGTCCGCGGCTATCGGGAGCCCGTGGACGTCGTCCCATCGCGGCCGCAAGGAAAGGAGGTGTTGGTTTGCTCAGCGTTATTCATTCGCATGCCAACATTAATAACACCCATTCACCGAAACAAATAGGGATTTCTGTTGTCCCAAAACGAGCTCGGAGGATTTCAATTGTCACAAAGCGGGTGCTGATGGATTTTATGACATTAGCGAGACGAAGGCTTGACCTGGATGTTTATCTGTGTTTTCTGCACCTATTTTCTTTCTGACTCAAATATTGGTTGTTTCATCGGTACTTAGTGAAGGAAAATTTTCTCACTATCTGAGATGTGCATCATGTTTTGTGTTGTTAGCACGCTGTTTATGTAGCATCGTAGATAAAAGTAGATTGGCGAATAAGCGGGTTGCTCAATAAATAATAATCAAAATTATTATTCGTATAATTATGCCAACATTTTATTTTATGTTAAATTTTTAGCCTAATGTGTAGTATATGCGTGGTAAAAGAGTAATTGATTTGACTTCAAGGTTGCTTCAGAAGCAACCGTTGAATTTTGAAATTTGTTCATTCAGCCTACGTGAACAATGGAAGAAGAAACACGTGACGCTTCTTTGGCATTTTTCTTTCACCTAAGCGAAACGTTCACCCAGGCTTATTTAATACCAAAGAAGATTTGTGGAGAGTCTGTTTGTTCTTACAGAATAGCTAGCAGATGGTTTAAGATGTTTAAAAATGGGAGACAATTAATTTCCTAAAGGGAGGTAGTCCCAAAACTCCAGTCATTACTCTTGAGGATATAAAAAAATGAACATCTCTGCTGCCGTTGGGAGAGATGAGCGTGAAAAAATGTTAGGTGTCTCTAAGACATACTTAAAATTTCTTTTGGTTCAAACCAAAAAACTCATTTGTTACTTAAAAAAATTTTCTTAATACCTTTTCGTGCGGTGTGGGTTCCACGAAACCTACGATGAAATCGCGATTATCTCCAGAATATCAAGGTTGAATGTGTCCCTCATTCTTTTTAAATCCCAGACATGGATTCTACGTGGGTTCAAGTCCATTTTGAAGCATACATAGCTATAATAATAGCAAAGGAGGAGTTGAATTGAGAGTTGGAATTTCATTGGCATAAAAAATTTCATCCGGCGCTCATTTTTATTCATTCTTTTGGGTCTCTTCATTAATCCTACTACCTTTAGCAAACAGTCTTCTAAGATTTTCAAAGTCATGCGTTTGGTCCGTCAATCCACCCTTTACCCTTACCGTGCAATTTTTCTTCCCGTTCTTCTAATCAAAGACGACTGTAATCGTCTTAAATGCATTCATTCCCAATTTATTTCTTACTAAAGCTACTCAAAGCTCCCCGAGTCTTTTAGGATCACAGCCAGCTATACGGCATCGACGGGATATGGGAGAACACTTACATTTGCATATGCAATCCTTAAAACTGCTTTATCCATGTATACTTCTTACATAAAATTGCACTGTTCTCGAGAGTAAGGTACAGTGTAATGAGTGGAGTCTCTACTTGCGAACAAAAGCCTCCTAGGGACTTTTATTTGAGGCCACCTCTCTATGCAATGAGAATTAGTTATGTAGATTGATATACTATTATCTCAATATCCAGAATCGTAGCCAAGGTAGATTCCAGTTTAACTTATAACCGAAACATTATGAAAAATTTAAAGTTTAGATATCTGAAGCCAGTAAGGAAGCCTCAGTTGTTATTACTTTATTCTGAAGTAGGATTAAAATCTGAATTGTGCTTTCAGTACATAATGGTTCAGTACATAATATTTGTCACTATTTCTTCCTGCACTCGAGAGAAAATTAATTTCACCGTAAGTCAAAGGGGTACAAACAATGAAAGGAGAATGTGCCTCATTTATTACTCTTTCACAAAAATAATTAGTACTTAATATATTTTTTGCTTCAATATATCACATGAGAATTGACTATGACACATTGAATAATATTATATGAAATATAATGATAATTTTTCATAGAATGTCTTCATTTCGCGGGATATATTTCAGTAGCACAAATGTTTTGTATAATATTTAGGCATTACCCACTATTTGGCGTAAACCAGGAGACGAGTTGGAATATAACCACCATTGATCTCTTCCCCAGTTCAGTTTTTTTCACTGTGATAACCTTTTCACATGATTCATTCAATTCAATGTTAGTGTGTTCGTCAGGGGTGTATTAAGGGAGTAATTGAGTTGGTGAGAATGCTTTAGAGTTTCGAAGGAACTGCAAGAGATGCCGCGACAGTAAACGTTGACAGAATCATCCGCTAATACGCATTTACAATTTAAGAAATTGGGCGTATAAAAAATATTCTCCTTTGCACGGATTCGAACCCGGAACCCTCGATGTCAGTCTGAGTGCTTTAGCCAGTTAAGATACCGTCCACTTTAATTAAGCCAAAAGTTATGACGAAATACTGTACGTAAATGTCACTGGTATTCTTGGCCATGCGCGTTGCGCCAAAGTCCAGGACGTTAAAATCAACTATTAATCACTTGGCTATTTACCTTTGGCAAATTCAAACAATATCTTTCAACAAAAAATTATGGTAGTAGTAAACATTCTCACCGATATTTGGATCCAGAGAAATTACATTCACGTATTTATAGGCTAGGCAAATATTTGAGGGCTACAACAATTATTATACAGATATTGCACGGGAAGAACCGAAGCGTATACTACATAATCTACGAGGCTGTTTAAAATCTATAAGAGAGAAATACTGGAATGACAACTACCGATATCTTGTCAAAGTCAGCCCTCATTGGAGAAAAGAAAAGGTTTACTGTTAGTCAAAACAAAGAATAAAGGCACCGCTGCAATCGGCCATACGATGCAACTGATTCAACAAGGAAAATGTATTTATCTTTAGTTTATGTTTAATTATCTTTAGTGGCTATCTACAAATTTATGCATCCCCTCATTCGACCGGCAAACTCACCGGTTTAATATAAGGTAATATGCATGTATGGCACATTTAGATGGAAAGCCATTTTGAAGTAATTCTCAAAAAGTGTATAATCTATTAAAATAATCGGCCGCTTTTATACTTATGAACGCGGGAGCGAAATTAAATACTATGAATTATCAAATTAACTTAATTATTTCTAGTTGATAGAGAAACTAATTATGGGGAACACGTAGACGTTTTTTGCAGTAAAATACGTCTCCAGGAATATTTTAAAATAATTATTCAATTAAATATTTATATTTTAGCATCCTCTAAGGTGAGGAAAAACATATTTCTTTGATTCAAATAAAGTAAATTTATGTCCACGAGATTTGAAGTTCCGCACTTATAAAAATTATTACTCTGAAGTAATTATATTGAGTTAATTAGTTACTTCCTATGGTTTCACGTTAGGAGATGCCATATGCCAGGAGAAAGAGTAGAAGCTGCCACCAAGTTCGTTTTCCCGCTTGGATTCATCTAAACTATTGTTTAATGTAACCTAATTGTTTAATGTACGCAATTTTTAATGGAATCTGTCGTCTTCCGTCCTATGATTGGCGGGCGCTCCTTTACTGCCGCAGCGAATGTCTTTATTAATATTTCAGGAAGACCAAAGGACTGATAGTCGTAAAAAATTACAAATTAGATAACTTTTGTGTTTTTTTACGGCAAATCATTGTACGAGATTAACTTTATACCTTTGGTAAGCTTCTGTATAATCTCAGTAAGTCTTTCCCCTATGTCTATCGCCAACGATTAAGTTAGTGCGGCGGCCTTTTGCTTTTCGGCCCCTTTGCCACAAGCCACTCATATAACACCCCTTTCCTCTAATATCCATCCATTTTCTGCGGGGATAGAGCTGGGGCGAGGGAGAAGGTGCAATTCCTATGCATCCCGTCGCCTCCTTAATGGGGTCCCGCGTCGTCCCGTGGTCTCCCCTCCCCTTCGCCCCGTCATCCACAAACCCCCGTCGACCATCAACCCCCCACCCCTCGTTACAGTGGTTCCCATCCGCTCCCGTCCCGCCCACCCTCCCCTTATTCTCCCGCCTCCAACGTGGTAGATGGCCCATGTTCGAGATCCGCTCCGGGGCGTGTTAGAATTTGCGACCGTGAAAACCCAAAGGAAGGCGAATGGGTCGGATCATGAGATAGGGGGGTCATTGTCTGGGATGGCTGATAAGGAGGTTCGTTTCGATCCGGGTCGGCTCCGGGAATACATCTGCATGCTGCCGTGCTATGCAGTCCTAGAAAGGGACGTTAATGCACCGTTCGTATGGGAAATATGGGGAACGAAAGAATCATAGTGGAAGAAAGGGAAGACATTGGAAAGGAAATTAAATTTTAATTGATTTGGTTTCGGTCCTTTTCATGTTCGCTAGATCATTGCAAAACATATTCGCGTTCATTATATCATATTTACTGATATAGTCGATACGTATATATAATTAAATGGACGTGCACGTGAATGAAGTTTGTAAATCCTAACATTTTTTGATTGAATTTGCATGAACTTGATGAATTTAAATCAGCAAAAATTTAGAAATTCTGTCAATCATGAAGGAAATTTTTTCATTTTCCTCCCGATTTTTTTGTTGATAAGCTCTATCTGGAATATGCCCTTTGTACTTTTCATTTCTCAGGTTCCACTGCCGTCTTACCCGTCATCTTACCCGTTGAGGTAATCATGTCTTTTTTTTCAAAAGCCTTATCCAAAAAATCAACTAAGAAAGGAATTACATTATTTAAAAGATATAATATCCGATTGGTTGTTCATTACGTTAATGTTCCCCTGCGGTTTTCATATATTAATTCTTTTACAATAGTGTATCGATTGTAGCTTGAAAAACGTTTGTACTCTTCATAGTCCTCCCTTCAATGCTGTGAAAAAGAACCAACATACTAAGAGTACTCTTAGTGCACATTTTGAAGTCAGGAAAGGGGAATTGAGTGGCGACCTCTTAGATGAACAGCATTTATTATAAAAAAGATGGGCTTCAGTATGGTTTTGAGCAGAGGTCAGTTTAGGAGGCGTTGGAAATAATTTAAAATACTCTTACATGAGTTTCGCTTCAGGTAAATCTGCCTAATGTTAGAGAAATGTGTTGTGAAATTTCAAGAAACTGCGGGAGATGCCGCAGCAGTAACATTTAACGGAGTCATCCGCTAACATGCATTTCAATGCAATAATTTCAGAGCGTAAAAATCATTCGTCGGTCCCGGTCCATCCCGTTCAAGGCGAATGATTTTTACACTCTGAAATTGTTGCAGTGAAATTTGTTGTGGTTCACTTTTTCTTAAATAAATGCTCTCGATTCTTTACCGATTTTTCCTTCAACCGTATCTTTTCTCTGTAGTATACTTTTATTGCTGTCCCGTGCATTTTTTCATTGTTCATTTATTTGGTTTTTCGATGAAATCCTACTCTTTTTGATTGATATCTGCTCTCCTAATTCTATTTTATATTTCTTTTTATGTTTCTTTTTCATCCGTCCATACTAGTCTTTTTTTTGCCAAGTCAAGTCCGGAAATCCTAACTGGGCATACTTCGGTTCCATTAAATTGAAGTTGTTTCCAAGTTAACTACTAGTCAATTTGATGATTCTCGCTTTTGTGGGTAAAATAATTTGATTAGTTACAACTCTAGTTTTTTAAACGTTCAATGGTTAATTATGTGCTTCAATGCATATGGTGTTTTGAACTTAGCTAAATTAGCCCCGGAAGTTACCTAATACATTGAATACCATTACTTCAATAGATTCTTTAGTTCCGTAGTTGGACAATAGATTGTTTGAATGGTTTGTGAAAATAATACATGTACAGTTGTATGTTCAATGATCCCCTCAATGTTTGGGAATACTTTATTTATAAAACTGAGGCACGATTGAAATTTTCTAGACATAAGCAAATATTATGTAATTAGTTAGAAAATTGACTACTGAGAAAAAAGTGATAGCAACTATATATATGATTGCGATATTCTATGCCAAAAGAGGCTAGTTAGTAACATTTTAAATCAAATTTGATTGAGGGCATATACTTCCGCTTGCAGGGTCAAAGCATTCTACTAAAATGTCTCACCTACCAAACTCTCAAAGCAATTTAAACTTTAGTGAGGTTTTACTCAAGCACTGCCCCCCTATTCTTTAAAATATGCTTTGTAGCTAAATGAAGCAAAATATAGATCTTTATTGAATTAGTAAATTTTGAATTGCCTTAATTCTGAAACCATTATTAGATATAAAATTTTTTAACGCCATTTTCCCATCAAAGTGGTAGAACAAGGATTCAAGCGCGGATTCCAACTTATTATTTTAGATAATCTTCCGGTTAAGGTACGGTTTGGATGGACAAAAGCTACCAAATAGTGTAGTGACAATTCCCTAGTCTCTCTTAACAGACAGAACCCAACATCCTATTCTACAATAAACCCTTCTTCAATCCCGTATACTACTTTCCCCTTTCATCCCGTCTAATATCCCTATCCTATTCCTGCCTTTTCCTCGTATGCCTAACATTCTCAGCCTTCAAAATCCCATTACCTATCAATATGCTTAGCATTCGTTTTCCTGTCCCCTTATGATTTTTTCAACAATTTGCTCTCCTTCCCCACCATACCTGGTACATCTCCACTTGTTTTCCTTTCTGTCTATTTAACCTGATCCATACTTCTCCACACACGTTTTACAAGCCTCCATTCTACAGCTACCATGTTGCCTCAATAACGAACCTTTTTTTAAAATCCTTACTCAACGTCCCTGTCACCAATTTTCTTATCCTTGTGATAGGTTCTTTGCCCTGTGCAATTCTTCTCCTTGTGTCCCTCTTACTTTGCCAATTTTAGGTGCAAAACACTACGGAGATACGTTTTATATTACATCGACTCTAGTTTGTACCCACCCATTTCAATGTTTAACTTAGCCCTTCTCTTTCTAGAAAACCGCGTAAGTATTGCGAAATCCGAAATCCGATATCTGCACTCTAATATTTTAAATTTGTCAAAAGGTGTCTCGTGTTTGTGTCGCATTGATTCGTAGTAGCATGAATTTGCTGCTCTAAGCACGTTATCTTTATCATGAAGTATAAAACAATTAAATTATGAATTAGATTCCACTGCCCTGAGTGACGTACACATACATATATAGGAGTGCACGTAGTGGACCAAAATCATTTAGCGAAAGCAGCATGTTTTAATTTGTGGATATTTTTCCGTTCGGAGTACATATTCCAATATTCGGAGTACATATTCCAAATTTAGCAATTCCGGCCTTGTTTGTTTGCCGTTAGCGTAGAATTATCGTGTATATAATCTCAGAATCATTTCAAGGATAATGTCAAAAAATTAAATAAAAACAAATCCGAAGTTTTGAACCTAACATCTTAGTTTGGGCGCTATAGATTATTTTTATTTATTCGGTGTAACTTCTAAATTAAAAATCCCGGCAACTCAACTTCCAAGCGTATTTTTATTTCACTGTAATGTTTACATTTCTCCTGTTATAAGGGCAATAGACGAAGCTTGCTCATTACTTTCCAAAGCTTCCTAAACTTTTTACACAGTATTCATTTAGCCTCTCCCGAACCTTTAATGGGGAAAACCCCACCCCCATCCCCGTACGTCATTCAATTGCAATTGCTTATATACAGCCTTGCAATGAAAAGTTGTCCATCTGAAAGAGGAGATAACTTCAGGCGTCACTTGGTGAAAACGACACATATTTGCAAAAGAAACACCAAGTGTTTCTTTTGCCAAAATGTCCACCTGAAGTTTTTATTTCGAAATTTTGGCTCTCGTGTTATGGAAAGTTAATAAGAATGATCATAATTTCATTTTAGTCTGAATAATTACCCAATAGTGACCTGCATTTATCAAGATTTATCAAACACTCTTTTGAGAAAAAATGCAAATTTTTATAAGGTTAAGAGATAAATATAATTTACAGATGGTTAATCGGTGAAAAGAGTTTTTGATGGACTTTCATAAAAATTACAAAAGATAAATTACAACATTTTGCAATGAAAATATAAAGCGCTAGGAAAGGAATCAAATTTTACTCGGCTAGACTTGTGTAAAATCATGGACGGGTTGCATAATGTTTTCTTAAGTGAATTTCGGACAGTTAATTGACAACATTGTCAATATGAATAAATCATACACTCGATTATTTTTGTATAGTGAAATAAGGATATCTCGTAGAAACTCACACCTGTACTTGTTTCCTAAGATGTTATCAATTTTTAGGTTCGAATTTCGTCAATTGTCAATGATTTAGACTTTAAAATTTTAATAGATTTTTGTTATCAATTGATTATTATTAATCGATTCACAATAAAATTGGAATGGAGATAAATTTCCTTTCAACGGCTTCAGAAAGAGTATTTTTAATGTAGATCTATCATTTAAATCTTATTTAGCCCGGATATCTAGTAGATGTAACTCTAATAGTATATTACTGTTCCATTCTAGGAAAAGGAAATTTATTTTTACGGTAAAAGTACAATTTCACCGAAGAATACTTATTTTTTGTTCAGTTGGAAACCTAATGTATTTGTAACCTGAAACTTGCGTCCCATGATGTTTTCGGTGACTTATTCATACATCTACATGTACACAGTCTCCGCAAGCCGTCGCAAGGATGTGTGGCAGGGGGTGGTAGGTCACCAGCTATAAACGGGTATATCGTGGTCCTTTTATTTTGCCCGATTTTCTCCGTTAGCATGCCAAATTGTGCCGGCCAACCGATGTTCAAAATTGAAATCTCATATAATTAAATAGGTCCTTTAATGAAACATATTAAGCCTGATAAATCCTCCGGCCCCGATCAAATACCCGCTCGTATATTTAATGATCTAAATTCGGAAATTGCAACGTATGCGGTGCTATTCTATTTACTCATATCCATTTTGCGAAAAGTTTTTAATTATAATAAATTAAAAATTATATTTAAGAAGTCGATGATAGATCACAAGCATCCTAGAAATTGGAAAACGGCTGACGTAACACCAATATTCAAAAAAGGGACAAAAGGAGAAACCGAGAAATTACAGACCTATTTCTCTCACATCCATTTCGTGCAAGGTTATGGAACATATAGTTGCTGGTTCGATCGTGAGACATATGTATTATCAGGAGTTATTAATGAAAAATCAGCACGGTTTCCGAAAAGGTAGATCGTGCGAGACACAACTTGAGCTTTTTGTTCATGATATTCTTATTTCGGGAGAGAGCAATGTTCCAGTGGGCGCGATTTTTATAGATTTTAAAAAAGCCTTCGACAAAATACCTCATAGTAAACTACTCCCAAAACCAAAAGGATATGGCATAGATGAAAATATCCTGGGTTGGATAAAGGAGTTTTTGAACTGCCAGACTCAAAGAGTAGTGATAGGTGGAGTTAGCTCAAATGCAGTACACGTTACTTCAGGTGTTCTCCAGGGAAGTGTCATCGGACCTCTTTTATTCCTACTTTACGTTAACGACATTGACCCCGTTCACTAGTAAGATACGTTTTTTTTTACCAACAAGGCAGTGGTTTACAGTAAGATCCGTGATCCTGAATTTGTAGAAAATTTATTGGGTGACCTTAATGCTATATAGCGCTGGTGCGACTCTTGGAAATTAGAATTAAACTGAAAAATTTCTTACTGATGAATTTTTGGAAAAAGACCAATTCCCTCCCGAACATCAACTGCATCGGGAACACCGAAATGGAATGTGTAGACTCCATTAAATACCTAGGCGTTACCCTCACTCACGACCTCTAGGACGTCTAGGGACCTCACTGAGGTAAACACGTACGGGGAATATGGGGACAATCTAACAAATTTAGGATTTATTAGAAGAGTACTTGGTAAATGTGATGAAAAGGTCAAAGATAAATGTAACCAGGCCTCATTTAGAATATGATGCCAGTATATGGGATTCTTATGAAGTTTGTTATTAGGGCGGCTAGGTTGGGAATCACTCAGAGGAGCGAAGGTTAAATTACAGATCAAATCTCTTGCGTGATTTGGAAGGATTCATAACCAGGTATTATAATCTTAATGATAATTTAATTATCATGCATATTTTAAATAATAATTTAATTTAGCCATAATATGTTTTATTTATAGTTAAATTTTTCTATTTTCGGCTATTTCAAGCATAAATTTATTCTAATATATTGTAACTCTGGCTCTTCTTTTTCAAACTGGATATGTGAGGGTATCCATTGATAGACTTCCGATCTATTTTTAAAACGAGTAATTACCAAACATTACCGATTTTTGACATGATTTACTGTGTGAATTCATACATTTTGAATTTGAAGAACTAGTGACTCCAGGTTACCCATTAAATGTTTTTTAATGTTTAATTGAAATGATCAAAACATAGCAGCGAGCATTTCAGTCTGTATGAAAACATTTACCTTGACCAATATCTAAAAATGCGGCGTAAAGTACTTTTGAAATGTTTTTAGGTGGTATGTAATCGTACGCCGTAGTAATTATATTGGGGTATCACAGTGTAACTTTAATTGACTCTTAAAGCACTATGATTTATTGATTGGAGAAACGGGAATGACAATATAATCCCCGTGTTGAAATTTTGGCATGACATGCCTGTGATTAAATTTTTCGAATTAATATACTGTTTCAGGACCTCAAACGAGATAATATCACAAAACAATGTTTCACATTTACTTTGTATGATATTAGTAAGACAGTTCTAGCAAAAATTAAATTAACATACATTAAACGACCTAGTATTTAACTTGTCTTTTGTATGCTTTTCAGTTATGTGTCATTGTTCGACTATTCAATAAACAAGTTAATCGATGCATATATTTGTTCACTGACAAAATTCTCACGTTGAAACATCATAATCATAGCAATGATCAAAGTAAAACATTAAAATCATTTTATGGACACAGTTTAGTTTTATCTAGTATTTTCTAGGTGTGAAGACTACGTAAAATATAACATATTTCAATCGGGACTATGACTGAAGTAAGAGAAAGCATGTCTCTATTTATCATTTGTAATCTTCATGTTAAATTTAGTAGTTGATGTTTTCTAAAAATCAATATGCCTCATTTTCCAAGGTCAACCAATACAATTTCTGTATGTTACAATTTATTGCTAATTCTTGTAGTAATGCCATTCTAAAATACTATTCCCTCCCTTCACTCCAGTAAGTTTTCCTGTAATTTCCATCGAATGATGGTGTCAGCTGCCGACATTTCGATGACTAACTCCGTCATGGTTCCCAGGGCGTTTACTCTTCTCTTTTCCAACAATGACTATACAATCAACATCTCCAGAAGTCATCTGGTTTTCAGTGTCTTCATTTCAACATTCCAGTATCAACATTTTGTCTCCTTCAAATTTAACGTTATAACTTCCTCCATCTTCAAAATTAAGACTTCGTCGTTTGTCATCTACGCAATCAAGCATTATTTTCTACATCCTGTACCTTACCTACGAATCACATAAACCTCTAAACTGCACTCATCTTCTAACTATAATGATAAGATCCATGGTCCATGGCTCACTATGTTCAGGTTTCAAGTCTTTTATTGTATAATCTTAACCTTTTTACTTGATCTGACTAGTCATCGCTTTCGTCTTTGCAAGTGCTCCTTCATTCATTGTAATCCTTTCCTTAATATCTGTTATACTAATAAGTCAATCTTCATACTACACTACTCGATGTATTCTCTAATGGGGAAATAATATTTGAAATAGAGTGTTTTACGGTCTGAGTAGAGGTAATCATCTGAAATTCAAACGGGAGTAAATCTACCCACTTGCTTTCATTAATACTACCAAAGTTAAGGGCTTAGTCAAGAAAATATTGATTGCGCACTTAATTCTTTAATAAAAATGTTTCAAATTAATCGTTTAAAGATCTTATTTTTCAGTTTTACTATCCGTTTCAGTTATTTTTTAAAATTTAGTTCAGGTCTCATTGTTTGTATGTTGCCTGTATGTCATCGTCAATATCTAATGACTACTGAATGCCTGGACGTTGTCAAATCTAATTGAATCAATTGTTTTGCCTAATACTGTCATTCCATGCCCAAATCCGATTCTTTTTCATATCCTTACTTGTTCGTATGATTCTATTGAGGTGTCGAATAAGCCTCGAGTATTTTTAGTGACTTCCAATATTTTACAAAGCTTTCCTTAAATTATTTGACTCTATGTTAATCAAAAGTTTTATTAGATCTTACGAAGCAAACAATGGGACCCTGGTTGTGCTGTTAATTCATTTGTATCTGCACTTATTCCTTCGGGGAGTGTTCTGTGTTGCTCTCCACTTTCCACGGCCAATACCATGATATTCGCCTAAGTAGTTTTTACGTTGTTATGTAATATTTTATTTACCATTTGAGTATTGATTTATTGTATTGGAAATTAAGGACAATATCCAAGAGTTGTCAAATTCTACCTCTTGGCGGAAATCGTAATACGAATCAAAATTAGCCTAATGAAATCCGCTGACCAAATTTCTTCCTTTCCTATAAAGTCTTCAAAGAAACCAGAACCTTTCTTCTATTTCTTAAACACGGAATTATAAATACAAAATAAATATAATTATAATATTGAAAAAATAAAACTTATTGAAAATTAAAACGCATGATTATTTGTTTCTACTTACTTGCTCGCCTTCACTTTTCACAATGCTTTTCAAATAATGCCGTCTCCCATTTCTGACCGAAGTTTCCCTCAGTCATATCACAATCACTTTCTATATCACCGAAGAGGTTTTTGCACATTTTTGCTACCTTTCCTGGCTTTGTTTTCCTTCCATCAAGAATTTCAGTTTTTTCACTTACAGTGACAATAGTTCCTTTCTTGGCTACACCCAGAAAATTTTCTCGCCCTTTTATATGACGGGTCCGCTTTTTCTGTGCTTGGAATTTTCTCATATTCTCATATTGCTTTATCCAACATATTTCTTTGTCCCTATTGACTTCCCGGACAAGTTTATTATCTTATTTTTCTTACATTCTTTTCTTTATCTCTGTGCTAACATTCTTCCATTACCTTTGTTCTTCTCTCCTCCCAATCATTTCTTTTGCCAACCTTAGTTTCTTAATTCTCTTGATTTTCGTTCCTATTGTTTCTTCTACAGCTCTCAATAACTGTTTATGAATACCTGCCAAATTCTCGTACGGATTCTACCCCTCTGTCTCGTTCTCACCCTTATATCCTCACTTGGATATTTGTAAAATTATTCCTAGTATTAATAATTTTCATCTCCGCGAACCCTTTAACATTCCATGTTCTCTCCTGTCCACCCCTATTAATCATGCAAAAGTCAATTGCTTTCCTTCATTGATAGTTCCATATTCGCAAATCATACTTCGCTCCCTCCCATCACTGACCATTGCATTCCAATGCTCCCATTAATTTAAATTCATTAATACAGTAACACCACATAACCACTTGGTTTCTGTTGAAAGATCCAATAAAAGTTGATTATGTCGTAGAATGGTCCTCAATAATGAATTTCTTCTTGCCAAATACTCGATCTAACATTGAACTTATTCAAGAACTAATTTCAGTATATGAATTACTTTTTTTTTCACTACAATACAACATATAACTGGGCGAGGCTCATGTGGGTCACCAGGAGCAAGCACCATAGTCTTGCGCCCAGGTTGATCAACATGTGTGAATTAATTTCATTTGCTTCTTTTTTTTGCCATCAAAGAATCTAATATTGAGAGATTTTGTGGTATGTCAACTGAGACTTTATAAGAGCCTGTTGAATTATTAATTACAGCTCGGTACATCATTCTTTAGAACGCACAACAATAAAATATTTTAGCTGGGCATATTAATTACTACTCCAGAATATTGCTTCAGAGAAACAATGTTGTCCTTGCTCTTCTTGTTCGGAAGTGGGACGGAAAAACATCACTGCCATTTCATTAGCGGAATCTGGTTCTTGGAGTATTTCCTGACATGTCTTCTCGCTCGAGGAATCTACGTCAGTACGAGAGCGTATAGAAGCGGATTTGAATAGCTCTGTTTGTGCATACAAAAATCAAAGACAACAAGAAAGTGTTACAAGATAATTATCTTAAAATTATTACCTAGCGATAATTGAAAAACTGAGCAAGAAAATGAAAAGTCAAATTACCGTGCAGGTATATTAGAAGAACGAGTGAATAACTACAAACAAATCATTCGCGCGAAATACTTGAAAGTTCATGACATTTCACAGGAACAACACATCATAGAGGTTATTAAGTGTATGAAAATTGCCCTCAGCATTGAAGAAACGGCTGCAGTAGTTGGAAAATTACACCGTACACGAAGGAAGCGTTAGATTACTGGGTATCACAGTAAACTCCATACAAAGGACGCCAGGTCGAAGAGATGATCAATAAGTATCTTCGCATCTCAAAAAACAGTGCCCATCAACTTGTACGATTCAGCGACTTCCCTTTCTTGGAGCTGAATCGCCTTCATAAAGCCACTGTTTTGACTGTTCATTTATATCTGGAGTGTAGCAGTGTATCCAATTTTAGTCCAAATTTATGTATTGTGGAGAAATTGGTCAGGGTTGCGAAGGAAAAGCGACGAACCACCATCTAATTAGACTACGCGATTGCGTTTATTTTTCACTGAGATCAAACGCGGCGCCCATTTTATCGAGATTGTTTCAAACCGAATTTTTCATGAAAAATGAAAAACATTTTACCTTGCGATATGCCTTTGATCTTAGCTATTTTGCGAACTTTGATTCTTTGAGCAGTCCAAACCACATCGTGAATTTTGTCAATCATTTCCGAGAGTCTCATTTCCACTGGATGTCTTGAACGATGTTCATCATTTGTGAATATACGGTTAGGTTTAAACTCATTAAACCTATTGTAAACGGTCGCAAAAACATTAGCAAATATTCCATGAATTGCATACAGCTCGGTTTTGATCTCTAACAATGTTAAGCGTCTAAAATAGGAGTATTTAATCACCGCATCAAACTCATTCTTTTCATTTTTGTAGATAGGCAAAAGTTTGTTGCTTCAAAAGACTATGAAAAAGATATCACAAAAGGGATGTAGCTGAAATTTTAACAGCAGTCTAGGGAAAGATAAAACAAATAATGTTTATAATAATTATAAATTTATAATAAGAGTATCAAAAAATTAGTGAGATAAATTACTCTTTGTCATATATGGAAATGAAATTAATGATAAAATTTCAATTTCTGTTATTCTGTAATGGCGTTTCATTTATGTGAGAATATGTTCAAAATATATTCAACCATTTGTCATCTTTAAAAATTTTATTCTAAGTTTCGAAATCCCATACCATCTGATTCTTATCAGCTTGCAATCAAAAATTCCATTTTAGTTTTCTTTAGCCTATTCGGTTTCCTCTAGTTTATTATCCATTGCCATTTAGAGCCGGTCTTTGCAATATTGGTCGTAAATCATTGATAATTTGTTCATGTCAGTAGTGCTCTGATTTATTTACATTTTGAATGACGGGATATACTCGAGAAAATATTTGAACTTTTAAAGAATCTTGATACTGTTGAAAGATCAATAGTTATTCCTTTTCACGCGAAAAATATAACGTTTTAGTCCAGAAAGAGGGATAAATGAAGTATGGATAAATGTACGAGTATTTACACGTATATTAGTGTACAACACCAATAATTTACTTGATTCGACCTTACACATTAATTGCCCCAAATTTGACTTTACTCTGATTGTTTTTGATACCAGATGGAACGAAGACACATCGTTCGTCTTAAAATAGTCTTCGGTAACCAAAATAAATTCTCATACTGTTTGTTCTAGTAATTAAATATCTTGTTTTGTAATTGGATGAAGACCTCAAGATTGTTTTATTGGCGATAAATGAAATTAAATTAAAGTTAATACTCAGTAGTGTCGGATGTGTTAAGAACTACCTCAAATACTCGTAAGGCGTTATCTTGAAATATTATACGTTTCTCCCGTCCTTTAGCCGATCGAACTCACTCAAGATTGCAAGAGATTATCGAGGGAAAGTGTTGAAGAGTGTGCCAAATACATTGTGGCTGGGAATCCGAATGAGAAGATAAATAAACATGGTGGTAGTGGAAACCTGAGATTAGACGATCCAAATCTCTGTGTGCGGAGGTGAGTGAAAGGCTTCCGGATTAAATGAGTTTCGAATTTTTGTTGCCTTCATCCGCACCTCCTGGCTAAAAAAAGATAAGAATTTGATGAGTGCGCGAAAGATCCCGGGAGCCAAATCCAGACAGGATTTCCGCTCCCGTTTAACACGTCAGCGTCACGATCAAATCAGCCGCTCTCCTTTCAAAAATATCATCGCTTTAACTTCATTTTTCTCATCATTCAGAAATCCTTTCCTCATTCCCCTCGCCCTTATAATACTCTCCTCGCACGAGTTCCAATCGGTTTTGCCGTTTGAGCTTCGTTGATAACTCTTAAGGAGTTCCCATTTCGTCTCCATCCTTCCCCCGAGAACCCTCTTGGACATCCGAGTTTCATCAGAGCCCAGGAGTATTCTATTTTTATCTTAGGCGGTTGATCGTCTTCGTTTCAGGACGGCATAATTCGTAACCTTCTTGAATTGGATCATACTCTTCGGTGCTTCTATTACCGTCAGTACCTGCTCATGGAATTATTGAAATACATTTTACTTTCCTTTCTCTTCATTTTAGTGTTTTTTAGTATTTTTAATGTTTATCATCCATCGAAAAAATTATTTTTTCTTTCGGAAAATCCAAAATTATGAATATTCATGTATACATATACACACATGATACATTTATATGCCATCATTATACAGGTATACTTATATATTTGATGACTTCGTCGAAGTAACATGCAAATGTTGAATAAAAAACATGGACAGCAACAACAATATATATGTTCTCTTTATGTGTTCATTTATTGTTTGTTGCAAGATTATATATATATATATATATATATTTGTGGGTCGCGGTAGTTCAGGGTGTAGAGCGTTAGACTTCTGACCGGAGGGTCGAGGGTTCAATTCCCGGGCGAGGCACTCTGGGCACCTGGAGCTCCATCCAAGCTATGTGTTTTTTTGGGTACCAGATCTTCCTGGAAACCATAATGGAACTGGCCTCCCCCTTGATGTGTGAATTTAACACGCCGTTGGGCTTAGTACTAAATGATCTCTACCATCACCTACTAAACCGACCTTCCGGTTGATTACTGTGTATATATATATATATACAGTAATGTATAGAAATATAATAAAAGTATATATATATATACACACATATATATATATATACTTATATATATATATATAAGTATATATATATATATATATATATATATATCCCTCCCATGGACTACAACCTTGTCGTGGCGGAAGGGCTTGTGTGTTCCGATGACCCTTAGAGCTGTGCTGGCGGGAGTAATAATAATTACTCTTGGAAGGGTCACCCATGCCAGATAGGTCGAAGGTTAGGAGCCAGACGAAAGGTAGTCCACGCAGCGTCTGTTCCTCAGTGAGGCGGCTGCAATGGCGTCTGACCCCAGTGGGGCGGCCATTAAGTGATGGTGTCACGTTAAAAACACTATTGAGGAAGGCAACGGGAAACCACCTCAATTATGATTCCCAAGAATATAATGATGGGCACTATAGACAATATGAGTCCTGGCAACTAAGGGACTCGGCCCAAGAGGCCGTGTGTCGTGCCCGGCAGCGGGAGAGGCAAGGCTTCCGCGGTCGTCATCCCACGAAACCATTGCAGGGAAGAAATAACTTCAGCAGGACAGAAGACTCAGAAGAAGGCGAAAGTAGTTAGAATAGGAACCTGGAACGTCAGGACAATGTTGAGGAGAGGCAAATTAGAAAATATTAAGCGAGAGATGGAAAGAGGTAACATAGATGTTTTAGGCCTCTGCGAGGTGAGATGGAAGGATAGCGGGGATTACTGGAGTGACAATTATAGAGTAATATACAGCGGCGGGGACGAGAGCCAACGAGGGGTTGCCGTAATTTTAAATAAAGGGGTAGGAAGAAGCGTAGTCAACATAGAGCAAGACACAGATAGAATTTTACTCGTAGAGATTAAAGCAGAGCCAACGAACTCGGTCATTGTTCAGGTATACATGCCACCGAGCAACCACCAGGAGGAAGAAGTCGATAGGATGTACGATGAGTTAGAGGATATCATCGCGTGTGTTCCCGCAGGGAAACATTTGATAGTGATGGGGGATTGAAATGCGATGGTAGGCGAAGGAAGAGAGGGTGGTGAGGTGGGGGACCTTGGGTTAGGCACGAGGAATGAACGCGGGGAGAAAGCGATTGAATTCTGCAAGAGAAAGGGGTAGTCCTCACCAACACATGGTTTAGACATCACAAAAGGCGTAGGTATACATGGAAAATGTCAGGTGACTCAGAAAGGTATCAGTTAGATTATATTATGGTTAGGCACAGGTTTAGGAACAGTGTGATAAATTCGCACAGTTTCCCAGGAGCGGATGCAGACTCTGACCACAATTTAGTTGTTATGAAATGTAACGTCCGTTTCAAGAAGATAAGGCAAGGGCGGCGGGTTAGGAAATGGAACGTAGAAGCATTAAATGGATTAACGAGGAAGGAGTATCAGCAGGCTGTAGAGAAAATAATGGATGACGGTAAAGAACTGAGTGCAATCGAAGAAAAATGGGAATGTATCAAGAAAGGGATATCGGAAACAGCAAAAGACACTATAGCAACCGTTAAGGGGAAAAGAATAAGAAAACCATAGGTAACGGATGAGATGATTGCAAAGATGGATAAGAGAAGAAGTTGGAAATATGTAAGAACAGAGGTAGACAAAATGAAGTACAAAGAGTTAAACAATAAATTGAGAAGGGCCACAAATAAAGCAAAAGAAGAATGGTGGAAAACGCAATGCGAGTATATGGGAAGTTTACAGAAGAAGGGTGAAATTGGTGCTCTATACAGCAAGGTTAAGTTATTATCGGGAAGTAAGAAGGCAAGATCTGTGCGAACAGTTAAAGATAAGTGGGGTAAGATAATAGTTGAACCACGAAAAATCCAAGATAAATGGAAGGAATATATAGAAACAATGTATGGTAAAGAACTTAGGCCGACAAGGTTAGATATGGAAAAGGAACATGACGTAGAAGAAGATAGCTTAGGTCCAGGCATACTCGACGATGAAATAGAAAAGGCATTAAAGGAGATGAAAGCAAATAAGGCCGTGGGGGTGGACAACATACCTGTAGAACTGTTGAAATGTTTAGGAAATGGGCTGATTCGTAGTATCTATGAAGAAGGAATCTGGCCGGAAGATTTTGTGAGATCGGTGTTAGTTCCTATTCCAAAAAAGACAAAGGCTATATCATGTGAGGATTACAGAACAATAAGTTTGATATCCCACGCAGCTAGTTATTCTCACGATCATCAACAAAAGGATAGAGAGTAAGGCAAATTAATACTTAGAGGATGATCAGTTTGGGTTTAGGAAGGAAAGAGGTACGCGTGATGCCATTGCAGTAAAGAGATCACTACTTGAGAGAAATATAGAATGCAACCAGGACGTTTTTGCCTGTTTTGTAGATTTTGAAAAAGCGTTTAATAGAGTGAATTGGAACAAATTAATGCGTGTATTGCAGAAAATAGGAATGGATTGGAGGGACCGGAGACTGATCCGCAACCTGTACATGTCTCAGACTGCTCAGGTGCGAGTGGGGAACGGAGAGTCCGGATGGGCAGTGATAGGAAGAGGTGAAAGGCAGGGTTGCCCATTGTCACCGGTGCTGTTCAACGTATATGTGGAGGAAATGATTAAAGAGGCATGGGAAGAACTGCAGGTGGGAATGAAAGTCGGAGGGGAATTCGTAAAATCGGTTAAGTTTGCTGATGACCAAGCATTAGTGGCTCAGTCGGCCATGGGGTTGCAGGAATTGCTGAGTGAATTGGAGGTTCAGTGCGATAAATATGAGATGAGAATCAATATTAATAAAACAAAGGTTATGCGATTTTCCAGAAAGAAAAAGGCTAACCTAAACATTAAAATAGAAGGGGAAAATAGAGCAGGTAGAGCAGTTTACATATCTCGGAAGTGTTTTGGACCAATACGGTCAAAGTGGTAGGGACGTAAGGAGAAGAATTGCGCTAGGCAAGGAGGCTTTCTCAAGGAGGGTGGAGTTGATGACGGGGACGTTGTGTAGGGAGGTTACGGAAACGTGGTCACTGAAGAAGGAGGATAGACGTAGAATGGAGGCTTTTAAAATATCGGTGTGGAGAATAATGGAGAAGGTGAAATGGACCGAAAGGAAGACAAATGAGGAAGTACTTGAGATGGTGGGGGAGGAGAGGGGTTTGTTGAGAGAAATCCTATGGAGGCAGGGAAAATGGATGAAAGGCGTATTGAGCGGTAGTGGAATGTTGAAGAAGGTAGTAGAGGGGAGGATGTTGGGCAAGCGAGGAAAGGGCAGGAACGGGATAGGGATGTTGGACAGGAGTAAGGGAGGAAAGAAGTTCACAGAGATGAAGAGGGACCTGATGTAGATTAGGTTGCTGGATTGGGTTTTTTTTGGAGCTACGAAATGTTTATTTGATAGTTGTCTCCATCCAAAAACCTACCTTAATAGGAAGATTACCTAATAATATATATATATATATATATATATTTATGTAAAAAGATAGTTACTTTTCTCCCTGTGTCTTTGTGGACGCACGCCAGTAAGGGGTAGCAAGACAGTACGGGGTACGGTATACTATATTAATGTTTTGCCTAAATAAGGTAACAATACATATAGTAATGTTAATCCAAGGATAGTTCCGTTTGGATATGCCTTTCTGGAAAAAAATAAATACGAGTACTCGAAGTTTAGCATCCTCTAAACATTATCTTATACCAAATTGATCAACGAATGCTGTGTTCCGGAGATTTCATTAGTGTACATTGTTGGGTTGACCAGTCTTGACCAGTTGACCAGCAGGTACGGACTTAGTCTTGTAAGCGCCTTTTCTTCAACCTAAAGGTGCCACTGAGAGCAGCGGATGAAGCTGCTGTCGACAAAACAAGCTACGTGACGGAAAATCTCAGAAGTTCAATTAAGTCTCTACCAACGAGCCTTCAGAGTGAAATTGATAAATGTGAATGAAATCATTTATTTCTTTCGAAATTTTTCAGGATTAAATAAATTCGCAATTTCTTATGATTTTTTGCTATATTTATCTGTTTTATTCATTGATGCCATTGTGCGCTATACTTCCCGTCATAATTCTGGTGTTACTGTGTCACAACCTGTACTTTCGTATATCCTCAACTCAAGGTTCCCTCCTGGCATCTAAAGAAACTGCGAGGCCCCAAGGGGTGGCGAGGGAGCAAAACGCGCGCCAATCCATCCATCGACGAAGGGAAATCAGTCTTATCCCTCGGTGGCGCCATGGCGTTTTTACTACCCAAAATCTCGGCTGCACATATAATGTAGCCAGTCTACTCTCTGCGTCTCCATTAACCCCTTCACGCATGCTTCGATGTTATCGTCGCCTTCCCTAGGCCTTCGGATTTTTTTATTATTCTCCATTTCCCTGATTGATGCTCTCCGGAAGAAGGAGAGAGAAAGAGCATTTGAAATTTTCGCGCACGAAGGATAAGATTGAGCGTACCGGTTGATACCGTTAGAATTTTCAAGGGACCTTTTACCACTCCCATCTGAAGAACCCTGGAAAATGCGTAGTATTCAACATCCTCTTTGTCCGCTATGAATGGAAAACGATGCACCACGAATTTCGAACAACCGGTGCTCGAAAATGTTCACTTTTTTGATGCGCGAATACAAGCTGGATTTATGGGCAAATAAGCTTGTTTTCCTATTTTTCTGAATCCTCATCAAATGCCGGTGAGTAGTGTAAGCCTGTATGACGGACGCTATTCGACCGTTACTCCAATTCTGAAATACATATAACTGCAGATCTAAAAAGCTGCAACTCGAACGATGAGTGAGGACAAAAGCTATTTCACATTACGAGGGTCACTCCAATTTCGAGGTCGTCTTCCTCAAATGCGTATTTCAAAGTGAATAAACTATCTAAAAGGAAGAGCCATGTCCTCATTTTCAATTAGTCAATGCATTTCTGAAGCTGAATTTAATATTTCCCAGGAAGTTTGTGCTTCCGTTCATTTGCTTGCTATGTTTTCCTCTTCATCCACTATTCAGAAATTGATACTCCCAATTTATCGATACAACTTCTACCACTCAAATGCACCGAATTGACTTCCCGGAAATGTAATTTTTTTCGGGCTCAGTTTGTCTTTGGAGACTTTATACATCAATTTATTATAGCTTAGGAAGGTAGATAGTTACTTTAAAATGATCTTTTAACCTTTTTAGAACTATGAATGTGGTTTTTGGTATCTATTTACTCGAATCTGTTGGATATTTACGGTCTACTGCTACTGATTTTTAATGTCTAGGTCTATGGAGCAATTTATGTTCTTCATGTATCGAGTGATCTTTTACGAAATTGAAAACCATATTCATCACATTCATATTACTTTTATTCAACTAACAATTTTTACAACTACTAACTAAGAAATTATTTTTTCCTCGGAGAAAAGATCCAGACTTACGGAATTCGAAAAAAAAGAATACTGTTATTTCTCCCAGCCTAAAGTGCATATATAGTATATATAACTTTGACAGCAACGAACAATAGAAGAACACATTTCGTCGAAATCGTATATATATATATATATATACACATATATATATATATATATGATTTTGTCGTTACATATATGTTATATATTTATATAACATATAAAATATAGATAGTAATCTACCCACAGTAAACAAAAAACCGAACACAGTAATTGTAGCTGATGGTAGAATTCACCCATGTACTAAGCCCGACAGCGTGTGAAATTCACTCAAGAGGGTATGGGGGCCAGTTCCTTTCCCTGTGTCGGTTATGGTTTCCCAGGAAGATCTGGTACTCGAAAAAATCAACTAGCTTGGGTGGAGCTGCAGGTGCCCAGAGTGCCTTGCCCGGGAATCGAACCCCGGACCCTCCAGAAGTCAGACGTCTAACGCCCTACCCCCTGGACTACCGCGACCCCCAAATATTTATATATAATTTGTATGAAAAAATAAAACTTGCAACAAACAATATAAGAGCACATAAAAAGAACATATATATTGTTTGTTGCTGTCCATGTTTTTATTCAACACTTCCGTGTTGAATGCCGTCCAAATGTTGTGTATATATATATTGTGTTATATATATATATATATATAACTATTGTTATATATATATATATAACCTATTGTGTATATATATATATAATATATATATATATAACACACATATACATATATATATTATACATACACACACACACACACACACACACACATATATATATATATATATATATATATATATATATATATATATATATATAACTGGAGCGGAGGCCATATTTTTTAAAAGAAATATAGAGTATATGGATAAATAAATGATGCCAAAAATATGTATGAGTACTCTCTTTCTATGCACTAAGTATGCTTTCTTTTGCGTGCGTGACAAAAGGTGCGTCTGCGTATGCACCTACAGATGTACAAATGTGCATGCATATGTATGCACACATACAGCATGTACACCATCCGACTGACGCGATGGAAGGTGCATTCTACGAATACAGTCCCTCATCTCTCTTGCATCATCTCTTATTCGCCGGCCCTCCTTCCTTTCCACACTCCTGCCCCTATTAGTCCCCTCCCCCGCCGAAATGGAGCCATAAAAGCGTGCGCAGCAACGCTCACGTGGGAGTCGTACATTTGCGTGACTCTCCTCCGTCCCTTTCCCTCCCTTCGCTCTCCCCACACCCAAACGACCTTCGCTTCACCACGCCCCCTCATCCTGCAACCGCGAAAGAAACGGGACCAAGTTAAAGGATGAAGGAAAAAAAGGAGCTCGTCGAAACCGATCGTAATGGGAGATCGATCGTGCGGGGAGGGAGTAAGAGGGGGCTGCGGGGAGGAGGAGGTGGGAGACCAGCCAGGCGTGTGCGTCACGTGATCTCGCACGAGTCGGACTACAGGGAGGGGGGATTGGGCGAGGGGACGGGGGTGGGACTGGGTGACCCGGAACGCGGGCGTTTGTCAACTCTTGGTTGTTTTCAGTTTTTCTTTTTTAATCGTTGCAATTGTTGCCTCTGAGGTTTATGAGAGCTAATGCGATCCCACGGTGCGAGCCACACGGTCCTCCGTATTGGACGGATGTTCGGAGCCCCCACTTTACCCCCCACCCCTCCCCCTGTGGTATGTTTTTAAATTTGTTGGTTTAATGGGCTGAAAGGAGAGGGAGGGTAGAATTTAAGCGAATGACGGTTTTGAACAAGTATTATCCTTAGACCGCAGGCATTAGCGGATTCATTGCGATTGGTAAATGTGACCTCTTGCATACAAAGCTGGGAAGATTGCGAACTTTATGTCGCCACACACGACCTCAATTTGTTTTATAGTCACGTGAAACACGTATTTTAAGTTTTCAAGCATTACCCGTGAATAAATTACTACGTGACTCAGAGATGCCTAACGGCGTGTTTTTGTTAAATTTACTGAATGACGTGAACGGAAATTTATATTCCCTTTAATTTTCAGGGAAGATAAAACCGGAGAATTCGCACCCTATAGATTTCTAAAGAGACATTGCTGTAATTAACAGTGTTCTTCTATTTATCGGGCTAATTCTTGACTTTGTATTTACGCCTTTGTTGTTTTTTGATCACTCATTCGATCTTCCTCAATATTTACTCTCCCTAGTATCTCGTCTTTTCTGTATTATTTCGTCTACATTGGTTCTTTCAGCACGTTTGCTGCCCCGCACACCAAGTAATCTGGTCTGAATGAGTAAAGTGTGGTGGGTTGGAAGGGGAAGAGGGCAAAAGAAAGTTTAACTTGGGAGAAAGGTGCTGAAATTTGGTAAAATAAAAATTTTCGAGGCTAAAAAATGAAATATTCTTGTTTCACCATGTGAGAATATCCGTAATAGCGTTTAGACGGAGACAATGCTGACTCTTAACAAAAAAATAATTAAAAGTGGAAAACGTGAGGTGCTTGAAACTTTGTGTCAAAGTTTTAGTTGAGGGTGAGGGTGGTTATGACGTCGGCGAAGAAAGGCAACTAATGTATGACGTAATATCGGAACTATTTCTTGCCGTCTGTATTGCTCATCAGTTGGAGAGTTCAAATCGGGGACAATTGCGAATGAAGGGTAATGCATTTGACCGTGCAGCTTGTAAATGGAAACAATCACATACAGGGAATGATACACTAACGAAATGCAATGACAACACAATGGGAATCTTAGCTCCCACGGACACGATCTATGACTATGAACTGGGATGGGGTGGCATGATATTTTTCTTCGATGCGTTGTAACTCGCCCGAAGCGCCGACAGTAAAATAATAAAAACCTAGGTCAATAGAATACGTGACTTCGTAACTGTACAAAATGGTTTATTCAATATTGCGAAATAGTCGTTAGAACTCTTCATGGTTTTCCCAAAGAACGGGTATATTTTTTTGGTCCCAAAACAATAATTGTAAATGCCTTCTGTTGGGAGGTTTTGCAAGGACTTGATTAAAAAATGCAGTCTTATTGAATCAAGAAGTGCTTAATTAGTGTGCGCAGCAATGAGTCATTTTGCGCGGAACCGTACTAGTGAAGGGTCAATGAGCAATTCTGTTCGAGTACTCTGCTCTTTGTTTCGCGTAGGTAGGCCGTAATTGGTGAAATTGGGCTCTATCCACATGCAGTGCGTCGTTCGTTCTTTGACCAGTTTCCCCGCGAATGAACGAAGGGAGAAATTGCCCCGATGAGACCGATGCGATAAATTTTAGAAAAGGGGGCCGGGAGAGAAAGTATCGGCCATCTCGTTTTAATTTTATTTCGTTAACTCTGCTTTTTTTTCTGAAGGGCGTGTGCACCCTCTCCTCTCCTCATTCCCTCCCCACCTCACTCTTTATCTCTCTGCGAGCCCGTAAAAAATGGTATTAAACGTCGAAAAAGGCTTTTATGTTTTCATTCAGTTGTTCGACCCCGAAAAAATAATTGAACCAAGGAAACATTTACGCTTTTACGATTGGAGAGGCTGCGAGAGGGTTAGGGAGCGACCGGGATGGGGCGAGGGGGAGTGCCAGAGGGTCGAGGAGGGCCGTTTCTGTAATGGTAGAAAGGAGGGAGGACGAAGTTATTAGTTCTCTCCGGATCTCAGTTGATGCTTTGGACGGTTTTCAGTGTGAGGGACGTCATATGACGAGGGATTCATTACAGTTTCCTTTTTTTATTGTCAGTCCGTTCCCGCGATTTTCCCCACCGTCTCTTTTTGCGCACCGTTTTTGCTGACGTTTGACATAGTGGGACCTCTCGCGTCTTCCCGTTGGACTGAATGGCAGGTGGACGAATCGGCCAACGTCGAGAGTTTAGGCAAAGTTTTAGTTTTGGCGTTAATTGACAACTGATGAACCTTTATATCGATGATTATTCCTTAGATACGTCATGCATAACGCATCCGCGTAAATCATTTTTCATGAGAGGAAAAAAATATGCACTCTGAAGAGTAACGTTCAATTCATAGCATTTATTAATTCCGTAATTTAAAAAAAATGATATTTAAATTGAATTTCCTCGCCCAGAAAATAAAGTGTAGAGTTATCTTTTAACGTGGCTGAATTTTTTTCAGACTACGGAATTGCTTACATTACAGCTAAAGGAGTAAAAGTACAAAGTTATGTGCTCTATAATTATGAGAGAGCGCCTTGAATCAGACGAGAAGGCAAAAATTTAGTATACCAACAGAAATGAAATTGATCGGTTCTTAATTTTAATTAAATCTTTACTATTTATTTCTGTATCAGAAATACCATAAATCACTTCAGCAGCATCAGGAACATATTTCCCGGAATGATTCTCTTCCTAAAAGTGAATAATTTCATTAACATTATTCGAAATGAAAAATATAGCTTCTAAAACAGCTTTATTATTTAGTTTCATTACGATCATAATAATTTTTTCACGTAAATAAAACTTTATTCGGGTATAATGTTTCAGTTCAAAGATCAAAAACTTCAATCATCACTAAACGTATATTTAAGAAATACAGATTTTTGACGCTAAATCATTTTATGCATATGAATTTCCACTGTCGCGAATCCCAGTAACACATTAAAATATCCCCGAGAGTAGAGAAACGATGTCGTATACATTATAATATTATTCTAGAAATTTTTACTATGTAATATACTACTATATAAAAGGGAAACATTCCTTCGATACAATGGAATTTTAAGGTATGTCAATTCAACGATTCCTAAAAGAGTTTGGAAAGTGGCGGTCTCTTTACGGGAGAGCGCCTAGACTGAACTGAATTCGTAAGCGACCCTATATCGGTGGTCGCACAATTGGAGCCAAATTCTCACCGTAACGAAGAGATTAAAAAACTAAAAATACCTGCATTATAGAATATTCATATTGAGCCATGAGATATTTAACTTAAAGAATGATGAAATAAATGCTTACATTTACATATATGTCCTCTTTGAAAAAATAAAATATAAATCCAGTTGCGTAAATCCAACACAGGCCAACAGTGGTTTTGGTACCGGAGCTTTTAATGTTGATTTAAAGAACAATTGGGGTTCTGAATGCAATTATGATACTAGGTTTTTCCTATCAGCTATAGTTTTCAAGGTATAGATCTGTCGTTTACTTACGTAAAAATCTTCAACATGATGAAATGGGAATATTATATTAATAATAAAACCCACTAAATATAAAGACTTGATTTATTTCTAGGGCTGTTAAATCACCCACAAACACAACAGAATTTTACAATACAATTGAACACAAATACTAAAATTTTTTACTGTAATAAAACACATTGAAAAGAAAAAAAATACATAAAAACATCACTCAACACATCGGAAGCTTCTTTTGCCGCGATTTTCTTGAGTGCACTTGTTCAAACAGTCTCGTTTTAAAGCACCAGCAGTAATCTGCCATCATATGGTTATCCCATCATCCTTGGTAGCGAGCTTCCATTGTTTTTATATTCTGGTGAAATCTTTCACCTTGTTCTTCACTTGTGTCTCCTAAATTTCCAAGAAAATTGTCTAAGTGGCTGTGTAGGTAGTGAACTTTTGTGCTCATATTACATCCAAGTGATTTGAAGTTACTGAGCATAATATTTACCAGCTCAATATAATTTTCACTTTTGTGATTTCCTAGAAAATTTTTATGACCTCAACAAATGACATCCAACTAATTTTTTCAATCTCATTCATTGACTCGACAAAAGCAGGATTTCTTTGTAAGTTGTCTGATTTTGTGGCCCCTCAAAAATACAGCTTTAAGTTTTTCAATACTTATATGGGGCATCTTTAGTCTTAAGTAGCCGAAGCATGGTCCATCCTTGTCAAGAGCCTTTACAAATTGCTTCATTAGGCCTAGTGTTTAATATGTAGAGGTAGCAAGATGATTTTCTCTCTTTCAACTAAAGATTCAGCAATGATGTTTTCTTTCCCAACAACCAAGTTTTCTCTCTTAGGCCACTCCTTCTTAATCCAGTGGTTTTGTCTGTCCCTGCTATCCCAGAGGCACAAGAAACAAGGATATTTTGTGTAGCCACTTTGCTGCCCAAGAAGAAAGTTCACCATTTTTAAATCTACACAAATCACCCAGCGATGTTCCTGGTATTTTATCTTCTGTAAGACCAATGCTATTGTATCGTATTCTCCTTTCATTTTAGTTGAATGAGCGATTGGTATTGCGCCAAACCTGTTACCATTGTGAAGAAGTATACATTTTAAACTACGCTTGGAGCTACAATAAACAAACGCCAATCACTAGCATCATATTGTGATAGTAGTTCCCATTTTTTCCAAAAGACCCTTAACGTCTAAACAAAATGTAAGATTGTCTTCTTGAGTGAACAAGGGTAGCATATCCTTTTCCCCTTGTGCGTAAAAACTTATTTTTGTACCGGGTTGTAGTAAATTCCTTTCATGCAGTCTTGATGCTAGTAGTTCGGATGCTTCCTTCGATAAGTTCAGTTCACTAGCAGGTTTGCTTAGTTCATCTTGATTAAATAGTTGAGGAATTGTTGATACCCCCACGTAGTCACTGCCACTATCGTCAATAGAATGAGAAATGTTTTCAAATAACTCAAATTCTTCCTTAGATATATCTGGTAACGTCTGAAATATTGGGATCGGTATTTCTTCTGAATGGGGTACCGGGCGTCTAGCTGAAGGCAAATCTGGATATGTCCACTTGTGACGATTTTTTCGATTAATTCCCGAAACATTTACTATGCAAAAATAACAGTCGTCAATATGGTTCACAGGTTCTCTCCACACCATTGGCATACCAAATTTTAGACTTTTCCTTTGTCCTGTTGCCCATTGCCGCAGATGTTCACTATATGTTTTACACACAAAATGCGATGCCCATGTTTTATCTTGGTCACCAAGCTTAACACCAAAATATCCCGAGTATGCACGTTTCACAAAGTCTGTAATATTTTCCTATTTTCTTTTACCATATATTCCCATGTATACTTATAGATTTAATTTAACTTTGAAAATTATTTTCCGGAATATATCAAATATTGAAACAACTTATCGGAAGATGTGCCATATCTAAAAAAGTAGAGCTGTTAAATATAAACGGATTTCATATTTGGATTCAGCTCTACAAATATAGTTAAAATCAACACAATGATTCCCGGCACCAAAAAAAAAAAGTTTTTTTTTGTAGGCCTGTGTAATCCATAAGTTTTTAAATAATAAAAATAGAAAACTGTACAGTTAATATAGTCATCTGTTTCATGGCAATCATATATTATACATTAAATCTAATGAGAGTTTGAAGGAAGTAGGGAGAGAGAGAGCGCGTTTTCTCTTCTCCGAGGATTATGATCCTTGCAGAGTGAGTGTTATCTTATATTTTAGCTATAAGCGGATCTGGTAGCTAATTGCTAGTTACTGTCTCATCTCTACTGAATGATGTTTCCTTAAACTGCCAGCGTCCCTAGTACGGTTGATATTTAGTTCTTCGAGGTGTGTCCCAGAAAGTGAAGTGGCTATTGTGGAAATCACAGGCAGATGTTACAGCACCTATTCATATAATGCGCGTTATTACATCGGTAAATGTTACGGAAATATATATATATATTCATTCAAACAGAAATAGGTATAAGGAAAGGGGATAGGAAAACACATAAAAGGCGAACACAGGACATGTGGGGAAGGCGGTTTTTGAGCAGATCACGAAAGTAAAAATATTTCCTTATCCGGGATTTGAACCACGGACCTTCCACTTTCCGGGCGGATGCTCTACCAGTTGAGCTAATAAGGAAAAAGATTCATGAAAAGCATTCATACGATATTATAAAGGATAGGATAATATCGTATGAATGCTTTTCTACTATCCTTTCCCCTTCTTGTGTCCCGTCTATTTCTCCTTTGGTGGGTGAAACAGCTCCATAACGCCATCTCTCGGGCAACATCTATCGGAACACTTTATATATATATATACACTTTATATATATATATATATATACACTTATATATGTATGTATATATATATATATATATATATATATATATATATATATATATATATATATATATATATATATATATATATATATATATATATATATATATAGATGATGCGGAAGTACTCACGACAGCAATATAACTTTTGGACGGCACAATAGAACACAGAATAAAACAGATAACACGTAAAAGGACACTCACCCTGTAGATTATTTGAGCTTTCGGCCTACTCCGAGGCCGAAAGCCGAGGCCTTTTATTCAGTGTTCTATTGTGCCTTCCAATAAGTTATATATATATATATATATATATATATATATATATATATATATATATATATACACACACACACGTATTTGAACTCTTCCATCTTCCTCATAAACCCTGGTTTGGGCCTTGATAAAGAATTTCTAACCCTTTTCCCTACATCCATTTCCATATGAATGTTTTCATCGTTTTGCCCGGTCTTCCGTGGTTAAATATATACAATCATGTTTACATAGGATATCTAGAAATAAGAAGTGTTTTTACTCTGCGCGAGCAACTGTGCATGTTTTAAACAGTGACTTGGAAGTAAACATGTCCTGTACCCTGAGGTAAAAATGGACAAACAGTGACTATAGAAATATACGCGTGGTACACGTGTAAGGACATTATGTTACAAAATATTTCCCTCTCCACTTGCTTTCTCATGGAACGTTTCCTGATCACGTTGAATGGTGCCGATAAGCTTAAATTTAGCCTAAATTGATGGAATACTACGTGTTATCATTTCGAAATATTGAATACGTTCCGGTCTGAGTCCAAAATTTGTGCGTATTTTTGTTTTTGCCGCTCCCGTTCAAGTCGTACGGGCAATTAAATACCCATTTCTGTCACCCTCCCTTCAGAATCGACTGCCGGCTCGTCATCTTTCGTTCAATTAAACGATTTGTAATTAGCATTCGGAGGCAGACGCGTTTGCCGACGTCGCTGAGTAGTCCCGTTTCCTCCACAGTCTCAATTTGCGGTTAACTCGATTACCACGCCTCCACTCTGCACGCCAGTTCCATTCCATCCTTCCTCAGTTCCCTTCAACCACCTTCCATATTCCTCCTCATTTCCGTATTCCTCCCTCTTGCCAACCCTCGTGCGGGGTTATAAATGGAAACGAATTTCGAATCTAGTAAAATTGTCATATTCGTTTTGGCGAGTTAATTTGCTGAAGCAAGAGTTATTAGAGCCAAATTATTGAACAAAACGGAACCATATCCTAAGTTACGCTATCTCCTTGTATTAAATATGTGAATAGACACTGGCGTAAGTGAGTGCATACTATAATTGTAAATTGAACGAGTTTTACTTCAACACAGCTAACTGTGAACATATTTTTCCAGATAAAAGTTCAGTCTAAGAGAAAATTAAATCGCCGCATTCTTTCCATGCAAATTCCAAAGACATTTAATTGGCCAACTAACTGATTTTTTCTCAATCCAGCGTTACCATGGAGTATAAGAACAGATTTACGGAAAATTTTGACAAGATGAATAAAATTCAGTTTTTATTTCATCAAATGACAAGAAAATGGAATATGAGAATATCCTACAAACACCGACTGGACCTCAATCTTCAAAGTGCATTTTGGTCGAAAGCGTAGCTTCCTGTTCCTAGCTCACGTGTTTTTAAGACGGACACTGAAACAGGGTACAGAACGTTTCGTTTCGTCCTGGGTCGAAAATAAAATTTCATATATCACGCTCAGGTACCTCCCAGTTTGATTTCACCGAACTAAACTCCTTATTTGCGTTTCGATCGCTACCCGTGCGCCTCCTTTTGCATATGCACCCACACACGGACACACATCAATGCCTTCCTACCCTTCCCCCACGCCCATCCGCGAATCACAAGTCATCGTTCCCACACTCGCCCACTCACCCCTCCCGTCCCATGGGCCGATGATCCGCGCACCTTGCCGGAGATTGAGGCTGCATTTTCCCCGCGGCGTCCGCGGCGCCAATCCCGATGAACCTTCCCATTCCACTTTTACGCCTTGCGAGAATATCATCTCCCCCCACTCGCTCGATAACGTTTTCCAGTCACGGTGCTGATATCAGAGCGCGCCTCAGAGCAGGGTCGAAAGTCGTTCGCGCGCGTGGACTTTGCTCATACACACAAACACACCCACATGCAAGGTAAAAGAGCAGGGAGGGCCCCTAATGAGGCGTGGATATTATTCCTACCTCCATGCTCGATATCTGACTGAGGCAATGAACTCTGTACATGTATTTTCTCTGAAGACATTCGTTTTGCATCAATGATGAGTTCATATCAAACCGATTATAGAATTTCAGGAAAACTGAGTCATAGTCTCACAAAATCTGTGGCCGGAGGGGGACTTAGATTTGAGACTTTCGTATTTTCCGACATGTGCACTAGACAAATTACTATTCGGTATCTTATTTTGGTCCCAAGTTATTTGAAAATGGAAGTGTATTGGAAAAGATGGAATTTTATTTATCAATCCAGGGAGAATAATGTTATAATACTGTCAAAATGTTTTCTATATATCAGATTTAAACACACCTTTGAAGAAAGGTTCACCTTTATGCTTGAAGAAAATTTACATCACCTTCTGCCTTGTACGAGCAAGATAGGACATATATAGCATTATATTTTAATAACATTATATTTATCATACACAGAAAAAAAGGTTACGAGGAATAAATTAATCATAATTAGTTAAAATGCGTTATTTCTAAACGATGTTACGATATGATGACAATTAATCAGGAAATTAGACAAGTAATCAAGTTGTGATGTCATGAAATCACATCCATATGAGATAAATCATGACTTCACACTTAAATTACGGGGTTGATAGAATCATAATATTTTGAGCATAGAACAGCAGATATTTTTCAAATGCTATAAATTACCACAAAATCCCTTTCATTTGGCTTTATTTTTGTTTTTTTTGGAATTAGTGCAAAATATTTAATCTATATATTTCTATGTTTATGAAGTTCAAGCGCGTCATGACCTCACCATTTTATTCTATGAGAAAGGTGAAGAGCCAGCCAACATACTCGCCGAAATAAATTTGAATGGTAGATTATTTTTTTCCGTGGAGCGAGACAGTGAGCCACGAAGTGTGTAAAATAATGAATGTTTATACATTGAGATCCAATAATTTATTGTAAAAACATTAATTTTGTAGAACCATGTGGGCATATTGTTTTGTATGAGCTGTCTTGGTATGGTGCTGATATTTCCTGTAAGTTTTTGGCTAATTCTTAGTTCCTTCTTTTTAACTTACCCGAGAACCTTTGGCCCTGATGATATTAAAACATGTTTGGAACTGAGTTTTTCGTTAGCATGCACGAGGTGTGTTGAAAAATTAACGGGAATTTTAATTTTTCAGAAAATAATATTTATTTATTCTTATACATTGATGTTGTCACCTTCAAAGTAGCCCCCATTGAAGATTATGTACTTGTCCCAGTGCTTCTTCCAATCCTTCAAACACTTCTCAAACTTGATCTTTGAGATAGCCTTTAGTTCTTCCAGTGATTCACTTTTAATTTCATCTACGGCTGTAAAGCGACGGCCCTTCAAGGTTCTCTTAATTTTTGGAATCAGGAAAAAGTCACACGGAACCATATCTGACGAATATGGAGGCTGGGGTATCGTTACAGAATTGCTTTGGCCAAAAATTTACGAACAAGCAAAGAAGTGTGAGCTGGTGCATTATCGTGGTGCAAATGTCATTTTGGAACGAATTTTGCTGCCACGCGTTTCAGACCCAAAAAATTGGAAATGATGTCATGATATGATCCAATCGATTTGCCAACATCATCAGCGACCTCTCTAATTTAGATTCGGCGATCGTTCATTACCATTTCTTTCACTTTTTCCACATTTTCTTCGATCTTTGATGTACTGTGACGTCCAGAGCGTTTGTCATCTTCAAGGTCTTCACAGCCTTCTTGGAAACGCTTATATCACTCGTAAACTCTTGATTTACTCATAGCAGAATGACCATAGGCCTTTGTTAACATTTCACATACTTTGTTACACATTTTGTTCCATTTCTACGTAAAATTTGATACAAATTTTTTTATCCATTTCTTTTAACAAACGAAAATCGCCGAGCTCTTAAAACACGTCTAACAGTAGTGGCTGTCACAGACAAAGTCCACAATGAAAACAGCTGAAAGTTTTATTACACTTTATGGGTATGTACACCAACATAATAAAAAAAAGGTTTGACAACCGGACTCTCCAAGCCTGCGAAATGAAAAAATTTCCGTTATGTTTTGAACACCCCTCGTATATGGATTTTCGCGTCTTTTCGTGTTTTTCAGTAAATGTTTTTACCCTTTTTCTTACCTTTTTAACACCTTTCACCTCTCTTATCCCTTAACCATCCCACCTTATGCTCACACCCTCTGCCATATCATTTGCGTGTATTTTGGAGTATTTATGTAGATGTAGAGTCAATATGCAATGAATATGTGATAGCGGTTTTATTATACCAGAGAACAGGTTTATCAATATCTGAGATATATCCAGAGAACAGGATATCAATAACGTTTTGGTGCACATTTTTTCACCATGCCTATCATATGTAGTAACAGGACATAAAACTGCCAAAAGAACATTCTATTGATTTGCACAGACAATTTACCAAGGCTATATGAATCAACAAAGTCCACATTTTAAAGGAAGAGCCTGAATCCAGTCACCAACATGATGCACTACCGCAAATCACAAAAGTTGATGCCGAACATGTGGAAATCAGTGTGACTTTTGTACCTCCAACTCCTCAAGGTCGGAACGTATCCCCAAGTAAATTTTCTCCGCCTAAAACCTTAAAATAACACATACGCGGAATGATTTATTCATCATCGGAAGCAAGTGTAGGTGTACTGAACATGTCTAAAATTGCAGACTTCCACTATTGTTTTGTTAGAGTCGATTCAATCAAAGTTGTACCACATATACATGCGCGATAAGTTAAAAGTATAACATACAATTAATTTTTTCAATTAAACTTAGCAATGAAAAATTATGATTTTTCTAAATCAATAATATTATTTATACTTATAAATTTCTTCAAACGAAAGTATATAATAAATAAAAATGATTATTTCCAAAAATACAAATTTTAAACGGTTTGAATATTACTTTACATTTTACTGTAACGTCTAATGCCGCAAAAAATACACCATTTAATAAAAGTAATTCAGATTAGTGAATTTTTCTTTTGATAAATAAGTTTTAAGTGGCGAGGCGGTTTATTGCTGAACACTTTCAACAGTCTTTTTATATTTGTTAAGTTCCAAAGTACGAATCAGTCTATTGGGCGCGGTAAACATGGAGGAAATTTCGCTGTTTGAGATTCACAACCGATTAGAACCCCACTAAAGATGTTTGTTAGGAATCAACGGGCTAAGTTACCATCCGACTGGTGGTGGATTTCATTCGGGTTTCTCCCCAAATGGGCCCAAAAGCAGGGAATATTAGTTCATAAAATACTAATCTTTCCCTCATCTTGAGTCAGACGTTTTGAAATAGGTAGCTGTTAGCCAACCCATTAATCAAATTCACGGAAGGTTTATTAGAGTTAGGGAAAGGAAGACGGAGGAACAACTTGGAGTTACGGCCAACAGTACAAACTGAATTTGTAGTCCATATATGCATAACCCCGGAACACTTAATTCTTTATTGCCATAGGAGAGACATGTATTTTCTGGCAATTAAATCCCTAATGGTAATGCGTGAACAATTCACCAATGACTGTTTCTAGATGACATACACGATGGTTGAACATGATAACTTTTGTTGTGGTTGAACAAATGCCAATATTTTTCACCATAGAAATTCCTATTAAAATCTAAAGTATTACGAATGTTATAGTTAATAATCTTCGAGAAAAGGTTTCCTAATATTTCGACGATATACTGTGGATAATGATAAAAATCAGGTGTCTGAGCAGTCTTCGTAGTATATTAAGCCTTGCAAATGATCGAGAAATGTTTAAACATTGCGATTATGTGAAATTGCTTTGCGGAGCCAGCTTGTGAGACGCCTTGATTTCGACGAAGATCGTTCATTTCTGTAAGGACCTAGGCTGGTATCCGTCCAAAAATGTTTTTTCGCAGTTTTTAAAGGAGTGGACCATAAATTAGATGCATTTAAGAAATTTAGGAAGAAACATCTCGTAAATTGAAAGCGTAATTTAAACATTTTGCGTTGAAAATTACTTGGTGCAGCATATGCCCCCTGAAATGATTCTGGTTAGTACAAATCAATTTATTTTGCGTGACCAAAAGAATGAATTTACTGCTGTCAACTAGATTCCATACACTTAAGCTTTTATTTGGAGTGATTCTGTTTCCTAAATCATACGCCATTCAGTAAAGTTATCCATATTCTTCGCGGGTTATATAATTTTTTGATTAAAATGTGCAGAATACTACCAATAATAATTCTTCTTTAGTCGTACATCACAAAAAATACGTCAGGGTGAGGGATATCAGTTAACTTGACGAAAAAAAGTGATGATGTAATCTATTAGATTGATCCAAGGTTATTCTGAATACTTTAAATTAATTTAAAAAAATTCCAAAAATTAACCTTCTGTCGAGATCGACCTAATCCCTCATAATTTTAATTTATCCTGCACATTATACGCGTGCTACACAATTATGCCGTGCGGGTCCTCTAATCATTAGACGCCACCAAATCATTCTTTCGTTTTGAGATGCTACTTTGGAAGTTACTCGCGCTAGATGAACTCATTTCTCTAAATTTTGTTGCCGTACAAATCATGGTGAAATGTAGAGTATTCCTTTTTTTTATTAATAAATAAACAAAAAACAATAATGTAAACAAATTACTATTTAGCCTTCTTTATGTAATTCCAACTTATACGTGTTAAAAAAACATATATTCGAGATTTAAAATATCTGTGAAGAGAACATTATACAAAATAGAAATATGTTGTACTTGGTAGAGTGGGTTAAAGAAAGGAAAAGAATAGAATTGTCGGAAGTATGAAGGCAGCTAGAAAAAAGTAAGATATTCTTATCTAGGACACACATTCTGACATTCACGCATTGATTGACCTTCACGTATAGAGGATGTCGTCGAAGTCACACGGAAGTATTGAATAAAAACCTTCGATAGCAACAAACAATATAAGAACACATAAAAGGAATACTTACACGTTATTTCTTGATTTCTCTAATCATTGGGTGCTACCAAATCATTCTTTCGTTTTGAGATGCTACTTTGGAAGAAATTTGCGTAAGTTCAACTCATTTCTCTAAATTTCTCTTCTTCCCTTTTGTACGGCAACAAAATTAAGAAAAATGAGTTGAACTTACGCAAGTAGCTTCCAGAGTAGCATCTCAAAACGAAAGAATGATTTGCTGACGCCTAATGATTTGAGGACCCGCACAACATAACTGTTTAGCACGCGTTTAATGTGTAGGATAAATACAAATTATGAGGGATTAATTCGATCTCAACGGAAGGCTAATTATTGATATTTTTTCAAAATTAATTTGAAGTAATCAAAATAACCTTGGATCAATCTAATAGATTACATCATCACTTTTATTCGTCACGATAACTGATATCCCTCACCCTGACGTATTTATCCACCTCGGAATGCGGTGGGTCGCGGGTCCCGGGTTCTATTCCCGGGCAGCACTTGCAGCTCCTCCCAAGCCATATGCTTTTTTGGATACCAGATCTTCCTGAAAGCCATAACCAGCATAGCGAAAGGAACTGGCTCCCTACCCTAAGGTGTTAATATTCACACGCTGTCTGGCTTAGTACTGAGCGAGCTCTACCCAACTTGCCTTCGGTTTGATTACTGTGTTTCTATAAAGCTTTTGTATTTCACATATCAGGGTAGGGAGGCCAGTTCCATCATGGTTTCCCAGAAAGACCAGGTACCCGAAAAATCACATAGCTTGAGTGGAACTGCAGGTGCCCAGAGTGCCTTGCTGGGAATCGAACCCGGGCCCTCCGGTCAGTAGTCCAACGGTCTACCCCCTGGGCTACCACGACCCACCGTATATAGTATATATATATATGTATGTACACACATACACACACACATATATATATATATATACACACACACACACATATACATACATGTTTCGATGATACTAGAGAAAAGAAAAGCACTCACTCACGAGAGTAAAAGGTGTAACATTTGGATGTGTAATGTAGTATATCATTAGGGCTGCTCAATAGAACATAAAAATAAAGAAATGTACACGTAAAAGGACACAGATAATTCAGTCAGTTTCAGCTTTTGGCCTTCTCTGAGGCCTTCTTGAGTATATACGAGGGTCATCCGGAAAGTAGTACCCGTTCGTGCCGCATGAAGTGCTGACGACGCGAGTAGCCGCTGGACGAGGTCAGATAGCTTCAGTGGCTTGTCTGCCTTCTCTGAGCCAAGTTGCGTGACGCTAGCATTGCCTGTGTTGTTTCTGTGATTGTTTACAATGTTTAAAAAAATTGAGAATGCCGCCAGTTGTGAAGTGAGGGCAGTGATTAAATTCCTCAATGCAAGAAACGTTCGCCCATGTGATATTCATCGCCAATTAAAGGAGGTGTATGGAGACAATGTAATGGACGAGTCGTCTGTTCGGCGGTGGTGTCGCAACTTCAACATGGGGAGGGGGAACACACACGACGATGAGCGTTCGGGGAGACCGTCAGTCATTACAGACCAACTGGTGAGCTCAGTTGACGAATTCGTGAGGAACGATCGGCGCGTCACAATTGATGACATCTGTGAGCATTTTCCCAATGTTTCTCGAACAATTGTTCATGAAATTGTTAAACACCATCTGCATTATGCAAAAATTTGTGCAAGATGGGTCCCTCGCATGCTTACAGATGAGCACAAAACCAAGCGTATGGCTGCAGCACTGACGTTTTTGGGACGTTATTCTGATGAAGGAGACTCTTTCTTGACTCGCATAATTACTGGTGACGAAACATGGGTTTGTTATGCATCACCTGAGAGTAAACGACAGTCAATGGAGTGGCATCATGCTCATTCACCAAACAAACCAAAAAAATTCAAGACAGTTCTGTTCACCAGGAAACTCATGGCAACCATTTTCTGGGATCGACGAGGTGTATTGCTTATTGATTTTATGGCCCGTGGAGACACTATTAATGCCAATGCGTATTGTGAAACATTAAAGAAATTACGGCGGGCAATACAAAATCGGCGGCGAGTTCTATTGTCTACTGGTGTCATTCTCGTTCATGACAATGCCAGGCCTCATGCAGCTGGGATAACACAAAAACTTCTGCAGCAATTCAAATGGGAAACTTTCGACCATCCACCGTATAGCCCGGACTTGGCCCCTTCAGATTTTCATCTCTTTACAAAGCTTAAAGACTTTTTGGCAGGAAAAAGATTTGACAGCGATGAAGAACTTAAAGAAGGAGTGACCCTGTATCTCAATGAGCTGGCGGCGAAGGACTATGCAGCAGGAATACAGAAACTTGTCACACGTTATGACAAATGCCTTAATTTGCTTGGAGATTATGTTGAGAAGTAGTTTAAAGTATCCTCTTTCAAATAAATTTTTTTATGTTTATTAATATTTACTTTTGTGTCTTTAATTCACGAACGGGTACTACTTTCCGGATGACCCTCGTATATGTGTATACCTAAACGCAGTAATCAGCTCTAAAGTTAGTTTGGTGGGTAATATTGAGTTCACCCAGTATTAACCCTGACGGTGTGTGAAATTCACGCATTAGTGTATGGGGGCCAGTTCGTTTCCCTATGCCCGTAATGGTTTCCAATGAAGATTGGGTACCTTAAAATCACACAGAGTGAAGCTACAGATGCCCAGAAAGGCTTGCCCGGGAAACGAATCCGAGCACTTTTGTCAGTAGTTCAATGCTCTACCCCTGGACTACCTATATATATTTCGTCGGTGAATTGTGACACGAAATCGATACACTTTTGTTCGGGCCACTAAAATTGAAAAAAATCGGAGGTCCTACTTTGCGGCTCAGTGCACGCACAGCGAAGAGCATTGAAATGGAGCCGACTTGAGGGTGCTTTTCAAGTGGTGTCTGAATGCGTCGGTGTATGAATATGAAGACATGCTCCATTCAATGCACGTGTAGACGCGGTGACGCACGGAAGACTCTCGCTGCATTCCTCCCGTCCGACCTCTGACCGTGGCTCCGGAAATATTGAACGTTGGACACGTGTGGAGGCGGTGACTTACGGTAGACTCTCGCTGCATTCCTCCCGACCGACGGCTGACCGTGGCTTGGGAAATACTGAACTTCTTACCCGGCCATTCATTGGAGAGGTTTCATGCTGCCCGCCCGTAATACGCGGCAGGATGCTCTTCTTCTAATGATATTATGTTCTTTGGAATATAATGGACCCTCCTATCTGTCACAAACGATACCCTGAGATATTTGGATATGCGCTTACCCTTTTTATTTACTCTTTGAGTTAACCTACTATATTAGTTCATGTTACCGTAATTGATCCCCTACTAGCTCAAAGAGCTCTCATAGAATATATGACCTTTGTATTGCTTAATGAGCTTCGTAAAGAATCACTGACAAACTGTTGCCAGCACTCAAAAACAGAGAATTCCCAAAAACTGGACATGATAAAAATGAATTTTTCCACTATTCCCCCGGTAATGCACTAAGTGAGAACTTCTACTAACATTCCTCATACTGCTATACCATATTTCATGATATCATATTCCCCACCATCAGCATGCCGCATAAATATTTTAAATGCATATTCCAATTTTAAATAATTTATATCCCTTTTCATTTGGCATTCTAGAAATTTAAATTGTGACCTGGGATTACAAATTATTTGTCGCTAACTTGTACTTTCGTGTATAATAATTTCAAATAGCTGGAAAAAAATACGTGATTTGACCCTTGATGAGTTTTTATTGTAATATAGCCTGTTTATAGTCTTTAAATTTAATGATAGGTCTCATCTTAAGGTTAACAAAATTTAAAATTTGAACTTTCAAATATTGTTTTTTGATAAATATTGATATTTACATTAATTATATGCATAATTATTTATTTTTACTAATCTACAGCAATAATTGGTGATTTAACGTATTTAAAGTGTATCATTGACGACGGTAGACCGTCAATTGATTTTAGCTTATTTATAATTTATGTAGCGTGTTTATCTAGGATTAACTTATTTTTCGTCTCTCTTATAGATTCATGCTAAATAAGGATACAGCTTCTTTCATTTCACTGTCCTGTTTTGCAGTGGTCATTAAATTACCGTACCCATTAATGCCAATTTCCTTATCTGTTTCCAGCTGAGATGTACCTTAAAAAGTCCTGAAAAATGTCCTGCATTTAAATTGGAGTCTTGGGCGAGCACGTTTGGTAACGCGTAATTCGGTTTTCCACGCGTAAGATGAATATTAGTAAAGCGAAATTCCCAACGGTTGCCAATAGAGGTGAAATAGATAGTAAATATTAGCAAAATTAGTAAAACATATATTTTCTGCAAAGTTGTTTTTTTTATGGTTAGTTTCCTTATTCATTCCTTCTTTCCGGCCTATTTCATCCATTATGTAGCTCAAAGCGCTCGAGTTCGAGCTATTCCTCGACGAGCTTAGGCTATGCCAACGGATGCGCATCGTTAACCGCCTAGGCCGTCTGTCTGAGAACACGGTCATCCCACCACAGTCACACACTTAAGTCGATTAGCTAATGAGTCATCACGGAACGCCGTGGACCAAGGAGACCTCGAGTTTGATCTACATCCGACGGCCCATGAAGGACTCTTCTCTGAGCCTATTAGCCCACACTATGCTCTCTGATTATTTAGACCGCGAAACTTTCTGCGAAGTATAAGATGCCAGTAAAAACACTCACTCGTTTCTCTTAAGTACGTTATCATATTGTAGCCCCTGAAAAGCTTAGTTTTTAATGCTAGCTAACTCTCATCTATTTAAGTACGTAATCCAACGAGGAAAGACGGTAGTTTTTTATTTTGTAACATTCTTTTTATGGACATATAAAAAAGATCGATCTTAGACCGTGACCGAGTACTGTGACGAAAATTTGGAGAACAGATAAGACATTTTGTTTATCACAATAAATTGGAACAATTACCTTCTAAATAATTAGTGGAATAGTTAGTGTAAATTTCCACATACGAGGTTGATGCTTCCTCGTTCTTGATGAAAGCCACTTCCTATTTATGCTTTATTTTAACGTTCGTACGGCATATATCCATTTAATAAGAACACCTCTGCTAAAGAACTTATCTCTGACATCACTGCAAATTAGTTCTTCTTTTATGTAGTTTTTTAAGTTATTTCAACAGAACCATTTTATTGACTTCGGAACCAATATTAATTGATATTATATGTTAGTTTTATGTAAAATTCAGACAAATTGATTGATTAAAAAAACTCCAATAGCCTTAAACAATTTGCCTTTAAATACATAGTTGTATTCTGTTTCATTAGTTAAACCGTTTACGGTTATTGGAGTTTTTTCAATTATTCAATACTATTAGCTCTAAGAGCTCAATAAATTCATTATCAGACAAATTGGTAATACAAAATTGGTTTATATATGTAAACACGCACGCACATATATAGGATTAGTAATGATCATGACGATATTATATAATTTAGAAAAAACATAAACATCATAAATTATCATTAGAGGAGACATCATGGAGTAAGGAAAATTTAGGAACTAGTAGAGAAATTAATGCCATAGAAGGCTTGCACGAAGCTCAGGGATTGCCTATACGAGTTTTGAGGAGTGTGTTGCATTGCCCAACTAAGAAGGAGGGACAGGGTTTGCAGTTTAGTTGGTAAATTATATTGCGGAATCCACCGTTGTATGGGAAAGAGTTGGTAAGTTGAGAGAGAAGGCATGGAGGGGTGGAGATGAGACATGTATTAAATTTGACAAATTTACTATTGCCAAAATGTCTTAAAGCTTGCAATGAAATTCACATATGTATTTCAAGAGAAAGTTCACCAAACACAAAATCAATCTATAGAGACACTTACGACATCGAACAGATACGCTCAATACAACGTTACATTTAAATACAAAGTTACGCTCGTGTGATGTATCTGTCTCGTCTGGCAGATAGCATCCAATTTATGTGGAAGTGATACATCTAACAGTTCCACTATCAAACAGCTATTTCATCGGATCGTTATGCATGGAGGGATAATTGCTCGGCTAATATTCTCAATAATTATTATATTTCTTACAATAAGGATATATATCAAAACGGGTTTTTAATTCATGAACCTAAATAAATTAAACTATGTTGTTGTAATCGTAAAATTCAATTGAGGTTAGGGCTTTACTACGAGCATACGTATTAGCATAATCTGTGGATCTATAAGATGGGGAACCCATTTTTGAAATCAAACGTTCGAGTCCTTTTCGGTAGGAAAAACCGGCATCTTAAGGTCCTCCACTGTTATACTATAGAATTGCCCTTCCAAAAAGTTTTAAACATATACTTACCATGAGCATTACTATCGTTTCCATGAAAGTCGCACCATCTAGGGAAGTAGAAGAGTTGTCTCAAATACATTTTAATTCGTTTAATCATAAATGTATTGTAATTTACACCCTCTCCCTATCTAATGTCTTGGCCTAACAAATAATTGACCACAATATAATTTTAAAAAAGCAGTTTCCAAATAACACCAAGAAAATACTAACATTCTATGTAGTCATGCAGGGTATAACCCCAAAGGCTTAAATTATTTCGTCTTATCGTGACATTTATTCTTTCTAAACTGATTCTTCATCATTATCCGACGATAGACACATCTCTTCGATCTCAATGTACTTACTATTTCCAAGAAACTACGGGAGATGCCGCAACAGTAACTTTTAACGGAGTCATCCACTGAGTGTGCATTACAATACAATAATTTCAGAGTGTAAAATTAATCCGAATTAACCTGTATTCGAACACGGATCCCTTGATATCCGGCGGAGTGCTTTAGCCAGTTAAGCTATCGAGGACTATTTGTTTGTGTTTTTTATGTCTGATTTTTCTTATATTTACTCCTAAAAATTTTTTTCTCTGTTAAGTCTTCTTTTTAATTACAAGTGTGTTCCTCATTCTTGCTCAATGTAAGTTTGTTATGTGTTCGCAGTTTTTTTCGAAATTTCTATGTCTTCTCAGTTATTACCAACCTACCAATAATTTTCCTCTGTGTCTTTCCCGACGTTTAACTTGGGCGTCATATGTCGTAGGGATTACTTACTTTAACCTAGTTCTCTCATATATATTATTTACTAGGTAAAATAATTTATCATTTCTATGATGAAATACGTTGGTGTCCTGTATGTATTCACCAATGATAAGTAAGGTTTTTTTTATCAGAGTATGACAATAGAACTAAACTATTATAATTTATCATTAGAATTTTAATTTATTGTGATTTTATTAATTGAAGGACAACTAAAAAGAAAAACGAATATCCAGGATGAGATTTATACAAAATTTTGTAGGTGCAAAACCAACGTTATTATAAAGTTAGTGTTTCTCGATGCGTTAACGTTCCGTTCCACTAGCTCCCTAAACAATATGTGCATTTTACGTCACCAATATCTCCTGAGTCATCGCCTGATATATCTGATATTAATTTGTGGGAGTGGAGTTTTTAAAGTTATGAGTGAAGCAAAAGGTATAAGATAGCGTTTGGCGGGATCGTGTATAGAGCATGAAATAATGGATTTTCTCGGTGAAAAGGGATGACTTTTTTAATCGACTCGACGCCTTTTTGCAGAGATTTCTATTTCCTGCGGTTTTCATAACTTTTTAGAAGGATTTAGCCTCAGTGTAAAAATTCTCGTTATTTTTTTCCTTTTCCACACTAAGGCCTGGAAATTATGCCATAGCTTTTAATTTGTCTTTTGAATATCTGCTCCAATTTTTGCTTCGGTTCCGGTAAGCCGCAAATTTTTCCCTTTACCTTTATTCTATTGGCCAGCCAGTTGTTCTTTTGTGTTCATTTTAACCGTTACGGCAAGCTGAAGCAAATGTTAATGTGAAAGACAGTTTTTACCTTATTCTTGGTTCCTTATATTTTTCTGGACAATATGCATATGAAAATTAAAGAGTTATAGTGCATATAGGAAATATTTGATTCATCTATTACTGTTCATGTTAAAAACTCTTCAAATTGAAATGGAAATGCATCCATTTATTAACCAAATAAACAGTTTTATTAAATTAAGGAGACCTAAGTACGTAATTGTCAGTAGTTTGACAACTTAGAGAAATAAAACAATGAAATGCTTTAGGTTAATTATCAATCTAATATTGTGCATTATCTTCGATTTACGGTAAAATTTTTTTCAAATACCTTGGATACATTTTGTTAATTTACTCCAAATGGGTGGAAGTTAAAACTTTGGAATCATATTTTACTAGTAATAGGAGAATTTTGAGAGTTATTTTAGCTATTGCATAAGGCTATAAAAATGAGAAATTATTTTTTCGCTTTTTGTGAACATATAATTTAAAACATTTTCATAATCGTTTTAGTAGCCGCAATATATATTTTCCATTTATCGAATGCACCTTTCACCACTTAACGATTTTTAGTGGTCCAGTAACCTTATTTTAGACTTCTTTTTCCTAATTACGATGTAGTATCCTTTTCGATTTCGAAAGAGGAGTTTTTAAAAATGTTAAATACTTTCTTGTTTTTGAGTTGGTGTAGATATTAGTTTGCCATCAGAACATGCGGAACTTTCATTTCAAGTCTCTCAAGATAACTCTTTGAGTTATCTATGGACTACGACATAATTATATACATATTGGAGCATGGGAAACTTTTTCCACCGAACGTAACGAAGATTGGTAACAGTTTTGAGTTAGATGAACCAAAAGCATTCAAGCTAATCACTGTTATGTAAATGTATAATAAAGCCTTAAAAAGTATTTCCTAAAGCGGTGAAGCCAACTTCTTTTTGTCAAATAAAACAAATCTCCTTTGAGAAACCAGCATGGCTTATGTTCAAAATTTATGGTAAAAATGGAATTGAAAACATTTTTCTCTTCATCCTTGTTGGGATTCCTTTATTGATTTATATACTCTTTTTTAATTTTACGATTATGATGTCATTAAATGTACATGACTCCTAAAGTCTGTAATTTATCAGTGAATTCTTTGTCCGACTGATATATCATTGAGATTATAAAACACAACATAACACACACATTGACGAAAAATAATCGGGTAATATGCCTACGGGATTAACCAATGGCCCCAGGGGTTTTAATTAGTGTTAGTAATACTTAAAATCTACGATTAGAGCGTGCAGTTAATCGAAATTGTAACTGTAGTTGTATTACTTTTCATAAATTGGATTTTGAGGCCTAATACTCATATAAATTCTGAGGTAGAAGACGAGAGCTTTAATCTTTTTGATTTTATTTTCTTTCTTGCATATTTATTAACTGAACTATATGTAGATCTGCCTCACATTAGTAGCATCGGGGTTAAGGTTTCTGGGCCATAGATAAATTATCATTTTTGGTCTATGGTTAACGAGTTAACTTATATTCCAGAGAATATATTTACAGAAATAACCGTTAGCTTATTTCAAATTCAACGGTGAGCCCCAACAATATTGGAATCATAAAATATATTACATAAACTTGGTTGTTTTTATACTAATATATATAATTTAGTGGGTCGCGGTGGTCCAGTGGGTAGAGCGTTGGACTTCTGACCGGAAGGTCCCGGGTTCGATTCCCGGGCAAGCTTCCTGCTGCTTCACCCGAGCTAGTTGATTTTTCGTGTACCAGATCTTTCTGAGAAACCATAACCGGCACAGGGAAAGGAACTGGCCCCCCTACCCTGATGTGTGATTATTCACACGCCGTCGGGCTTGGTACACGGGTGAGCTCTACCATCACCTACTAAACCGACCTTCGGGTTGATTACTGTGTTTATGGTACATATATAATTTAGCATTTGTAATTATTCTAATTGTTAAAAAGCATACTCAGTGACATTCAAAATGTTTTTTTATGTCTCTAATTTTTATACTAGATACTTGATTACTTTTCTGAATTACGGCATGCTATTTGTTCAACACGTAATTAGATTTTGTTAACGAAGTTACCTCCGCAGTATTCTAGACCGTATATCATCGATTTCTCTTGGATTTATTTAAAAATATTAGAACACCATTTGATAATGAGCGAAGGACAGTAAGCATGCAGTTGCATGTTAACCTTTTGTATGCCACGCGCTAATGACGGCTTTCAGGAGGACGGCGCCCTCGGAGGTCACGACTCGACTCCGTCACCCACGGCAAGTCCCCCCCGCGCGCTCCCGGTGCGGCGTCAGCGGACGCCCCCTTCCCCCTCAAGCCCCACCTTCATCCACCCCCGCCGCCGAACGCCCCCTCAGACCGATGCCGCATCACGCCCTATTATTTTTCCATCTCTCAATCTCTCCTCTCTCCCTTCTCATCTCCAGAATTTTGCATCCTTTCCCCATCGTTATTTTTTGCCCGCAATTTTTCGAATGAAAAATAAAAGAGGAACTCCTCAGGATCGGAACGGAGACTGAAGAAGGGAAAGAAGGGTCGATTCCAAGGCTCGGGGCGCCTTCTCGATAGGGTTCCTCTTCCCACCCCCGTCCCCCCGCTATTCCGTATCCAGGAGAGAGATGAAGGATGGAAAGGAGGTGAGGATGAGAGGGAGGGAGGAGAGGGAGGGTGCGCTGGAAGGTGGCCCCGACTGGTTGGAGGAGGCCGGAAATGGAGGGGTGGTTTAGCGAGGGGGGAGGGGGGAAAGGAGGCGGAGGGTGAGGCAGTTCGGCTGATACTTTATATTGTATCAACCCCGTGCCATGATTTTTTTCTGGGTTGGAGGTCGTAAAATGTGGGAAAGCCATTTTCTAAATCTGATTTTGCTCCGAGAATAGTATCTTCCCTCGACCCCCTTGCTCACAGGACGCCCCGCTTCACATCCTCTTACCCTCCCACCCCCTTGTGCTTGCGTACCTCACACATACAAACACGTACACACATACATTCTCCAACCCTTTCCCCTTCGAAAACCAGCCCCTCCCCTTCTCTTCCCCTTCGAATAACGTCCCCTTCTTAGAACGCGGAATATAGCCCCACCACCTTCACCTTCACCCCATGGCAACTGCCCTCCAATCTCTCGGGGGGTCGACATTCTCCCCTTCCATCCCCATTTCCTTGACCTGCCTTCCCTTTCTCATCCCCACACCCCCTGATTTTTCCCCTCTCCATTCTCCCCTTCTCCTCGTCGAGACGCAATCTTCTCCCCCACCGAGTCCTTCAACTCTTATTTTTTCTCCACAAATCTTTCGCATTCTCCTCCGACTTCTCCTTTCATCCTCATTGCTTTCTCTTCCACGTTTTTGTTTTCGGGCGTGCCATTCTTCCTCCTTTAGAGGGATTTTCCTCACGTATAGTGATACAGTTTTTTGTCTTCTTTTATGTGCGAGTGCACAGGACAACCAAGGGAGTTTTGCTCATGTCAATGTTTTTATTGAGCTAAATTTAATTTTGACAGATTAAATATCCTATTTAAATAGGATTATTAGGAGTGTTAGTCAACTGACACGTACAAAATAAAGAAAATGGGGCACATCGGTGTCCTCATTACATGTCATCCTCGCAAAGCGAGATAGGCAACAGGAACATAACAAAAAAAGGCACTTATAAAGGGTTAATAACCAGTTACATGAGGATTAGGTATGTTAGGTCCAGGATAGTTTGAGGACAGGGAAATTATACAAACACACACACACACACACACACATATATATATATATATATATATATATATATATATATACATACATATAAATATTTATTTGATAGTTATGTCCATCGGAAAACCTACCTTAACCGGTAGATTACCTCATAATAATATATATTTTTATTATATATTTATGTGTGTGTATATGCACGTGGGTGGTCTGAAAAATTTCCGACTTACAAAATTTCAGAAAAAATGTCTTGGGTCTCTGAAAGGTTTTTTCAATTTCAGAAAAAATGTATTGTATCTTTGTAAGATGCAGTTATAATAGGAATTTAGATATAGGAGTTGAGACGAAAAGACGCCATGGAGTATGAGAACGATAAGTGTACAAAGTAATATGCAAAGAAGTACTGGGGATTGGGATATGTGGTGGCTAACGTACTGGCATCCCACCGAGAGGGCTCGGGTTCAAATCCTGGAAAGGGTAGATATTTTTCAGTGGTATCCCGATTGCTAATTGAGGTGCTTTGTGGAGAGCACTTTGAGTGAGTACGACGTCCGTCGGATGGGACGTTAAACTGCAAACCCCTTAGCGCCTTTCGACAAGAGTAGGCTAATGCCGACGCCGGGTTTCTCTCCACCCTTCCTTTCTCATCAATCCCTAATGACGCAAATGACCGTAACAGTCGGTCGCCTCCCCTAAAAGTACAACCACTGCAAACAATTAGAAACAGTTAGCCAGAGTGGGCAATAGCATTGAACGAAAAGAAGCGTAGTATAGATAGAGAAGGTGGTTTATTAGTAGAAGTATAAGTTAAACCAATGAAATTGATCATTATTCAGATTTGAATGCCACCAAGTAGCCAAAGGTTGGGGAAAAAAGACGAAAGTATACATTCAAGTAGAGAAAAGATGTCTCAGAGAGGAAGCATTTGATAGTTATGGGGACTGGTATTCGATGAAGGGCGAAGGTAGACATGGGAATGATGTACATAGGGCACCATGGCTTGAGAGCAAGGATTTACCTCAAGGAGAGTAATGGAGTCTTACATGAGAAAAGGATTATTTATAACGAACACTTGGTTTTGACAGCATAATAGTTGCTAAAAAAATATGAATTATATAAATAGCATAAAAATACTTGCTTATTCAGAAAGATATAAAATAAACCATAAGATGTTTAAACAAATTTGGAACCAGCCTTCCATTTACACGGTTTACCAGGATCAGATTGGGATTCATATCATAATTTAGTACTTATGAAGTATAGCGTCAGATTCAACAGGGAAGGCGGTTACAGAAATGAAATGTAAAAGAATTTAAGGGGATGTTAAGAAATGCTTACCAGAAGAGAATTATGTAAATTATAAGTGAGGGTAAGGAGACAGATGCGGTGGAAATAAAGTGGGAATATCTCAAGGAAGGGATGTCTGAAGTCACAAACCAAAGGGAATAGTTGATAGCGAAAATACATGGAGTATGGATGAATAAGATGATAGGTGATAAAAGTTAATGTCAATATGTAAACACAGAATTAGGAATAAGGAAGAATCAGGAGATAATAAAATAATGTTACGCGGGAAACTAATTGGCCGTAAGAAGCGTGGTACAGGACACAGTGAAAGGATGTGGAAAGTTTACCAACGGAGGGCAGGATCAGTGCCCTTACTGAAAGGTGAAATATCTAACAGGAAGACAAAGAGAAAATCCATGCATGCTATTTAACATGCGGCAGAAAATTCGTTAATTAAACATGGAAAGATCCGAGAGAGATGGAAAGAGTGCAAAGTGGACCTACATGGTAAAGATAATAAGTAAGAAAATTCGGAAATTTAAGAGAATATAAAGTAGATTGGGATAACTTAAGAACACGCATACTTCATCGCAAGACAGGAAGCTTTATGATAAAATTAAAATTGAATAAGGTGGTGGAAATGGATAAATTAACACAAAGAAGCTCAGGGGATTGGAAAAACGTCAATGAAAGAGTTTTCATTGGATAGGAATTCGGGTGGAAGATTGCGTTTTAGTGTTAGCTCCATCCAATGTTTGGAAAGACATTCATGTGAGGATGGTAGAACAATTGCATTGGTTTCGTCCACAGAAAAATGTTAATTATGAGAATCTATATGATGATGGATCCAGAGGAGGGCTACTGATTATTTGGGGATGATTACTTTTGGTTCAGGAAGGGAAGAGGTAAACGTGCTCCCGTAAAAGTAATAAGATCTGAGAGATACGAGGGTTGCTATTTATATTTTCAGCGTAATAATTAAAATACATAATTAATTGTTGGAAATGGCTTTATTGTTTTTTGAAATGTTCTCCATGATAATCAATACACTTTTGCATGCGCTCGAACCAATTTTCGTACCTTTTTTTCCACTCCGATTGGGGTACCTCCAAAACGGTTTTTGAATGCATCAACGGCTTCTTCTGACTCCGAAAAACGTTGGAAACGCAATTTTTTCTTGATAAACGGGAATAAAAATAAAGCATTTGGTGCTAAGTCAGGGCTGTTCAGAGGATGATCCATCAATTCGACGTTTTGGTCAGTCAAATATGTAGTTATTTCAGCCGATCTCTGAGAGTTTGTATTTTCATGATGAAGAATGATCCTTCGTTGCCGCTCTTTTTCCGTATTTCACCAAACACTTCTGTTGAACAAATCCTCGTGTAGCAGTCGGAATTCACGGTTCTACGTTGCTCTTATGGTTTGGTTGCCACATGTGCAGTTATTCCGAAGAAACAGGCTATCATTTGCTTCGGTGTGCTTCGTGCACGAATCACTTTTGTCGGATTTGGCTCGTCTTTGAAGACACATACACTGGATTGCTGTTTTGTTTCGGGCTCATACGCATAGATTCAAGATTTCGTTACCTGTGTAGATGTTACTCACAGCTTTTAAAGCACCGCGATTGTATTTCTTGAGCATTTCTTTGCACCAATTGACACGATCATACTTTTGAGCTTTTGTCTAATTATGTAAGATCCAACGCGAACAAATTTTTTTTCACAGCTAAATATTCATGCAATATCTTATTGATGCTTATCATACTTATCCCCAAGGATGCCTAAATCTCACGATAAGTCGCATGATGATCTTCTATACTAGTTCTTACACAGCATCAACGTTTTCTGGCACAACTGATTTTGGACGACCTTCATGACTTTCGTTACTGAGCGAACGACGGCCATGATGGAATTCGTTAAACCAGCGTTTCATAGCGGCAAAGAATGGGTCAACATGGCCAAAAGTGCAAGGAAGTTCATCTATGCACTTGATAATCCACGTCGAATGTTCACGAGTTACTCCATTTTTTTCGCTGATACAACATTTTCGAGTTCCCGTAAACAACACAAGTTATGATCAAACGAAAAAATATTCCGAAGAAAGGCAGCGTTAAAAGGGTCAAACTTTCCCATGGAAACATTAGATGGAACCTAAAGTACTTAGTATTGTCAAGGCTATAAATTAAATAGCAACCCTCGTAGTTGTATCCGATACTTTGTAGAATGCCATTATAATATACAAGGAAGAATGAAATAACTTTTCGTTTCCACAGAATAGAAATTGTACTGTGGACTAGTTTTGTTATACTGTCGACACAGAAAAGGTGGTGAGAAGTAAAAATTCTATTCTTTGGAAAGAAAAAGTTATTTCTTTTCTTCCTTGCTCTTTGGTAATGGAATCATAGAGTAAAATCTAGTACACTCGTTTGCGTAAGTGATTTCTAGAAGGCATATCATAGTATGTATTGAGTAAAATAATGAATGCTCAAATACGTAGGAATTATATTACAGGGATAGGCGACTTATTTGCAACTTGTATATTTGTCAAACTGCTTAGGTGCGTATGGCGAATGGAGAATAGGGATGGACAGTGCTAGGAAGAAAAGAAAGACCGGAATTTTCATTTGCTTTTTGACCAATGGTAAAGGAGGCATGGAAGAAACTGAAAATGGGATTGAAGGTCGTTTGGAAACTCATAAAATCAGTTTTTTTTCGTATGATAAAACTTTAGTTAGCCAGACAGTCAAGGGCTAACAGTCATTTCTGAGCGCATAAAGTACACTGCGATAGTTACGGGATGACTATTAATTAATAAAAAAAAATAATGTAAGCAAAGCAAAGATCATCAAGTTTTCAAGAAAAAGGAAGCTAAGTGTAAAGTTAAAATGAAAGGGCAAAAACTAGAGCAGGTGGGACAGTTAAGTATCTTGGAAGTGTTTTTGCATTAGATAACCACAATAGTAAGGAAAGAAGAAGAGCAATATCGTTCATCATATGCACTTGCACATGTGAGAGGAGGGAATTGATATCAAAGGACATTAATAAGGTAGGTTAAGAAAATATTAGTGAACACTATGTTACGGAACACAATTTGGCACATCTCGTAAACCTTGTCGTTGAAACAAGATGATATACCTTGATTGGAACTTTTCGAAATTAGACATGGAAAAGGCGCATAAAGAAAAATGGATGGATAGAAGATTAAACAAATAAATTCTAGATAAAGGGGGAGAGGAGAAAATGTCGACGGGAGAAATCCAAAGAAGGCACGAAGGATGGATAGTGAGCAATTTGAGTTGTGTGGAATGCTGAAGACTGTGATCGAAGGGAGGACATTAGGAAAGGAAGGAGGGAGTAGGACAATACTAAAGATGCTGGAATTGAATAGAAACTTACTGTAGTGTCCGATGGAAGATTGTGTTTTTGGTTAGAAGAGAATTTCCGAGAGAATTTTCGTGAAGTTGTAGAACAGTGGAGTGTCGAGGTTTTTTCTTATTACACGAGGCAAATACATTTCAGTGTTCTGTCAGTGTTCATCTAAAGTCTACCTGAAACGGTAGGCTTCCAAATAATTATAACAATGATTACATATAGTACTGTATACAGTGTGTATACTATAAATGTATGTATAGAGACAGTCTATTATCTGTTGATTAATCCTTTCTTGGTTTAAGACACATCCTTTAAAAGTTGAGGTGCTCGTGGTGCTATGATTTATAATTTTTTATAGAATATTTTTAGGCGGCAATTTCCATGAAATCGAATAGAAATTTTATATTATTTTTAATACCGAAAAGGTATAAACATCTTATTTTTTTCTAATAAATATTTTTGTCGCTGATTAAACTATGTGTACCGGTGAATTACTACTGAGGAAACATCTTTTTAGAAAATATTCTTCCCACCATATTATTTGCAATTGTTTTGCAATTGTTCATGTGTTCCTCATCTCAGTGCTGTTTGAAAATGTTTGCCCTTTCATCCCTTTGTGGTTCAACTTCTATCTCCCTGTCGAATCCCCCACATTAACTCCCCCACCATCATTTTCCCTTTACTTCATATCTCCACCATTCTCTCAACAGTCGTCCTGACTCCCTCCCACCGACAGATTTATTTCCTCCGGGATCGCTGTTTCTCCTCGACCCATCTTCCTTTGCGAGTCATTCTCGCTATCGGTTTATTCTCAGCTTTCAATGATTTTCCCCTTTCTTTCCCTCCTTCTATTCCCCTCCCCCGTTCCTTTGACTTTTATATGTGTCCCCTCTGCTCCACCCTGATATTTTCCCGTAAATATTTTTTGATCGAATTATTCATTTTACGTATCCGTCTTTGGTTTTATTCTCACTATCTCTCTGTCTCTCTCTCCCTCTCTTCGCATTTTGACGTTGAGCCTATTTCTCTCACTTCAATGCCCTTCTTAACCCCTTCCCGTTCTCCTCACATCCCGGTAACTTCTTATGCCTCAACCTCCGACTATGAAATGGCCTGAGTCGTGAATCACATCCCCAACCGGGATTGGATTTTTCGGTTGTGAAGCAAACATTTAGATTGCGGAAAGGAACGGCGGAAAGGAAATCGACGGCCGGCATCCTCCTCTCTGACGCTCCCTCTCCCACCGACTGTTCCACTTCACGGTTTCTCCCTTTCAGTCTCCCGAATTCTTCTTATCTTCTTCCACCTCTAAGCTTTTCTCGCAACCTTTTTCCGACTCGAGCACACGCTTATTTTCCTCATTTCTCTCCCCGTTTCCAGGCTTTCAAGCTTCCATGATCCACTTCGCTTTTGTTAAAATGCATTTATCGTTGTGGAATTATCAAGAATTTTTTCTTTATTCTCTTAACGATATTCTACTTTTTTCGGTAAACTTATCAAGGAGTTCGTTTTGAAAGTATTGTTTTCGAAATACTATTTCTATTCAACGTTTTGCTTCCAATGAGATTTTTAATAGATGATGTTTGTTATTTTTCGATGCATTAGTGCATCTTTTAGAGAATTGACCACGAAATATTTGTGTATGTACGTTTTTGTTGCTGTTCATTTCCACTTGTTAGATTTATTTAAGCTCCGAGATTTGTTAGTTATAAGTGAAAAGTTGTTACGAAAGTAAGAATTTTTATTTAAACGCATAATAATATTTACCCATGGGTTTAAAAGTAATTATTTGACTTTTTGATTAAGGACTAGTCATAATCATCAAATGCATCATCCACGGTGTTCGTATGTGGAATTTCTGTAAAACAGTTACGTTTGAATGTTTTGTAATTTTTCGATAAATTTATGTTGAATAACGGCACTTCAACAATAACACAGTGAAATGCTTCAGATGTACTCTTACCACATTACATTTGTATTTTAATATCTAAAAATTGAAATGAATTTTTCGGGACTTAAAAAAATAAAATAAAAAAATGGTAAATTTTTACTATGGAGTCAAACTTTTAAAAATACCGTGAATGCTTTTGGTTAAATTTTGATTTCAGTAATTTTAAGAAGCAAGTAGGCTCTTTATATACAGTGAAGTATAATTTGTCTACTTAGTTCTCTGCTTCTTGTAGCAACTGTATATTTGTTTTTGGACTTTCACTAATCTGTTTTTTTTCAAATATCTGCCACTGGTAACAAATTCTTCATTATAACAGGGCATTGGTACCAACCAAGGTTGCATATATCTATTCTATTTAATTTCATCTTTTTCTATATATAATACCCCGCAAGCCACCGCAAGGACGTATGGTGGAGATATTTCCCGGAGATATAAAAAGCGGTTATGGAAAAGCGGTTCTTAGCTGGATTTATCCATGAGCAGGCATTATACACATGTTACGAATAAAATGGATTGTAATTCATTCGGCCTAACTTATCCGTATTTTTAATTTGTAATAAAATCATAACAATGTTTTCAGTAATATGGGCCCCTTTCTTTTAAAAATGGACATTTTAAATTAACTACGATGAGCTCTTTATTTTACTTGCAATGATCACACAAGCCTGTCCTCTTTGTGCATACGATTAACTGGAAATTGAACAAACTTTAACGGATAATTAAAATTTAAAAGATTAATTTTTCTCTATTTTTTCGCTACTTCTCGTCACACGAGGGCCATATGTTTTGGCAACTTATCTTCATTTGAAACATGTGTTTTGAGCATGTAAATTTAAGGTTATAATTTCGTCCCGTTTGTCTCATTGAAAAATTCTTCCCTCCACAAACTCCTCCGGCTCATTTCTCCCGGGTTTCCTCTCCGAGCCTCAGTCGATATGCGTTTGCAATCTCTTCTCCAATTCACTCCTACGCTCCCTTTCACTTCATTCCCTTCCTCTTTCTCCCCCATCTCTCTCTCTCTCTGGGCGTGTCTGAATCCCTTTCTTGATTAATGCGGCCGCCGTTCCTCCTACACTTGTGCCCCCTTTTTTACTCGATGTTCCCCATCGCATGCGCGGGAGCGATTGTCGCCGTCTGTTTTCTGCGAGGATTATTGTTATTTTAAAAAAAGTATTTGCGGTAGCTGCACTGGGATATTGTCATGTCCTCACTATTTGAAAATATGGCATTTATACAGCGCGTCTCTTTCCTCGTGTAATCTCATGGCCCGTGTCGAGTATGTTAAGAGAGTGCGCTCTCGATGCGTTTATTGTTATGGGCTTCGCTGGTGCAAATGTGAGAAGCACCGAATGTTTTCGCGGGTTGTTGTCCGTCGTGAGTTGCAGTTTACGCACCCTGCCCATGGATCTGCAAAATACCATTTTTTTCTACTTATATTTTTCTGTACTTATTTATTATTACAACTCAGATTTACTTTAATTTTTACAATCCAAGATTTGCATAAACTCTTCAAGTGTGCTATTTGTTTTGGTAATCTACATTTGTACCTGTTTAACGGCATAATTTCTGTAGAGTATTTATATTTTGGATGTTAAGGTAGTATTTTGAATGATTTCGAGAACCCATGGATAGTCTATAACTTTTTCTTTTTTTTTTGAAACGTGACGTGTAATTTCTCTTGCGACCATCGGCTATTATAACGTTTTTATTTGTGGTAGACACCTCATATTGTTTTGTTTTCCAAGTAAAACGAGTGCTATAAGATTTATTGGACAATAAAATGCGTTTTCATTGGTGTCGTTCTTTGAATAAAGTTGTCATTGTTTAGTGTTTTAATAATTTTATACCAGGATATTAAAAGATTTGTTAATAGAAATGCAATTAAGGCCGTGGTATATCTGTTCACTAATATTTCTGCTTGGTGAAATATCTGCTCACTTCCTTATTAACGGATAAAGAAGACAGGATAACGAGGTGATTAGTGTAATTGGGGTAATCTTTTCTTATGCATTTCATCTTCTAGCAATCAGATGAGATAGCTTATTACTTTCAATTTCATATTTTATCTGAATTTAAACTCTTTATAATGCTCTTGAATCTGGTAAAAATTAGAATTGTCATAATTTCAGTGGGTTATGTTAAACTATTTCTTTAATCAATAAAAATTTATTTTAGATTATTGTATCATTATAATCTCGAAAGATTTATTTTTTTGGATCGGTGTACATTATTCAACAAAGCTTTAATGAATAGTATTTTGTTAATTTCATTTCTCTTGTGTTATGTTATCATTGTTTTAGATACAGATAATACGCAGGGTGGTGCACTGGTCGTTTATAATGCTTCATTTTACCTTGATGAAAATTCTCGAAACATAATGTCTGCGTGACACCTTTATGGAATTGAAGACAAAGGTATTTTTCTTTCCTTTCGGCAGAACCCAGTGGGTAGAGACAATAATATATACACAATGCCATAAAATAAAATACGAAACCATACAATTTAAATATAGCACTTCACTCACAAATAGCAGTGTCCTATGTACGTAAGTAGATATTGCTGAATATGTCAATTTAACACACATTTATGTGAATTTTTGCTAATAAATCGCCCAGCTGTAGCAATAAACACATTTACGAGTGAATTCTATGGTTTCAGGCTCAACTTTGTGGAGGTTCATTTTCGTTTAAAATGAATACACTTTGTAACTTCCACACGATTTTTATTCGTACTACCGGTTTCAACGCTTCGGCGTCATCATCAGGTACCTCATCAGGTACATTTACGAGTATTAGAATCTCTCTGATCTCCATGAGTGATTGACAGATTTGGCACATTGTTTATTCACTTTCTATGAACACTTACGTAGAACACCAAATATCAGACATTTATTTATTTAGTATTAGTCCGAAAACAGGACATTTTGGCTTTTAAATCGGAATATTATCAATGATAACAACGTTCACATTCACAAACACCCAAGCCCTAGGTGGAGGAAACCATCCAGGCGGGAATCGAACCCGCGACCTTTGGAATGACAGGTGAGGACTTTACCCCGCCGCCACTAGGGTCGGTAAATGTCAAGAATGTCAGTTTCTCCATTTCCCTTTGCTCACAACAGCATCGGTCTCAATCAAACATTCAACTTATCGTACGTAATGACTCCAAGAACAAAAGCATGAATTGATAATAACATTTACATTTCCCCCAGTAAATTACGTGACCACACATCCAGTACATCCATGCATGTTTTTCATTGAAAAAAATTATGTCAAACTCATTAATGAGTAAGTGATGTATTTTTTTTACTCTGAATTGGTTCTCCAATATTTTATTTTGAAACTCTCCCAATTCCATGGTGAAAATGTCACTGTAATATTATTTTTGTAGGTCGCCCTAATTGCTATTCTATTCTTCTACTTCCTGCATGATCTGATCACGTTCCAACTTGATAACGGTCGCTATCCGATCCCATTTGTTACACGGTCTAGTCTAATCGGAATGTACACGGAACTTTTGCAGACCGATTATTTTCAGCGGAGAATTCTATGACATTTGCGTGACTTACCATTGAACTCTAGACATATAAATTGAATCATTCGGTGGTTTTGACCGGTGCATAAAAAATGATTTCTCTTGAATACGAGAAAGAATGTCATCGCATGTTCTCAAGTCATTTCGGGTTATCTTGCAATTCTTTGTACTTTTATATATTGCAGCATTTCTCATTGGTTGTCACGTAATGCATGCCCTATTTAGTTACTGGCATTTCCGCATGCACAAAGTTCAAATACTTATAATTTTCATGGGATATCTATACCCTGCCTCTCGCGGTAGATAATTTTGTGTTTGCTTATTTTAAATCAGGGAAATAATTTATTTGCGTGGACGCAAGGGGAGGATATGAAAAATAATCGCCCAGAATTAAATTTTTTTTATGACATACCTTATGGTTTTGGGAATATTGGCCAATAAAATTCAGGGTGAATTCATTTGTTACCTCTGATAAGAAACAATAATAATTTTTTAAAAATTATGATCATTGAGAAGCGATTCGCTTGAAAATTTCTAATGCTTCATTTGGTCCAGAATTATGCATTTATGTATAATATCATATAATAATGTAGTATGTATAATATAATAATAATATGCTACCCGTCACATTAAACATTTTTTGTGACATCCTGAAGTCTCTGGAATTCCGTTCTCCCTGTGAGATCCCAATGAGCCTTTGACTTGCTATTAAGGATGTCCCAGGGGCCTAGCCACCAAAGTTGACAGGACACTCATACTCGAGGCGGAACTCGAACCCGCAACCAAGTACGACGGTAAACACGTTATTAATTGAATATAGAACTACATACAGCAGCAATATCTCAATTTAAAGTACATCATGTAACAACATACGAATAATGACGTATGCATACAAATCAACAAATATTAAATAAAGCTAGAATTATAATTATTCATTTTTGAAAGATGATTTTATTTTACCGTAGAAAACTAAAAGAGCGAACTTAGAATTCAATCCATTAGTCCAAATGAAAGGATATTAAACGGAACAAAATTAAATCAGATCTTGTATAATAGAATCACATTTGAAATATCATAGATTATCTAGTTTCGATAGAAACTTACGAAAGAGCAGACAGAATAGATTAGTAGATTTTATTTTAGCAACAAAGTACGTGCAACCTTGATTCAGTATGGAGTAGATACTATATAACAATGGGACACCAGGTGGATAAATAATTTTGAAAGAAGTCAGAATGTTTTTTTCATGGTTTGCGATTCGCCTTAAACGAGGCCCTGAACCCAATTTCATATCATTTTTTGAATAACTAATTAAAAATTTCAACTATTTTGTTTATTGTATTTTAAAATTTATATTTCGTGTAATTTGTACGGGTGCATCAGAGGAAAATTACTATGGCATTTCAAAGAACAATTATAAGTTATAGACTGCTAATTTGAGCAATCATTGTTTTTGCCTAACATTCTTTTTCGTAGCGTTGGGAGCCAAATAATCTCTCTCATTTTTATATATTTGATTAAGTACGTTACAATTTTCTCGTTGACTTCAACAAGACTCCCGTTCCATGCCGCACGTGCGCAGTAATTATATTCTCGATATCACATCTAATCTCTGCACTTATATAGGGCTTTGGGCGGCTTGATCTCCAGTTCCTTCGCCGGAGACACGTAGCGAGAGAGGTACCTGCGACTTCCACATCCGACAATCGCCGAATTAACACACTGCTCACGCCGAGGCATATGCATCGAGTGGGAATGCTTCCGATGGACCACTATCTCCGTAACTACCCGCTCCACAAACGTTCCCTGCCACTCCCCTTTTGTCTCCATTGCTTTTCATATCCTCTCCTATTGTGTATCCCCATTTACATTGCTTCCTCATTTTCCATCCTATATCTATCGATCGATTATATAAATATATATATATATATATATATATATATATATAATACCCACCTACCCAATAGATCCATTCTCTTCTCTCCCTCTCCCCCGAGTATTCCACTCGCGTTGTTTGTATTCTCCTCATTCTTCTCGTTCCCCTCCCGTCTCTGTCCTCCTTCCATCGTTCCATTATTTCTCCCCTCCCACCTCCCTTTTTCTCCTTATGTTTCCTCCTCCTCCCCTTCCGTCACCCCACCCCCCCCCTCTCTACCACACCGCTCCGTCTTCCACCCCAACAACGCGTGCGATTTCATCCTAAAACCCCCTCATCGAAAAATCTCGAAACGAAAAATTCCTCTCGCGTCTTTTTCCTCTCATATTTTTATTCCACGCCAAAACCCCATTCTTTCCCCCCACCTCTTCGAGCATTATTATTTTTTCCTTCGCTCGAATACACGTCGCGACCCAAAAGAGTAGTGCAAGAGAGAGAGAGATAGTGGGAAAATGAGAGAGAAGATGTGTGTAAGTGTGTGTGTATATATATATATATATATATTTATTTATAAGCGGAGATATTGGCGGAGAGGGTGCTGTGGGAAAGGAAAAACCCTTAGGAATTCGCTTTGGCATCGAATAGAATGTACATATCGACCATTTTGCGGAAACAGCCTCATGCTCTAGCCTTCTCCTCTGCGTCCCCCCCCCTCGTATCTCTCTCACAGTGGCATACGTTTGCGATTTTGTGTACGTGTGTCTAAATGCGTGCGTTGGAGCGTATGTGTATCGTGAGGGAATCCCAATTTTGATCCCTATTCAATATCGGATAGCGTAAAAAAATTAAATATGCATGAAAATTTAATTCTTATATTCTTGTAAATGTTCTTAGTAGGTGTACACACGCATACATACATATAAATACGTATTCTTGTCACTATATATATATATATATATATATATATATATATATATATATATATATATATATATATATATATATATATATATATATATATATAGTGACGAGAAAGTAGAACTGAATGGAAGACAAGGCGATCCTTTGCGAGGAGAAGGAGAGTCAAGGGTCGTGGAGGTACGGGTTGTGGTTGCAGACCGTGGAGGGAGGGTGGGTGAATAGGGCTTCGCTTCGAGTTGGAACGTAGAATGGCGGGGGAGGGGGGTATTGGGTGGGTGGGTTTGAGATGGTCTGAGGAGTGCGGGGAGGGGTTCGTTGGGGTGGGAGAGATAATATGGGAAAGAAATGGGATCGGAATTCGTCGGGTGGTGGAATCGAAGGGGTTCCTGGGAAAGGGGGCGGAGCCTTTAAGAGAATGCAGTGAGATGGAGTTGGGGGCGGGCATGTGGTCGGAGGACCGTAGAAGGAGCGCTTCAGAATGACCTATAAATGCGCAACAATTTTTATTTCCTCCTCAGAAAATGAGTTGATTCTCTCCATGAATCGGGAAACAGAAACGTATTGTCTGATTTGTCATACATTTTTGCATATTTGGACAGCGATGCACGTGTAGGTAATGCATAATAATGAATAGATTCTCACGCATCGTTAGTTCTTCATTCGTTCACATGTGCGTTTACTGAGCATATCGAATAAGTTTACTGAAAGAGTGAACGTCGATAAAAATGAAATTCGTCAGAGAATGAAGAAATCTCAATTATGCATAGACAGTAGGATATAATACTTAAAATTGATATTCAAGTGTTTATCATATGAGAAAAAAGGCTAATTTTTTAAGTTAACTACTTTTGAGAGTGAATAAAATAGGTAAAATTTTTTTATGAATTGTATTTCGATTTTTGCCCTTTTTTGTTTTCATAGTCCAATTGCGTTAATAATTGGAAGCCCTCTCTTTAAGGTTTCCCTCATATTGACACTTTATGAAATAAGTAGCGTTTTAAAAACAAATCCATAGTATGCTATTTTTCCCAGGAAGACAATTGAAGAAGCCTATTAATGCATAATGGTTTTTCCAATTCACGTTAGCATTAAGTCATCACGTCAGTTTTGTGAATCCTCTTTAGGTGGAATCTCTACTCTGTAGCCTTTGCACAAAATCCATTTCCATTCGGCGAAGCGATCGTTGCTTTTGACTTGAGCGGGAATTACCTCATTCAAGCCACTCTAATACTTTGGATGTACCGTTGAATGTATAATGACCATGAGATTTCAGTTTAATGAAAGAAAATACTTAAGTGGAGGACATGGGATATCATCATAAAGAGCTTTATAATCCATCATATCCGAGATGTCGTAGAAAATCCATTCCTTTCGCAAATATAATATTTGGTATTCCAAGTGCTATAAGACCTATAAATTAGAACTGAGCAGCCCAAGTCTTACTGACATGAATATGATATATTTTTATTTTCTTATCATTATTCTGCCAATTTCGTTTGTAACGCCTACAGATATTATTCATATTAATACGTAATCAATTTATCAGTATTACAGTAAAGCTCACCCTAATAAGAAAACCCAAAACAAAATACTTATTAGATTTAATTTCTTCAATTTGCTCATGATCAGATTGTCCAATTTTTCAAAATCAAACGTTTAATTGAATTGTAAAAAGGTTTTTCGATTCTCTTTATTTAAAATTCAACTATCCATTTCTTCTCTACGATTTTTATTTTCATTTTCTCTATTCTAGCTTTTATATTTTTTATCCAAATCATTTTCAAGTTTTTTATTGTGATTTTAACACTCTATATCTGTGGTAATAGAAATATATTTATTAGGATGTGTCAAAATCGAGGTTATTTTGCACCACACGTAATTAATCTACGAGCATTATCCATTTTAGATGAATTATAAGGAAAGAACACTTAACTACTTCGAAATTATATGTTCTATAAAGGAAGGAGTATTGTGTGGCGGTACTTATGGAAGGCGATATAGGCTGTTTATGGCCATAAATTCTTATACTCGATTCATCATCTCTTGGTCATCTCTTAAAATAAGGTCTAGGCTTCCCTTCTAATATCTTCACGGCCCGGCGCAAAAATTCTCCTACTAAATAGTAAATGTGTAATGGTCAGTCCTGAGCTACATTCATCACAAAAGGGATGGATTTTTTCTTCTGTAAAGGGAAAAGTGTGGGTTAAAGACGTGTGCCCTATTCTCAAAATAGTGATGGCACCTTCCTCCACTCTTGCATTTCTGATTGAAGAAGGGCACGCGGATGCGAATGTTCCGTTATTCTACAGCTAGAATTTACCAGTCATGTTTTCTGGTAATGTCATGAAATTTCTGGTTCTGCGCAGCTTTAAAATCAGCTTAATGGGCCAGGGTGGCATAAGAATCTGATCTGCTCAGGACCTCGTGTGATAATTCAACTTATTCCTTGCCATCACTTCCAGAACGGCCATTTACGCTAAGGGAAAATTGTTTAGCATTTTTATTACACAATTTTCATCTTAGTAACCGGCATTGATATTTTTAATAGCTAGGAAGAAAACTGGGCAAACATTAAAATATAGGCATAATATTATCATAGGAAAATAAAAGGAGTTTATTTTTTTCCTGTAATTAACTGAATTTGAACAATATCTAGCTATGGCATTCTAAACGTCTGTGATTTAATAGGCTATTATTGTAGGACAATTCAATTTTAAATCCCATAAACAGCTGTGAGTTGAGGTATTTCACCTAATGGCAAGCTAATGTTACAATAATGTAATAAATACCTTACATGTAATGCAGAGTCGTTTACTATTATTATTATATTTACCTATTAATGTGTAAACATACAGGAATAAGGCGAGTTCTTTAAATTATCTTATTTAAATGAACGAGACCCATTGAGAAAGGACAAGGAAAATATATCCTGACGATATTAAATTCTATACTCAAGGCTTTTTATATATAATGCTTCAATTATTTGTTACCAAAAAATAGATGGATTTTCTGGGAGGTTTTAAAATAATTCTTGCAATATTATAGATATTTATTATTCACGCGAAGATAGGTCATTTATAGTTAGGGTTTTCAACGTCCAATTGAGATTTTTACTTTCCTTTTTTCTCAACAATTGTCCTAAATCCTTTTAAGACCACGTTTCGCTAACGCAATGCTACATCCCGTTTTTGTTTTCATCCATTTTCATTCCACTATCTCCTTTGCTTTAACTAATACCACATTCTTCCCCCTTCCAACTCCTCGGTTCTTAAACTTAAATCATTAATTTATTTTGTTTTGTTAGACACTTCAGTTATTTTCTAGAGACCCATTCCTTAACTTCGGTCTCTCTCCCGTTCCATGACCATCAAATTCATTTCTTGTGTATTAGTGACGAAAATTGATTTTCACTTGTTAATATCCCTCTTATACCTTCCACCGCCGGTCCGTTAAACATTCGGATTATGCGGATAAAAAAATCAAAAACTATTCTGCATTCACAATGGATGGATTTGGTTGTTTGCCAATTTGATTTAAGACGTGATATAAGGGGTAAGGTCTTTGTAAAAATCGGGACGCCCGGGAAGTTATCGCCTCTTATAAGAACAAAGTGCTCTAGTTCGAATCCCTTCCATAGGCGTTGTTCCTCACTTTTATTTCGCGACGTGTCTTAGGGCGATAATTCCAGGCTTACGTTCGACATCTGGAACGAATGACTATGGACTTTTATTTCGTCTGAATACCTTTGGCGATAGAATTGTGCCAAGAGGCATTAGCATTCTATTCTCTCTCAAGTAAGGTCTACTTTTCCGTTTGATTTAACTTAACCGTTGATTTATTATGCATTTTCAACGATATGACAAATTTTTGAAATAGATTCAACGTTAAAATGCCAAACTGAAATGCTAGAGTGTGACTATTTTCCCTCCATATTCTACTCTTCGTTGTGCTACATCGGTTTTCATTCATCGAGGCGACGGTTTGTCGGTTATTAAATACCCACCGTTTTCTAATCGCACAATATGAATTCATCTTCACTCCATAAGTACCTCACCATTAACCATGGCCACTGTTTCAGCCTTTAATACATTGGAAATATTGTTTTTCAAAAAAAGTTTTTTATTTTCGTATGCACGACCCAATCCTATTGGAAACACTGGAAATTCTGTCTTTCCTGAAGTAACCCCTCAATTTCTGCATGAAGATCTTTCGGTGTGAAATAACGAGAGCGCTGAGTTTTACGAAAAATTATTAATCTCTTGCTATGTTAAGTTTATATACTCATCGTATAGTTCAAACCTCAACTTAGTTACGAAGTAATAGTTGATAAATTATATAATTTTTAATTTTCAGATACCTTCCTCGAAGGTTATCCTTTGATTCTCTTCGTCTTGGTAACAGAGTAATCGTTGTTGCTGGGCATCGCAAATTTCCAGTCACTCCAGGGGAAAATTAAATTAAAATATAAACGCCCGACTGTCTCAATCTATAAGTGGAGCGCTCATAATGCTCTTGCGTATTATATTCTCCTTCAAATCCATTTCCACTTAAATTATCTTCAAAATCGAATATCCAATTTTCATATCGTCTTGGCTAGACGGTATGCTCCTTCATCCTCCGCAAACTAACTACCACGCAGGTACCCACTTCTCTCTCATCCTCAATTTCCTCCTCTTCCCCATAGTTATGGCTAGACACAGAGATGGGGGATTTTCGGGAGGGGGTTTGAAGGTATTCGAAGTATTCTCGCGGGCGACGTCGATGGTCTCAACTAGTTTGAGTGTTATCCCATTCGATTTTCTACTCTTTGGATTTTATGGCTTCATCTATCTTTCGCTCGGCTTCAAGACCTCCCCAACTCCTGCCTTTTACAACTACCCTGCTGCGTTCCCGCCCACCGATTCTTTCCAAGTTTCAGCCGCCTCGCATCTCCTTCCCAGTTTGATTTATTTCTCGATTCATTTTCTCTTTTTAGTCGGTTTCTCTCTCTCTCTCTCTGCCGTGAGACCTGATTGAGAATGAAAGGCGTGCGTCATTTCCACTTAACGCTCTTTCATCCCCCTCCTCCCTCCGATCATGACGCCCTTAAATCGCTCTGAATCCAACGCGTGCCTTGGAATGCCATTGGATCTGCGATTACCGTGTCAGAGGCGTGGCGCTATAAGAATGAAATTTAGATTGAGAACCATTTGCACTCCACCATGGAATTTCATGCATATAAGCCACGATTGATGTCATTTTCCGCATTTTTCGTGGCTCCCTGATCTTTTGCAAATATTGATGAAAATATAAGGAGGAAATTCGGGTGTTTCTGCGAAATTATTTTTAATATTTAGCTAAATAGATTAGTCGGTTCATTTGAATTTATTAATTTATTTCCCGCGCATATAATTAAATAATTCTTTCGCCTGAAATTTCATTCATAATATGATAATCCCTTTTCACCCTAATTTGTTGAATCGTGTGTATTTTTGTATAGAAATATTAATTTCATGAAATTTTAATAATGCTTTAGTCTTGAAAAATTAAAAGAATCGTCATTGAATCAATTTGTACACTTTTCAATGACACAAATGTTGTTAACTTTCGTCCAATTATTACTCCTCTGCTTGTTTGCAACAGTTTCAGTTTCTCATAGCTGCTGCTTTTTCTGCGAGTATTTACACATATCTACTTAATATTATCGAGTTTTTGTTTAGTTTTACTGTACCAAACAAGTAATGGAATGTAAATGTAAGGTGAATGTAAAATGAAGTAATGGAACATAAGTGAAATGAGAATGTTCTCCCAAGAGCTTTTTTTCACATTTATTTCTTATTATTACTGGAATTACCAGACTATTAGTTCTATGGCCCTTACTTAATACGCTGAAAAAATTCAGGTCTCTGGTGTGTTTTATCAAAACTTCATCATGCAAAAGAGGTAATTGATTCATAAGAGTTGTAGTGGGAAATACGAAGATAAATCAAGGGAAATCCTTGAAAGTGCGCTAAAAATTCAAAATGATGTCCCAATGTTTTCTTAGCTGGTAATAGTGACATCCATGATTTGGTGAATGTCCCGCAGTTAGCAGCATATAGCCTGAAAACAATGTGTTGCAGAAATAGTGTAAAGAAGGTAATTGCATTTGCAACATACACAACAGAGGAACGTTTGTTGTGTAGTTAAGAGAAGAAACATTAAAATGTTTCAATGAATGGTGATTCATGTCTGTCACTACAAGTTTCCATGTGAACTAGGCAGTGCGTAAACATCATCCCCATCTCTAAGAGATTCCCCTTGACCAGGTCAGGCACATCAAGTATTAACACCGGTGTTTACACACATTGACCTTACTAACAGTTATAGATTTTGGTGTTTCTGAAGTTATCATGAACGTTCGATGTGCTGGAATATTTCCATTGTACACCATGGAGAGTACACATGAAAGCGATATTACTGAGAATATTTGCTTTCAGGAAATTTCGAGGCTAAAAATACAAAAACTTTAAAGGTTTTCATTTGACTTTCCCTGTCAATAAAAAGTAACGAGAGCATAGAGTACTAAAATGTCTTGCACACGAGTTTGTGAAGATAAATACCGTAAGTGTTTGAAATTGCACTCCTAAAAAGTTATGGAGCGTGCTGGATTAGATGAATAGAAACGTTCTAATCCGTTATTATACTCGCTATATCGTAAATTTTAATTAATTATACGATATTTCTAACAATTGTTTCAAAAACAACTTGAGTGATATTTCTATAAGGTGACCTTCCGGAAGGTTTCATTTGTTAATATATGCGATATGGCTCAATTACTTAAACACGACATATTATTTTACCCAGAGTAACTTCTCCTTGTGGTTGACCTTTATAAGATATCAACTTGTGTCCTCGGGATTTCAAATAGTAGTTCGAATTATATATATATATATATATATATATATATATATATATATATATATATATATTAGGTAATCTACCGGTTAAGGTAGGTTTTTGGACGAAGACAACTATCAAATAAACATTTTGTGACTCCCCACCTAGCAAACTAATCTATATCAGGTCCCTCTTCATCTCGGTGTACTTCTTTCCTCCCTTCATCCCGTCCAACATCCCTATCCTGTTCCTACCCTTAACTCGCTTGCCAAACATTCTCCCCTCTATTACCCTCATTCCACTACCGCTCAATACGCCTTTCATCCATTTTTCCTGCCTCCATAGGATTTCTCTCAACAAACCCCTCTCCTCCCCCACCATTTCTAGTACTTCCTCATTTGTTTTCCTTTCGGTCCATTTCACCTTCTCCATTCTTCTCCACACCCACATTTCAAAAGCCTCCAATCTACGTCTATCCTCCTGCTTCAGCGACCACGTTTCCGCGCCGTACATAGCTACGCTCCTTATCAGAGTTTTTACGAGTCTTGTCTTAACATCCCTACTCAACGTCCCCGTCATCAACTCCCTCCTCCTTGAGAAAGCCTCCTTGCCTAGCGCAATTCTTCTCCTTACGTCCCTACCACTTTGACCGTATTGGTCCAAAACACTTCCGAGATATGTAAACTGTTCTACCTGCTCTATTCTTTCCCCGCCTATTTTAATATTTAGCTTAGCCTTTTTCTTTCTGGAAAATCGCATAACCTTTGTTTTATTAATATTGATTCTCATCCCATATTTATCGCACTGAACCTCCAATTCACTCAACAATGCTTGCAACACCTTGGCTGACTGAGCAACTAATGCTTGGTCATCAGCAAACCTAACCGATTTTACGAATTCCCCTCGGACTTTCATTCCTACCTCCAGTTCTTCCCATGCCTCTTTAATCATTTCCTCTACATATACGTTGAACAGTACCGGTGACAATGGGCAACCCTGCCTTACACCTCTTCCTAACACTGCCCATCCGGACTCTCCGTTCCCCACTCGCACCTGAGCAGTCTGAGACATGTACAGGTTGCGGATCAGTCTCCTGTCCCTCCAATCCATTCCTATTTTCTGCAATACACGCATTAATTTTTCCCAATTCACTCTATCAAACGCTTTTTCGAAATCTACAAAACAGGCAAAAACGTCCTGAATGTATTCTATATTCCTCTCGACTAGTGATCTCATTACTGCAATGGCATCACGCGTACCTCTTCCTTTCCTGAACCCAAACTGATCATCCCCTAAGTAATCATTTGCCTTACTCTCTGTCCTTTTGTTGATGATCCTGAGAATAACTTTAGCTGCGTGGGATATCAAACTTATTGTCCTGTAATCCTCACATGACGAAGCCTTGTATAGTCATAACAAACACAGAAACCAAAACACACAAATGAGAGACTCACTGGTTCTCGAATTTTCGGTGGTCCAACCACCTTTCTCAAGAGGAATTAGGAACAGAACTAGAATTAGGAACAGAATTAGGAACAGAGTTATGTTTATGAATTTACATTATTGTACACGTTCGTGGATTTTCCAAGAAAGTGACTATATATATATATATATATAGATGTTAGCTGCGGAAGAAGTGAGTTTACTCGAGTAGTTAGTCATGGAAAAAATGCGGAAGAGTATCTTTGGGTAAGGGTAATCTAAAAATCCTATGAAGGTGAATCCTGTACCTTTGTGAGTGGCAGCCGCAGATTCTATGTACGAGGGAGCGGCAGACTTCCTTCATGTGAATGAGGTAGAAACTACAGTGGTCAGTAGAGAAACATCCCACTGGTGCCGGCGTGGACAAAATTACTGTAAGGGGTCCAGCATTTCGTTGTGGAAGTCTAGGAATAACCATCTCATTTCCATCCCAAAGAGACACGGTTCACCAATTTCCCCATTTGATTATATACCAGACGCGATGGAACAATATTATGTTATGCATTCCTGAGGCACGTTAATCCCCCCCACTCGCATCTTTGAACGGGGACTAGTCGAGGGAATGCATCAGAGAAATGTGTCATTGACGCGAATTTGCGACTTCCGGTCACTCCGAATATGTTGGAGGTAAGATATAAATAGTGATGTGTGAAATGTCACCAGGCGTTTAAGGTGAAATGAGTTGGTTCGGAGGAGAGTTATGGGGCGGAAGCTATGGGATCATTGATACAGGCTCCATGGAAATACGTTGGAACCGTGGAATAGGACATAATATGGCAGAAGATTTCTGTAATCAGTATCAAGAGCTTCCTGCTCGGGATTTTTATGGGGAAGTTTGCACGGAGACCCACAGATACCGTGCTGGAACAAATTTACATGCCAAAAACAGACTACGACGGTGATGAAGTGAAGGTGTATGACGACACTTGAATGCAGTCGTTGAAGAAAGCCAAAGAGGATGATAATTAGGACATTATGATCAAGAGAAGCGAAATAAAAGTAAAAAAAAGCTTTTGGAATTGGTAAAAAATGCAAAATTAATATTGAGGACACTTCCAAAACCACTCACGGAGGCGATACAGGTAAGAGATGCCTGGAGATCTAAGAATACGAGTATATAAAATTGACAACGAGATTTACAAATCAAGTGATAGAATTCCAAATCTACTCGGAGGAGTCATATTCACAGCTAATCAAATTTAGTACCAATAATTTGCCAGCTGAAATTCAAGAATCTGAAAAAGCGAATGAAGGGAGTAAGATAGATTACTGGAAGCTGAGCAACTGTTGGAAATCAATTAGAAATTGGCAAAGGACATAGAAACATGTAAAAATGCAGCGATTGAAGAAGGTTGACAAGAAATCAAGACTTAATTTTCAGTATCCACAAAAAAACTACACGACTAATTAAACCTATGAAATGGAAACTATTGACAAGTAACAAATTCTTGAACATAAAGGATGAGAGTGAAAAGAACAAAAACTCAAAACTGAAGTAAGAAAGATATGTTACAGTAGGTTGTGAAATGAAGTAAAATGAGAAGTTCATGATAAGACTGTGTTAAGACCCTGTGCGAAGAATTACAGCATGGCTTTATTCAATGCAACTTCGAAGTTGCTTAAAAATGGTTAAATTATAACTAAAGATGAAAACATGGCGAGGAGATAATAACATTTGGGGAAAATATATGGCAATAAGAAACGTATGAAATAATACTGGCGGAATAGGATATTGATACTATATACGATAACGAGAGACATCCTTTAAATATGAATTTGAGTGTGGTGATTTTTTTAATTTGCCTCTCCGGAAAGGGACTGGATAGAAGGACGGGTATATGAAATGTTACACCAGAAAAAGTGAAAGAATACGAGATATATATGATCGATCACCAGCTATGATTATTTTTTGACATAATGATTCCTCGTATGGAGTTCTGTGATGCTAAAATGAAATTCACAGCTAGTACTTTGCAACATATTTAGGAATATTAGGACAATGAATGTATCATTTCAATGCACACCTAGTTATGTTTATAGACAAACAAAAATTTTTTATCTTCATTAAGTTGCAACCTTATTCTTCTCCAGTCTGTACTTTTATTCTTCAAATTCCTCACTCTGTTTTTTCTCAATACTGTATATCTAATCTTTTTCCGCATACTGGATACAATCGGATGAAGATTTGACATCGGAACGAAGCTTTGACATAAAGAACTGGGTTTTTCTTTTCATATTCGTCAAGGACATACTTAAGATGGATTTATTTTCTCATTGATTGGACATAATCACTATTTTTCCGCAGAGAAAACTATTAAAATGAAATTATTCATGTCACTTAGAAATATTTAAAAGTACTAATGTAGTGCCAAAGGAAGCAACAAATTGTGGATAATGCAATTGAATATTTAATGAACTTTAAAATCTAATATTCTTTACCGTGCAAATGAATGGAGAAGGAGAGTATTTTACGGTGGTTAAGTGCTGCTTAGTGAAAGAAAATGCAATATAAAACTCCAAACTAATAATATCATTAAATAGCTTGTGCATCTATTATGGTCTTTCTCAATGAAACTGCCCCAGTGTGCAGCGATTGTAAATACTTACCAAAACGTGGAAACTCCTAGAAAATTTTTTCATGGGCAAGCACACTTCGAGGGAATTAGTTTGGCATTCCAATCTGCACAGAGGTATCAACAGGGGACTAACGACAAAGTCAGTCGGTTGCTACATGGGATTCAGGTATCCCATCCTATTAATAGTTTCACAGCTAGTAGTTTCCCCCTCTACACAGCGTTCTCTCCCGGGACACGGACAAGAGCCATGTGCCCTTTTTTTCCAGTCCATTGCTTTACGACCAGAGGAAGAGTATACACCTACGGTTAATTGTGAAATAGAGTTGTTATACCACTTATTCGGATAGAGCGCCACAATAAGCGTGTCTGAGAGCTCCGGCTAATATTTCACCAGCCTCCCCTTCACTTACATTCCAAATGATTTTTTTCTCTACGTAGCATATATTCCTGATGTTCTCTTACCTTCTCTCCAGCGCTTGTTGAAATCAAAGTAGAACCCATCACAATGTTTTTCTACTTTTATAGACGGCTTTAATTTGAATGAAAACTATAATTCAATTGGTATATTTTTAATTCGTTTCCGAGATATTTCTCATTCAATGTCTTGAGTATTTAACCGTAAATCCACCGATTTTAAACGCGTATACTCACGCTCTAAGACGGAAATTAATTCAATTTCAAATTATGTTGTTATAATTTTATCAAAACAACAGAAAATCTCTTTTTAAAGTAATTAAAATATGGCATTTAATAATTAGTGAACACGAGTTAAAAATAATTTTCCTTTAGTTTGAGAATAAAAGGTGCATAATATAGTAATGCCATCAATACCCGTTTGTCCAGAAGATCTCACAGAGTCATAAAATTTTCTGCAACGAAAAAGTCAAGCATTCTTCCTCCTACGACCAAAATACGAATATTGATCAACTTGCCACGACGTAAGCAGTTGCAACGAGAGGAACCAAGATCATGAAGCAAGAATTTGCATGACAGAAGCAAGATATCATTAAAGTAGATCAGGCATTGACTGCCACAACTTATTTCGAGAATGAAGTTCACGTAACAGTATTTGGTTGCAATACCTCACTGTGAGTGGCAACAGGAAACCACTGCATTAGCCTCAAAAGAGGGTGACAATTCCTCTAGTTAATATTATTTGGAGGCGAAATATTCTCCCAAGGTGACATTTTGATGGGTTTCACTGGAATTAGAACATAAGCGAAAGCGGAGACTTTAGGCAGCGAAACGGGAGTTTTTTTGAAGTGGTTGTGAGGTTGGAAAATAAAAAGTGAGCGATGATAGTGAGGAACAACAAACAACCTTCTGGTTGGTTTATTACGGTAGTTGGGGCAGATTTAGTTTATACATAATACAGATGAATGGGATTGTCTTTAACATATTACTGTAAGAGCGAGAGTGCATCAAATTATAAATAATACACGATCTTTTTGTGGAAGTGTTTGGAAGTAATATAAGTAGAAATGACGCGGGGGTAAAACTGAGTAGGATAGCGGGTATAGAATTTACGTCTACATTTAACCCTGCGATCAGAAAGTGGGTAAATTACGATTAATTAAAATGGAAAAAATTAAAATTAAAATTTGAATTAATTCATTCAAATCGGTGGCTCGATATTATGTATTTCTTTATGTTAGTAATTCTGTCTTTTATACTCTATTTGTGTTTATACTGTTTTGCACAACTTTTGGCGATATAATTATTCCTTAACTCCCTTTTCTGCAATCAACATCCCGTGCTATCACATTATTCTTTCTCTGAGCAATATAGTGTAGGACTAGAGTTATTCCTTGGTCGAAATTAAACTTAAACGATTTGTATCTATGTACTAGTTTCAAGTGTTGTTCAGAATATTTGTGTTTTCGCTGGCTTCCAACCCAGAGTCCCGAAAATTTTTTTGACGGCTTCTATTCAAACATCACAATTTTTTGCGAAAAACTATTCTCTATACGTCATTTGATTTTGATATTAGGTCGTTTGGCTCAAGATCTCAAATTCTTGACGTACATTTAACGTAGAACATCGTTAACTCGTAACAACATATTTTCGTAATTTTTTCATTCGAATGTTTTCCCACTACTCATCAACTGAAGCCTATTTTCCTTAATCCGCAGTTTTTAAACGTGTATCCAGGCTAGACTGAAGATAATACTATGTTTGAAACCCGAGCCTTAAGATTAAAACATCAAGTGGAATTAACTAAGTGGCAATTTTTTTCTTTCCGTGTTTTCCCTGAATTAGCCCCGATGTCACTGCGACTCCCCAAGTATTTGATTTGATATGAGTGGATGCATTCTTTGTTCAGGAATTTAATACTGAAGACTTTTTAAGATTTTACTGGGAACCCAATTCTGGAAACTAAGCGCTAATATTGTGAAGATTGTCAAGAAGAGACTCTTGGTCCCTTTTATCTCTCTTATACCTGGATAAATAAAATAATGAAATACTTAACGATATTATCGTCAAATAATCTAGAGTTTTTGGAAGAATAACAAGATAAAGATGATTACCCATTAGGAGTATTGTACATCGATTTAGGTATTAAGTCCCACGCCTAATGGTCCAAACACTACAAAAGAAAATAAGTATTATTAGCTACTAGAAAAAATATTCGATGGGCTCAAATAAAAGAATGTAAATATAATGAGAAAGCGAAAAAATATTTATGAAGCACAAAGTGCAATCGATGAAGCCGAAAAGGTTAATTAGGTTGGGTGAATCGATATTGAAGAGGATAAGGACAAGCGGAGTTCGGCAAAGAGAAGAATATTGGTGGCAGGGAACACACTCCGGAAAAAAATGCATCAAAAAGCATGTGAACTTTTAGGAAACAGTATTTACCCTTCTGAATAACAGAAGACTACTAGGTTAAAATGTGCTTTTTATGGACCCTATCATTAAAAAATCTATTATTAAAAATTGTATTAATAAAGCCTGACAATATGACACGAAGCATGCTAATGTCTATGCTACTTGTTACAATATTTATTATTTCACATTTTTATACTTTCTACCTCTCTTAGATTCATCTTAAATGGCTATTGTTTTTTCTCTTCTGTTTCTTCTACATCGGTTCCTTAGCCTTCTCTCATCTCTCTCCGTCTTCAACATTTCATTGCCTCTCAGTATCTCCTACATTACATGTACTAATTTCAACGAATTTCTCCTCGCAGCCTCCTTTATTCCCTTAGCGTGCCAAGAACTTGATCGTTGGTTTTGCTTTCTGTCCGCATAATGCTGTCTCTTTAATGTGACGCTCTGCACCACACCCACTGTTTAAAAGGCTATTATCTACGATTAATTTCTTGGATATTCACATTAAAGTTTTAATTACTGTTTTTCCTTTATAATTTTACTTAAGATGCCTCTTATTTACTAAATACGTATATGTAAACACTTTTTCACCTAAGGTAATTCTTCTTTTGAAATTCCTATTACACTCCCAATCCTCCTCAAACACACTCCCTAAATATTTGAGCTGTTTCACCTGGTTTAGTTTATTCCTTTAGCTAAATAAATAAAACAGTTTCTAGCGTAATTTGGTGGAAAAGCTACATATTTGCGTTTTCCATTTAAACAACTTTGCTTTTCCACATAAAATTTTATTCTTACGACCCAGGTTTTGTTGCAGTATAACATAACCAGGTGACGATGATGATGTTATACTGTATGGACTCCTAGGTCGTTAGAATAAAAAAATTTATGTAGATAAGCAAAATTGTTTAATTGAAAAACGTCAATATTCCTTTTACTTTAATGTTCGTCTTAGCCTTCTAAAAATAGTTTTTTTATTGAAGAGGTATTGCAATTTTTACGCAATTGCAATCTCAGGAGGTAATTTTGCAATTAAAAATTACCTCCTGAGAATAACCGATACTCCAATCTGCTAGCCTTTCAATCTGCCGTAGCCGTACGCCAAGGGTCAAAGCTTACCTTGAACAAGATGTTCGTTTCATTAAGTAAACTCACTGTCTTACGAGTCGCAAGAGTAAGTAAATCATTTGTGATCCCCTTTGAAGTGCAATGGCTAGCATCTGTGAAGGCTTATTACGGCACGTTGACAGATAAATTACGCTGTGCGTGACCCCTCATCCTGCGTTGAGTAGTTTGCTTCCCAGCGCATATTCTCTTTTCCCTCAGTTCGCCAAGTACCAAAGTTGTCGATACCTTAGGTCTGAACTTGAGAAAGCAATAATTGTTCATCACTGTAACAAAATGTAGAATTGAAAGAAAGAGCGTAAAAAACAGTAGGTGTTAACTTCGAAGTAAGGAAAGTGTAATTAGATGGAATAAGAAATACGGTTGGCGTTGTAGTAAAAATGAGTAAGTGGCAGAATAGTGAAAGGCCTACAAAAAAATAGTCCAGAAACTGACAAAATTGGCAGGGAATTCAAGAGAGTAGTGTGACGTAGGCTGTCTTTTCATCGAAAAAAATGCACTGAGACTAGCGGTTATGATTCCACATGCAAATATTTTCAATCCACTTAAAAATAATATTTTCTGTAAGAGCATTATGAATAAAGCTCCTTTTCAATTTTTCGAGATCTGGAAATATATGCTAAACGTGGAGTAAAGGAAGTTTAAAACTGTTTTATATAAATTCACTCCATTACTCTGATAAAAATCGATTTAGAAATAGCTCACATGTCTTCTTGTGTAATTAATTAAACCTAGTGTGGTGAAAAGGATTACCCAGGCAATATACTTGTCGTAGATTTACGTGTACACTCTCCGGGGATGGACCATGTGAAACCTACACTTAAGTAATTAGGTTTTGAATTAGAAAAACGATACATTCAAACGGTTATAAAATCCCCGATCTTCGTAACTAGTAAAAGAGGATTTTTATCCAGATAGATCTCATGACAATAAATCCCATCAACATTGTTTTCATTGCTTTTCTTTAAAAGCAGAAATAAATATAGTGTCAATCCAGTTAAGCCCTTAGGAAGCATTGAGAATCTATCACCTCTCTACTCTTTTAAATTGATTGGTAAACTCTCCCGTTCCGGTTGAATTTATGGTATTCTGCAGGAGGACTAAAAGAGTACACAACTTTATAAAAGTTCAGCCATGTTGTCAGCAGAGCTTCTGAAATTTAAGTGTTTCAACCGAGAAGTTTAAAGTCTCAGACCAGTGGCCACGAAATATATGCTAAGATGGAATAATCGTTTCCATAACTAGGAATCATGATTTTTATTCATACTCAACAAAATGCTGAGAAAATCAGCACTTATTAATAATTTTGGTCCTTTTGCCAAATAGAATCCAAATTTTACCTCCCCTTTTGCACCTAATCTTAGGCAATCAAAGCAACAAAAAATACATTTGGAATACAAGACCGGATCCTGTGACATGTGGGTACAAGTATCATAGCATGTGGCATAGTAGATCGTTTCTGCTATTTGGAAAATATTAATCAGCCATAATAATTATTGAATGACGAATAAATCCCATGTGAACGTTTCTAATGGTTTTAAAAATTATGAAAGGTGATTTTTACCGTAAATGTTTTAACCTGATGCCTTTAGGTAAAACGTTACAGCACTCATATAGGACCAAGATGGGAAGGTAAATAATTAAATCCACATCTGTTAAAAAATAAATAAACTTTCGTCAAAAACAAGATTAAAATGCATGTGCCAACAATCGCAGGTATGACGAAAGCACAAAGTGATTTAATATCCTTCAAACCTCTTCGAATTTTACACTACAGTATTGATTTCATGTAGCCATGGTGATAAACTAACTGAGGATTTCCATTGCGTGTCCTTTTTGGCACTTCTGGCGAAGGCTTATGCTTGCTGATTTCGTCATCGTCACACATCGGACTTCCGTCTTTAAATCTGTGTTGGAATGTGCCCACGCAAAGCATTGCGCGCAGGGAATCGGAGCTTGTGAAGTACGACCGCCGCCTAATGGGGTTATTATTATCCAAGCGTCGTCCCTATTTGGAAGCTCGTAACGTAGGAAACCACTCCCGTCGTGTGCGTGCGTGGGCGAACGCGAAATAATGGCCTCCATCCCAAGCGAGCTCTTTTCACAATAACCAGTCCTTTGTTTTATTACTCCGCCTCTCCCTTCCTCCCTCACCCGCCAGCCCGTCCATACTTCTCACCAACCCCGTTGTGTCCACCCATCTTCAATCGTCGCGCAGGCGATGGCGTCGATCCGTCCGCGGACACATAACGTTTTTCGGTGAGGTCGAGTAAGAAGGGGGAGGGGTTCCGCCGCCCCGGGAGTACCCCTAGAAATATAAATCAGAAAGGATTGATGGTTCCATGAGGATTTTTCGTTGTTCCATCCAGCTATAAACACATACCTTCTCCTACCCTCGCACCACTCTCTCCACCCCCCTCCGCTCTTCCTACGCGCTTTCCCATTCGCCGAGCACCTCCCTCGTACGACTCCTCCCCGCTACCGCGTAAAAATATAAATAACTCCCTTCAACCCCACCACAACCCATCGCACTGTCTCGCCACCTCCGCACCAATCTCCTCCCTTTCCAATACGGACACCGCCGCCAACACCACCACCAACGGCCTGCTTTTTTTCCCCCCTCCTCCCTGTAAATTTTTAGCATTTGGACCAGGACGCCAAAATCAATTCATGGGGCTACGTGGAAAATCCATTATAGAGAATTATTGAGAGGACGCTGGGGAAATATAGCCAACCAGAGTGTCAATATTTATATCTTCTCGCCCATCAAATTAAAATGCAAATGTCTCCCTCCCTCTCACCCCCACCTATTTTTTTCCCTCCGAATGGAGGAGTAACTCATATCTCTCTCCCCCTCACTCCATATTTTCCTCTCCCTCCCTCCCAACCGTCTTCCCCTCCCTACCCCCCACTCGTCAGTCCCTTACCACCACTCCCACCCTCTCCCCCTTCTCTCTCTGGCCCGTTCAACACTCTCTCACGCCCAACCGATCACCCTTCAGAGAAGTTAGGTCGTAAAAAGAGCTTAGCGAGGCTTCGAATTTAAACAGTGCCTGATGAAACAAAAATATTAATGAATGTGAAGGAAATAATTCAATTCGGTGAACCGTTCATTAGATTTTTTTTAACCCATTCGCGAATATATGCGCGCTCAAAAGCAATATGTTTAGTCAAGCGCTCTTGTGTTAAAATGTGTCACATTAAATGTTGCCGGATGTAACTTTATGACATGAAAAATCTACATTATATCGCTTCGGACATTTCATGATTTCAACTCATGAAAAGGTGTTTATGTATGTACATTTTAAAACTTCACTCTCTTAAAGTCTTATTAATTCATGCTTGCAAATGGTGTCTTTGAATTTAAAGAAGAATGGAATTAATAAGCATATGCTTAACATGAATTGAAATCAAAATGCAGCTTTCCTACTAATTAATTATATAGTGATTCTTACTATTGCAACTTGTCACAGAATATAAGCATTATGGCATTTAGATTAATTAATAGTCCACTGAATACAGGCTTACTTTGTGAAATGCGTTCAGTAGGAAAGAGTGGAGTTGAGTAGCCCAACTTTATGTATATATCTCGTAACAATCCCTCGGAATTTTTTTGGATAGTAAACTAGTCTAATTCGATTTTTTTTGGTAATAAAGTTTGAATGACTAAGAACTGGAGAGAAAACAATTTAATTAGTTTAATAACTAGCACTTCCAGTCAATTGCGTACAGTAGTTTATTATTGTGTATGCTTGTAACAGTTTCATTATAAATGATACGTCTCTTCATATATAAATTACTTCTTAATTGGCCATAACGTTGTCACGTGAAATTAAAACATTGAAAGCAAACAAAAATTACATTCATAGCTGAGATATTTTGCTCAAAACTCCTTTGAACGAACTTTATATTTTGCCCCCGTAACTTAGAGGTAGTCTAAGCAGAAAGTCTTGTACGTGTATATTAAAAACTTTTCACTTTTGTAACTGAAGTAGGCTTGATGTTCTGCGAAGTTTTACGCAAAATTGTTGCCCATGTCTCACAGAATGATTTTTCGAGTCACCGTGTTTATTCCTTCACTTAATGAATGTTACCACAGAAAATTAGTTTTATTTGTTGCAAATCGTGATTCTCATAGCTCTTTATAAGTCAGACCACTTATTTAACGTACCTTCTTAAGTTATCTGATTCATGAATAGCAACATTCTACACGTAGAGTTGAAAAATATCCTGATAAATTACTAGTAGTGATTTGTGGAAAGTTTATTTATCTGTCACTTCCTATTTTATTCATTTGGTTGAACCATTACACCTTTTTGGCCATATTTTGACTTCTAATTTTCAAGTTTGAGTGGTGCTGGAAGATGTGCGGAAGAATGGAGTTTGATTAATGGCCCGTTAGGATAACATTTGTAGAATTTCTGAAACGGATTTCGCTTTTAAAAGCTTGTAATTTTGTATTGTCATTCATCTGAATTCACTTCTTGTATGTTATTGGATATCAAAATTATATAGTCCTGCAGTTTTAGGAGTTACATTTTACCTATAATTAAGTAAATGGTACATGTTTTAGTCGGACAAGCTTTTAAGAGGAATGAAAAGCACATTATATCCGTCAGAGTTAAAAAGTAACTCCTTTGCATTTTACGCGAAAGGAGCCTGGAAGAACGTGTTTTTATGTATTCTTATATTCACATATTTTCCAGTAGCATATCTGATTTTTCCATGTTTTTATAAAGTCAATATTATGTAATCCTTTTTCGTCTAACATGGCTAACTATTTTTTGATTTGACTTTTTTTATGCAAAAGACGAAATCTCAGTTTATATACCTCGTGATATTTTCTTAATCCTTGTGAATCGATGGATACGGAATAATCTGTATATTAATCATTAATTTAATACAATTAAGCTTAATTTAAATCACATATTTTAAAACCTTCAAAAACACAATTTTTTATATATTTTTAACAATTTTTTAGACGTTAATCCAGTGAATAGTGAAGGTTGAAAGTGTAAACCTTGCCATAATGGAACTTAATATTTCAGATTGACATACAGGTAGGACACGATATTGATTAGATTCCAAGAATCCTCAAAAGTAATGTAGTTCCTTGTACTGCATCCTGCCACTTCCACTGCTTGGAGAGGACAAAGATAGGTTTTGTGGCAAAACTTATCGTCCTCTGCATTTACTATAAGCAGTTCTATCCCACTCCGGCCAATAGGAGCGCCGTGAAAAATTTAATTGCATTATTTTCGGAACGAACCCTTTTATTTTCCATATTAAAATTTGAAAAACATTTCAGATTTCTAAATATCCACTGACATAAACATAGAGATTAATTTTAGCGAGAATATTTAGTAAATTTTCGCAGAATAGAACAAAATTAGGTGGATTAGAGCAATAGTTCTTTCTTGCAATGGATTCTAAACTGAATTAGGTTCACAATGCACTCTTTTGAAAACTATGTAACTTTTTCTATGAATTGGGTGAGTATTCTTTAATGCAGTAAAGCTCAGCACATCACTGATTGGTTTTTGATGTTATTAAGGAATCAGTGATAAAATATAATTAGCGAGAAAAGCGATTGACTCAAGCGTTGGGAAATAAATTTATGAATGGCTGGTACGTTAAGTTTTAATATCTGTGAATCATGCACGTGGAGATAGATTTTCATAAATAATGAATTTACGTCTCAGTTCTTGACAAAATAAAGATGAAATATTTTATCGTTACCTTTTCACAGTTCTTTAATACTTTCTCATCACTTCTTTGCCTCAAAACATCTTACCTACACGTCTCCCGAGGACCGGTTGGCGCGCTTTATTTTTGGTCTTTCTCTGTAGCGTTTCTTCTCCGCTCTTCCTTATGATCATTGACTCCGTTGGGATGTTATACTTCAGAGTTGATGCGATTAGTTTCTCTCCGCCTTGCTGTGCTTCAAACTGTCAAGTTTTTTCTGTGAATCTTTGAAGGGTCACTCAGTCGGTGATTCATTTCATCTATTAATCCTTACGAGATTCTGAAGGATGGCACGTTCATTATTTTCAATATCATTTATTGAAATTCTGCTGTTAGTTATGTAGCTAATTCGTAAATTGAAAATTTAGGAACATTTCTAAAGGAAAGTCACTGTTTACCGAATACTTTTCTTCGGTTGCCTGTGAACGAAAACAATGGGTCTCTAGGCTGTTTAAGGCAGAGAATATTTAGTCGACGTATGTTTTTGAAATGATATCAAATGACCAAGACATTGACCAGGGGACAGTGTACATGTTAATCATTGGGTGATCAGTACTTGAAATAGACGTCTGCGTTGAATATTTGTAGTTTATATTGCCTTTGAACATTTATCGAGGTTATTTTTCACGTACTATATTACTGTAGCAGGCTTTTCTCGATCATATTTTATAACTCGTCTATTACTTGTTGAGCCCTAGGAACTATGCTCTATAAAATAGCTTCGGTTTCTTCGTTGTATTGCAAACTTGAAGGAAGGTCGAAAACTCTCTTGACTCCTATTGTCCGTACGCCTGCATCCTTCACCCATCTCTTCGGGTAAATTTCAAAGGCATTCATTCCCCTGCCTGTATCTCAAAAAGTTTTCCCGAACTTCCGCATCATATTTTGTCCTCTTTTTTTCTCCAAGTATTATCCCCTTCTCGTGCCACCTTCTTCGGCTGTCCTGTTGTTCAACGGCGACTTCCAAACTTAAGGCCGAGCCCTTCCTTATAAATGGTGAGGCGGCGGCTGTCCGGATCCCTACTCCGTGCGTTCCATCATGTTCCCACCAACACAAACTCCGAGGGCGGGATAACTTCGTCTTCTTCTCCTCCTCCTCTCCACTCATGTCATTTCCTTTCCGCCTCTCACTTTTTTCACTCATGTCACGGTGTTTCGTCTTTTCTTCCTTCCACTAAACGTACCTGGCTCGAAGAATGTCACTTCAGCTAACTGAAATGTTAGGAAAACGAAATGTAAATTAATATTGCACCCGATTTCTACCTACGTTCACGTGAATTTTACTTTTATTAAAATTATCTATTAGAATGAAAATCGAAATCCACATTTAGACTTACGAAGAAGGCCTCTAGTTTCCCGAAAATTTATCATAATATTATTTGAATGCCCATGCTTAAATAGGAAGAGAGAGGAAAAAGAAATGCCATGTACTTGGGTTTTGCTAAAACTGAAATGAGAAAATTCACAAACTCGTGCATTTTGAAATTAATTCCTTAGTATAAACATTTAATCTGCAATCATATTTTCTCAGTTTTTCTGGCGCAGGTTTTACAATAATGTTCTATAATTGTAAAAAGTAACTTTTAAATGCAATTTTTATTCTCCTGAAAATGCTGCTTTTTTGTTTAAACTAAGTGCTTCAGCTTGAAACTTACAATATTTCCTGGTACAGATGAAAGCGACACAAGAAATGGCATTATAGAAATCGTTTATCAGAAGGGGAAAAAATATTTTCTCACTTTCCCGTTCGTATGAGAAAGTAAAAATACGTTCTGTATGTGCGAGAGGGAATGAGTCCCAATTTTCTCAACAGTAAACAGCCTTTTCCCTGAATTCAAATGGAAAATCGCTTTGTTAATTAAATGGGAAAGGTTAAAATACAAGGAAAGAGACCATTTTTACAACTTAGGAAAATTACACAACATATAAATTGAATTTCATTATAAACTTTATCCATTTAATGCTTTAAAATATTAAAATAATATGTATAAGCCCTATTAAGTTACGTTCCAGATAAAATATCAGTCAAAACCAGGGAAAGTAAAGGCATAACACCAACGCCAGAAAAGAAAGGGACATACGATAGAGGTAAAGGCATGAAGGAAGCATTAATCAATGACGCGTCTTTTAAGGTGAGAGGTGAAGGCATGGGAGGAAGATGTCTAGAGAAAAGCTGAATAGAACATGGAACAAAAAATGATATGTATGCAGTCATCTTGATAAAGTACATTCCGCCCTGTCAAAAAATGACTTTCTTTTGATAAATTAGGTTTATTGAGTTACGTTAGTGTGTATTTTTTCCAATGTATTTTGGGATATAAGTTGATAGCCATTCATCCTTTCATTTTCGGAATGAAAGGAAAATTGGTGATCCATTATTTTACTCACTTTGTTTTCACCGAAACGTCTTGGGTTGAAATCATTGCGATATGTTTTCAAGCATATTTTGGTTTGAAAGAAGGATTGGGGAAAGTACGAGCCATACATGTCGGCTTTTGTGAAAATGTTGCAATGAAATATGAAGGTAACACACATTGATTATCTTCATTCGATTCCAAATCCATTATGTTTAGTGCATATGAATCAATCTTAAGCATCGTTTTTGTAAGCCTGTTTGTTTGGGAAAAAAAGTCATGAAATGACGCAAAATTCCACAAAATAACTTCGCACGGGGGTCTATGAAATCTGGAAGACGCAATTCTATAATGAAACTATTATGATTGTGTAAATACACGCGATTTGTCCCCTTCAAAGTAATCCCCATCGACTGCAACACACTTATGCCAGCGCTTGATCCAATCCTCGAAACATTTTTTATATTCGGTTTTCGGTATGTCCATCAGTGCTTCCTGCGATTTTTCCATTACTTCCTCTCGGCTGCTAAAACGCGTTCCCCGTAATGGTTTTTTAACTCGATTGAACAGAAAAAAGTCACAGGGAGCCGAATCAGGTGAATTCGGTGGCTGTTGGATGGTATTTGTTGCATTTTTCGTCAAAAAATTACGAATAATGATAGCACTGTGCGACGGTCTCGACGCACTGTGCGACGATTTCTGGTCTCTTTCGGCGAATTGCTTAGGCAAACGTCTCATAACGCCCAAATAATACTCTTTGTTTACTGTCTGGCCTTCTGGCAAAAACTCATGATGCACTACACCGTTGTAATCCATGAAAACCGTCAGCATTGCCTTCTTTTTTGACTGAAAACGACGTGGTTTTTTTGGTCTCGGCTCATTTGGTGAACGCCATTCACTTGCCTGATGTCTGGATTGCGTGTCGTACTCATAAACCCACGTCTCGTCTCCAGTAATGATCCTTTTGATGAATGTGGGATCGGATTCAGCCTCGCAAATCATGTCTTTTGCGACGTCAACACGGTCTCTTTTTTGCATGAAATTGAGGTCTTTTGGCACCAACTTTGCTGCTACACGACGGAAACCCAAATCATTAACCACAATGTCTTGGGCGGATCCATAGGCAATGTTCAAGTCCTCCGCTATTTCTCTGATGGTTAATTTGCGGTTATTGACCAACATTTCTTTTACTTTATCAATTTTTTCACCGACTTTCGATGTCGATGGTCTGCCACTGCGTTCATCATCTACGATTGACTCACGACCACTTCTGAACCGCTCGTGCCACTGGTAAACGACCGTTTTTTTAGAGAATCGTTGCCGAAGCACTTTTCCAACATTTCCAACGTCCGAGCGCCACTAAATCCGTTTTTTACGCAAAATTTAATACAAGTCCGTTGTTGCAAATTTAAATCCATTTCTGCAATTGTAAAAAATCGCCAACACACACAGAGATAGATGTACTCTTGGCTACGTAACTTTTGCAAATGTCAAGTTATGACACTAAGATTTAAAGGGAATATCAACAACAGATGTACCAATTTAACAAAAAAAAAACAGAACTCAAATCGAAACGATGGGAGCGACACACGGTGGTTATTCCGGGAACGTTTTGATCAAGGTAGTATGCGGAGGAAATGATTAAAGAGGCATGGGAAGAACTGGAGGTAGGAATGAAAGTCCGAGGGGAATTCGTAAAATCGGTTAGGTTTACTGATGACTAAGCATTAGTTGCTCAGTCAGCCAAGGAGTTGAATTGGAGGTTTAGTGCAATAGATATGGGATGAGAATCAATATTAATAAAACAAAGGTTATGCGATTTTCCAGAAAGAAAAAGGCTAAGCTAAATATTAAAATAGGCGGGGAAAGAATAGAGCAGGTAGAACAGTTTACATATCTCGGAAGTGTTTTGGACCAATACGGTCAAAGTGGTAGGGACGTAAGGAGAAGAATTGCGCTAGGCAAGGAGGCTTTCTCAAGGAGGAGAGAGTTGATGACGGGGACGGTTAGTGAGGAGGTTAAAAAAAGACTCGTAAAAACTCTTTATTGGAAGGCTTTTGAAATGTGTGTGTGGAGAAGAATGGAGAAGGTGAAATTGACCGAAAGGAAAACAAATGAGGAGGTACTGGATATGGTGGATGAGGAGAGGAGTTTGTTGAGAGAAATCCTATGGAGGCAGGGAAAATGGATGAAAGGTGTATTGAGCGGTAGTGGAATGTTGAAGAAGGTAATAGAGGGAAGAATATTAGGCAAACAAGGAAAGGGTAGGAACAGGATAGGGACGTTGGACGGGATGAGTGGTGGTGAGAAAATGGATGAAAAGTGTATTGAGCGGTAGTGGAATGTTGAAGAAGGTAATAGAGGGAAGAATATTAGGCAAACAAGGAAAGGGTAGGAACAGGATAGGGACGTTGGACGGGATGAGTGGAGGAAAGAAGGACACAGAGATGAAGAGGGACGTGATGTAGATTAGGTTGCTGGATTGGGTTTTGTTTAGAGTCAGAAACTATATATTTGATTGCTGTGCCCATCCAAAAACCTACCTTAACCGGTAGATTACCTAATAATAATAATGGGAAAGCTAACTGAAACCAAGGATTTTCCCAGTTTTTCATTGAAATGAGCGATTTACATCATTAAGTCAACATCGTATCAGATAAAGAGCCCATTAAAAGAAATTGGAGCATTTTCTTTTGGTTTTGAAGAAATGGATGTTGTAAATTATTAATAAATAGAGCTTTCACCATGAAATGAGAAGATGATCTGATAGATTCGAGCAAATCTATCGTCTTTTCCAAAGCTACCGTATATTTTGAGGAAAACTGACAGCATGATATGACAAGAGCCGAGCCAAGATTGACGCGAGAGTTGGTACAGTGAGAAAAACCCGAGATCTGCTGCTTCCCGCAAAGATGCCATTTCAGCCCTCCCGAAAGGAGGGGTTTATGAGATACAATGTGACTATGAAGTGATTCACTGTAAGATTAGACAAAGGGATCTTAAAATGGTACTCGAGGCAGTTTATCACATCAGCCTTCACAGAGTATATAATGTTTGACCTTGGGCTTGGAATTCTTGTTTGAGTTTAATGGGTCATCTCGTCTATTTCCGTGGTCAAAGATTTATAGGTGACCAAATTATTGTAACAGGAAAAATGGTTATTGCATTAGGTCTTTGTGGAAACGACACTTAACCACCAATAAGGATAACCAATTGATGCCATAAGAAATTAAAATAGCATAAATAAATGTGGGAGGCATAACTTCCACTCAGCCAATAGAAAAGGCCTTTGTAGGTAGAACGGAAAGGTAATTATTTTTTAAATACATCTACATCTACATCTACATAAGTACCCTGCGAGCCACCAAAAAGGTGTGTGGCAGGGGGTGTAGCACCATGAGGGAAGGGTAAGGGTTGAGGGGGTTGGGAGTTAGGTGAGGAAAGGTGGGGGGAACCTGTAGGGAAAAAAATATATATATACATATATATATGTATATATACACACATACATATACATACATACATACACACATGTATACACATCCTCGCGAAGTCCCTAACCTGTACGTTAATACTTATTGTAATGAACTAAGTCCTGGGGAATTTCGACTACGAGCATTCTGTTCCCTTATCGTTCTTGGAAAGAATGACATTTTAAACCTGTCAGTCTTGCAGTCTATTTCTCTAGTCTTATATTCGTGATCCCTTCGACCGTAATACGTTGGGGTTCGTATTATATCCTTGATGTCATCGGAAAAGGGCCCATCTTTAAATGTTTTTAATAAGTTTAATCTATATTGGAAACGCCGCTGTGTAAGAGAATCCCAACCTAAACTGTCTAACAAAGTGGATACGCTGCTGAGTTGGTCATAACAATGTTTGACAAATCTAGCCCCCCTCCGCTGAACTCGATCTAATTCCGAAACCAAATTTATGTTGTGAGGATCCCATATACTGGCAGCATACTCTAGGTGGGGCCTGACCAAGGCAAGGAAACATCGTTCTTTCACCTTTTCGTCGAATTTTTCTAGCACTTTTTTCACAAATCCCAATTTTTTATTAGCACGACCGCATATTTCTCGTATGTGTTTTCCCCAGGACAGATCGTGAGTAATTGTTACACCCAAGTATTTAAAGGAATCTACCCTCGCGATTTTGGTTTGTTTCACTTTGTAACTATAAGGGAGGGAATTACTCTTTTCCCAAAAATGTATTACTACGCATTTTTTAAAATTCAATTCCAATTGCCATGTATCGCACCAATTTTGAATTGCATCTAGGTCGTTGGCTAACACGACTCTGTCTTCGTGACTTCGGATGTCCCCATAAATTACTGCATCATCGGCGAAAAGACGGAGCTTGCTATTAACTACGGTACTGAGGTCATTTATGTAAATAAGGAAAAGGAGGGGGCCTATGACACTTCCTTGTGGTACCCCCGACGTGACCTTGACAGTATCGGATGATACACCGTCCAGGACGACTGTTTGGACACGATCACTTAAAAATTGTTTAATCCAGTTAATAATACTTTCGTGTATTCCATAGGTTTCCAATTTCGCCAGTAATTTGCAATGAGGGACTTTATCGAAAGCTTTCTTAAAATCTAGGAATATCACATCAACTGGAATATTACTTTCACCGGAGTTTAATACATCATGTACAAAAAGTGCGAGTTGAGTTTCGCAGGATCTACCCTTACGGAAGCCGTGTTGGTTATTAATTAATAAATCTTGGCTATCGAGGTGACTCATCATGGAACTAACAATGATGTGTTCAAGAATCTTACAGGAAATGGAAGTCAGCGATATTGGCCTATAATTACTGGGGTCCTCCCTGTCTCCGTTTTTAAATATGGGTGTTACCGAAGCTACCTTCCAGCCGTTTGGCACGCTTTCTTCTGCTAAATATGCTCAATAAGCAGAAGATGTTCCGAAAAATTCATATGCCGAAATAATTTTGAGAATTCAATTACTTATTTGAATGAGGTCCGTGAAATGGTTAAGTCTGTAAGTAGGTTAATAAACAATGATGGACTTAAAATATATTCTTATACATATAGTCCAATAGTCATAATGTCATCGGTGTGATATTATCCATTTGGAGTCCATTTTGAGATGGTAGATCCTCAATCTGATATGAATTAGAGAAACGTTCCCTCAATTGAATATATTATTCAAATATTTACCGCAAAGAAAAAGTCCAATTTTAGGTTCTACTTTTGAAATTTCTCAAAAACCACCAAAAATATTTAATGTGATAACTGATCTGCATTCGTAAGTAATAGTCGTATTCGTAGTAAAAGTCGCATGTGAATCATTTTCTGTTACTATCCAATATTCATTGTTTCTTCCTATGGTGAACTGAAATATTGTCATATCGTAATTTAGATTTTAAAAATTTGAAATTTCACCTGTATTTTCCGGTGCTGTTTCCCTCCAGTTGATGATTTAAAATTGTTGGCCCTTAGAGATGGAGTACAGACATTATTTGGGATGGAGAACTATTTTGTATTTTTTTTATTTCCGTCAAATATATTTCTCATAGTATCGGCGCATTCTGTAATGTGATTCCAGATGATTGATACGATATGAATGGAATTGAATTGGAAGCATAATGAATCTGTAGGCCGAATCAGTAACTTTTCCAAATTCCAATGGATTTCCCTCTCACTCTCCTTACCTGGTAGGGTTTTACTCGTCAGTCATGTTGGGATTTATTGACGAAGGATTTCGATACCATATGTTCACCCCAAGCAATTTTCTTTCTTTCCTTTAGGTACGAAGATAGTCTTCGATATACTCTCTCTCCTTTTCGCCTTTTATACTTGACAGCATGGTGACTGATGTGTTTGCGATATCAACACATCCTTTATAAAGGTTGACACAGCAACATCAAACTGTGTCATCTGTAGAAACCTCGAAAATATCGTCCGCCTATGAAAGCTCTCGGTTCATATTATTCCCATCTTGAGGCACAATCCTTAACTAAGTGAATAGATGGCGTCTACCGATATATTCAGAAACCCTACCATGGCTCTAGGGTCCTGAAACTAGAAAATTACTTTATGCAATAAATGGTTCTATTCAAAGAAATTATTTGAAGAAATTATATTTTCAATTATGAGGCAATCATGCCGCGAAAGTTTATGGCATTATAGGTGAAATTACTGCGATTTTCCTTTACTAACAATACTCCTGTACTCAATTTAAGTTTCATAAGCAAAAGGTAATTCGAAGACTGTAACAAGCATTTTACTTTTGATGCCAATATGTGGTTTCTTCTCAGATATTTTTATGAAATTTATTGGAGACTTCGAGTCATCTTCTTTATTTGTATGAAATGTATATTGGGGAAACACTGTGTCTTGTTTAAGATCCAATTATTATTAATATTCATGACACTTGCATGGAGGTATTCTCATGAAATAACCTTAATACAAGTGCATTATTCCTGACGAGAAATGCATATGCTATTATAACTTAAGGATATGATCTACCCAAATGTTAGCATGCCATTTTTTATAAAAATTGTTGAAAAACATTAAAATGTCGAGATCTAAATGATTAGGTAGTAGTCACCGAGATTAGGAGATTAATACATTATTACATTATTTTATGACACTATGATCTGCGGTATTATTTATTTATGATACAATTCGTTTCATAAAAATGTTCCTCCTGTTATGTCAACTGTTGAATACAGGAATGATTTAGATTAAGAATGACAGGGAAAAATTTTTAGAAGATAAATGTTTTCTTGGTATATATATACATACAAAGACACATATTTCAACGTAAGCATGGCATAATTATATCAGAAAATGAAGCAGTAAATAGCTATCCGTCACGATGGGCAGAAATTTAGCCCAATTGCTAATTTAAAAAAGTTACTCAGCTCGTTACCTAGCTTCCGAAAATTTCCGCGGCCATTTACATAGAGTTCCCGCAGCTCTCTTAGCGTGTCCTTTTACGTCAAGGATATTCTAGATTTAGCCGTTATCGTGTTCTTTACAAAGAGCATAAGCACTTTGACGCTCCGTAGCTCCGGGGAGGGCAAACCTCTTGCAACGCACTATAACATGAGGGGCGCGTCAAGGAGCTAGGCGCTGTAGGATGCGGCTCAATGCTTCAGTGTGCTCGGTCGCTAATTAGTCACGTATATTTGCTCTCTTGGCTATTTAATGCTTGAGCCAAGTCTGAGCCACTAGCATCCGTGATGCATTCAAACTCTGAGGCGCCACGGATGGCTCCTCTTACCATTACCCTTACCAAGCTGTTTTGTTTCACGCATAATCATCTCTAAAGCAAAGGCCACGCTTACATATGCTGTATACCGACCCATTGGTGATAAAACGCCTTTGATGGTTAATTAAGGAAAGAAGCTCAAAGTTTTCCAATTTGGCTTAATATAATTTTTCCACGTTTACAGTGCATTTTGCTTATGACATGAGATAATTAGTTCTTCCTAGTTAAATATGTTTAGGCATTTAATAGTTATTTTAATCTATTCAAAATTACTCGGTCAGTGTTTACATAAGCAGCAGAACATTCCTTACACTGCCGTATAGATTTTGTTAGAATGAATGAATAAATAGAGGAGGATGAAAATATATACCTTTATATTAAAACAACTGATTGAGTATTTACAAATATTATAGACCTATAAAATAAAAAACACTTTTAATTTACTAACCTAATAAACATAAATAAACCGTATTACATTCAACACAATATTTTAGTTTTCATATTTGTTAACCAGTGTGACTTTTTTATTTCAGTGTGAAAGTGAAAAATCTGGCTTCTCCTGGCCTCAGCCCGCGTCATTAGCGTGTTTTTGGTGAGTAAATACTATCTTTCTGAAAATTTATTTCCTGACTATAAGCAACACGTGGTGGCAACCTATGCTGTCTTAATGAGGCCCTTCTTTGAGATTTCTCGGCGATATTTGGAACACAGCCAGGTTGTTATTTAGCGGTTCATAAAGTGGAAATCTGGAAGTCATGTGAGGGGCAGTTCTTATTGCGTCGTGTCTCCTAGCACAAAATTTTCCTGAAGGTCTTTTTTCCCAAGAATAATTGCTTTAACTCGGTTTCATTGGCGCTTTTAAAGGTAATTAGAGGATGTTCCCACAAGTAATTCCATATGTTGATTGTGAAATTGCATCGGTATAATTCTTTTGCGCTCATGCACATGACAACACATATAGATGAACTAACTTTCATTGTAATAATTTAGACCTGGTCGTAATGCTAAATTGTCGTAAAAGCTGATTTAAACCTCTTTAAAATTGAAATGTTTCAAATTTAATTCCTCAGAATTGCCACTTTTTTTCCCTTCACGTAATAAAAACTTTAAAATGAAATAATACCACCTTGAATTCCGTTCTGGAAAGCATAAAAAGGACTATATAAATCTGATAACTCTAACGTTGTAATCAGTTGAGAAACAAAACTAGAATATGAATCAATTGAACTTTTCCTTGTTGGAGGAGGGGTGGAAATTTCTTGGATAATGTGACTAAAAAAACAAATGTTTGAGGTTAAGTGATAGGTTTTTCAAATTTATTTTCCTTAAAATATAATTGTTACTATTTTCCAATCTATAATTTGTTTTTATCACTAATCCCTGTTTCAGTTCAGGGTACTCATTGGAAAACATTTAACTAGTATTTCATACGCTACTATAAGATTCGTATTATGTTATAAAATATTGTAATACCATTCAAAAACAGGATAAATCATATTTAATTCCGGTCTCGAATGGAAACTCAAAACATTTTCCTGTGAATCACTGATGGGATTCGAACCCGATGACATCAAAAAACCTCCATGGGTACCATTAATAATTTACCTCGGTCAATTACGAATTTAAGGAGAAATCTAATAGTTTCATTAGGACTGCAAGTATATTCCATGGTTATTTTATTAAATATTTAGTGGGCTTTGTGACTATTTTCCATAACATTAGTGTTTATTAAATGCTTAGGGATGTGTAGTTAATGAGAATAATATACGATATGACCACTAATTTCAGATTAGAAGTGAAATTCTAGTAGTGCTCTTTTGAATTTTATCGTTAAAATGTACAAGTTGTCACTTTTCATCTTCAAAAGGAATATCTTCCGTGCGCTAAATAACCCTCCACCGGTGGTTCCCTTTGCGATTGTTTTCAGTCTCTCACTTCTCTCCGGCCGTTTTACTACTTTTATGTATTTTTCCTCATTTGCCTCGAACAAGCCGCGACCCCGCCCTCCTCTTACAAAGCGGCTCCCAGTTTAGTCTCCACTAAACCCCTTCCTCTCTCTCCATCACCACCAACTCCCCTTCCCGGGAATCCCCACTTCCAGTCCCCGGCCCCTTCCACAAGTTCCTCTTCCATCCCCTACCCCATCCCTCCGCCTTCTAGTGTGGTGGTAGCAGTTCCAGTGGAGATGCTCGATTAGATAGGCGATAACACTCGATTACCCTTGTACTGGATGAAGTTGAAGAAGCGACTTTTTGGAGTGGGTGGGAAGGGAGTGGGGAGAGAAGAAGGGTCGTGGAGGGGGGCGCTCTCGGTATGTGGGAGGGGAGGTGGGGTTGGGCGGAGGTAGAGTCTTTGGGGTCGAGGAGTGTATATAAGTGGGGGAATGAATAGACGGGCTTGTGTGTTGGGGGGATGGGGAGGGGTGAGAGGATGGGAAGGGAGGAATGAGGGATGAGAAGGGGAGAGGAGGATGTTGAGATAAAGTTTTCGGAAGAGATTGGTCGAGAGTTTTTGGATGGCGAAAAAGGACGTGGCGAGTTTTCGGGAGGGAGCGGGAAAGTTATTTTATTTTACCCTCAACCCTCCGTACTCCATCCTTCGTCGACGCAATGGATCCGAGAGAGGGGTTGGATTTCAAAAAAGGGGAGGAAATTTTATCCACCCGGCGACTCTCAGTTTTTTTCCGAAGGAGATCCACACGGCGTTCAAATTTTTCCGACTGTATCCTCAGAGGAATATCACTGATTCTCATTTCGTAAAAGTACAGAATTAGTTAGTTTATACAATGGTTATCATACTCATGCGATGGTTACTCGACGCGTGAAACAGTCCCCAAGAGCGGTATTCATTCCCGCGAGATTAATTTGCTAAACGTAATGGCTCTATTTTATCGTATTGTTTCAATAGTTGGGCAAATTTCAGCTGTCGGACCTTAGAATGAGTTCACTCATCCACTAATTTGAAACCATGAAAAAGAAGTAAGTCACCTGAAATATAATATTTCGTAGAAATTGTATGGAAATTCATATTTTTTCCTTCCCCAACAGCTTGAAATGAGAACTGATCAGGTGAACTTCCATTTCATATAGTTTTCTTTATTCCTAAATCCATTGTTCTCCATTTAAAACGTAAAATGAATTGAATTTAGGATTTCTCCTATTTATCATGCTTATTTACAACTTTTAATTAAGCTTTCATTTCTCTTATAAAGAAGATATCTCTACTCTGAATGAAACATTTTCGGTGCTTATTTATCACTACGTCATTTTATCGCGCACGAAATTTATTTCATGATTTATGTCTCCATTTTTTTATATGCTTGATGCAGTCACACCGTTGTCGTGAACATTCTGCGGTTAATTGGCCTATTAATCTAATAACTATCATTTGTTTTACCAGTTCATCATTCCAATTCAGATATCATGCATGATAAATGGTGAATTGGTAATTGTTTCCTCGATAGTCAACACATATTGATGACTCTCAAGGCAAGTGGAGAAAATTTTGAAAATGATTAATTTTGTTTGATCGACAATCTACTACCTTAAGCCTTGTGTAGTGGCACTTTCTTTTGATGGACGATATCGGATAATTATTGCGGAACCTGAAACGACATGGCTTTTACCCAAATTTCATTTTCTCATGAAGTCACGTCATGATTTTTAATTATATTGTTACTGTAATTTCTATTATTGTAATTCGTTACAAAGGGAAACTTTGGATTCCAATAAGACCCAAGCATAAACAATACTTTTATTCCAAGTTTGACTAATATGTGTCAAAAATATATGTCATCAAATTCAGTTTTCATAGACCCTCTACTATTACTACGGTTACTATTCCGGTCAAAGTTTACGTGTCGTCATTCTTAAATACAGACAAGCGTGCACCAACATAAAATTCCTCATTTTCATACTTATGCTACACATTGAAATCAAACATAATGAGAGAATGGACAACCAAAAGTCGTAAAATGGTATTGTTTTTACTAACTTATGACGAAAGTAATGCCTCTGAATCTACTTAGAAATGGAAGTGGTTATAAAACTGGTATCGTAATAAGCGGGCATATAAATGTTCTTGTAAGCAATAACTCTTCGTGTTGTGAGAATTTGCACTAAGGAGAGTATTGAGGATTTTTGTTGGAGAATAATCTTGAAATCTTCCCAATATTTTTCGGCAAAGAGTAAAACGGTTTTGTGTACAAAGTGTGACGGATGGAAAAATTTTTTTTCTCATTTGTTTCCAATGAAGTTTGACCGAATTGTAATCCATATTAAGTTAGAAACCTTCCGGTAGACCTACCCATTGGCTAGATATTCCGTAGTATTTCATGATATTTTTCCCGAATTATTTTTTTTAAGGGAAGCCAGGCGTCCGAACGGACAAAGCCGCACGTAAGCTCAGAGATTGACCCCTTATCTCCTCCGACTCGAGCGAAATGAGCCACAGATTCCGGTGCGGGGAGTTAGTTCTCGTCCATTTAAGACATGGAGTTTGACGATGTATTTTCAGATATATTTACGCGCCACACTCTCAGGACGCAATAAGCTGGGAATAAGGCGAAATATATGAGCGTCCTCCTCTCTCTTTTGTCGAGGCCAGTGGACCAAAGTGGTTGGCAGGGGGAAATGGACTCTTGTTTTATGCGCTTGTTTCTCAAATTCACAGTTACTTCCCTCCAAATCTTTCACGAACCTCGCCTCACGGCCACTGCGTTTCGCGCCGCACTCACTCGGCGGTGTATCCATCCGTTCAGTATTTCCCGTGATGCATATCTTTGTTGATTCCCCAAGGCTCAGAATTTATGTGGTTTCCGAATGTGTTTCGCAAGAGGTAGCCTTCTCCAACTTTCTGGAAAATATGGGCATCAAAGTTTTTCGTACACTCTGGCCCGTGAAAAACAGCCTCCTTCCTTGCATCAGAAGGTATTTTTGGTGTGCCGACTGAGGGCCACTAATATTGGATACATGGAGTTAGCCATGCCCTCGTACTCACTCAAGCGAACACTGGCAGTTTGGAAAGAATATTTCTATCTCTAGTAAGGTTAAAAAGTGCATTAACAGGTAAAAGTTTCCTAAACTTGTAATTCATGTCTATTTGGCTAATAAACCTTCATTTTATAAAAATGTACGAAAAATATGGGGCCGTTTTGCTATGCCGTATACAACAGCTGAAATTTCACAGTTTAGCCCAGCAATTGAATTCACGCTATCAAATTTTATCAGAAATTTTAAGGGCACATATTTTGCGAATAATAACGACTGATTTTGGTGAACGTTTAAAGAATATGTTTTGGTGATTACCAAATACGTTTTTTGTGCATGGCTGCTTCATAAATATTAAATTTTGCGATCAAACTGTGACGATCCTCTTCAATAAATCTTTCATTGAAGTTCTAGCCTAATGTAATGTCAACACGCAATTAAATGCTATGTTAATTTTATTAAATTATGTGGTAATTCTATGGCACTGGGATTTAATAACAAAAATTTTACGCAGTCAAATTTAATTATTCAAACTTCAACTTTCAAATGCAACATTTGGTCAGAATATGAGAAGCGTTATACGCAAATGAGCAATTCACTTTTGTTATTCAAATATTTTATACTTTTCGTTAATGATTTTTGAATGATAACTTTCGATTATATTTTGCAGGTTCTTTTTCAAAACAAGTAAAATAAATTAGGGAACAATATTTTTTTCAGGTCAAAGCTCAAAATAGTACTCATAATTATCGATGCCTCGAGACACTTCCTGGAAGGGGGCGACGGGAAACTCGTTCAGGTACCGGTGATTTTTCGTTCTCCAGCGCTCCAATATGGTTTCCTTTCAAGCTCCTTTTTATTCTTATAATAATAAAAAATATGATAACAATGCCACAACAGGAATAAATGGCACCAGTAACCAGGTTCTCTAAAAATGTCGGGTCACATTTACACCGGTTCAAGAGACTACGCGAGAATGTTACACGAGCAGCCTTCTGATCTTCCGACAGCACCTCGGGGGCCACCTTGGCAAACCCCTTTCCTATGGCAAAATCTTCTATAAAAATGTGATGCAGCGTAGTGTGCGGAATATTGTCTTCTTTTGCTAACATTTTGACAGTAAGATATTGATCGGAATTGAGCATGTACATGTATCTACTATTTTGTACGTTTTCGTGGCACCGTGTTGATAATGGACATCCTTGGATTTCCCTATCGTCCACCTTCTCTCTACGCTCCCGAGAAATCTTGTGTTAAAAGAAAACTATTCTTTGGGGCATTGCTTAACCGTGGTCATTGCCTACAAATCTGATTTTCCGACCTTAAACAAAAAATTATCCGAAGACGTTGTTCCATGGAACTTAGCATCACGAATACGTGACGCGGCCTTCGAAGAGGGTCCAGTTTTGGAGTGATCCGCTCAATGTGACGGCCCTCAGGCAACTGTGGCGGGTCACGTTGCTTTCCCAAGTCTTTCTACCATATTTCCCGTAAGAATCGTCCCATTTTAGCCGTTCTCATTAAGGGAAAAATCATTCTACTTATTTTTGAGACAGTCCCTCTATTATACCAGATTTCCTGTTTTCAGTGATAGGTATAGATGTTTTAAAAAATGCCATTATTTCTTTTATTTTTTTGGTACTATAGTTTTACCAAGCTGTTTTCTTCATCAGCTATCAATGCGAATATCTACTCATTGTCTCATCAACTTTGAATGATTTGAAGGGAAAGTAATATGACCATATGCAATGCCGCATCATCACGATTAAGATTTTTTTAGTTTATAATCCACGATGGAAATTCTATTCTTGTATCCTTAGTGAACATATCATCCGTTTTCGCAAAGTCTTGTTTAATGCTAAGCAAGAGCAACCATTTTTTTGGAAGAAGTTATTCGAATTGGAATTAAAAGCATATCCTTTGAAGAATGTGGTGTGTTTTTTTCCTATTGTATGCTCCATGTGACGTCTCGGATTTAATACATGAAAACACTCTGTACATTATGCATGAGGGTACTAGGTCGTCAGCCCTCAGTAACTTAATGAATGTGTTTATTAAATGAATGAAAGTTAAGTGGTTCCCCATCGTTAAGTCGTTCATAAACCATCCCTTTTTCCTTGCTTGGAGCTATTTTAATCACGATCTTGAATAGTAAAAAAGAAAGCAATGCCCTTTTCCTGTTCTCCAATGTGATCTAATACGCGCGGACAGTTTTTTTCTTCATCTGAAGCAGGTGTAGGTGAACTAAGCAACCGGAAAAAAAGGAGGCCGGCGAAATACCTGGGTCAAATCAATGAGCCATTCACAGAAAAGACATTACACATTAAACTTTAAAAATAAACGTATAATTAAATTTATGCAACCTGAATTTTGCTATTATAACTTTACGATAACACATAATAAATATTTTTCTAAAATAATGAAAACGAATGTTGATTAGACGGAACATTTCGTTTTGTCATATCATTTGGCTCATGGACAAGTTTAATCGACATGTCACACACCAGTAATCATTCATTTCAATATAGCATTAGGTAAGGCATACCTTAGAAAACAAATCAGTGAATTACTTTACATTGCTAAATGTTACTGAATGTCGATAACATTATGCACTTATTTTTACGCAGCTAATTATGTCACATTATGAACTAAAATTTTCAAGTAAAAGTAACGTAAAGTACCGTCAGGATTGAGTGCACAGGAGTATGATCACATACACCCTTCCACCATGTCCTGATTGTAGTCAATGGGAGGGTTATATATATATATATATATATATATATATATATATATATATATATATATTGAATGAATATATATTCATTCAAATGGAAATAAATAAAAGGAAAAAAGGTACCAATACATTGACTGGACGAACACAGGAGAGCTTGGGAAGGTGAAATATAGTAGTTCAGATCACAACCGCAAAAACATTCCCTTGATCGGGACTTGAACGCCGGATCTTTCGACTTTCCGGATCGATGCTCTAACCAGTCGAGTTTAGGCAACGTTATTTACACTGAGATTTGCGGGTATTTTATTACGAATTTTGGTTGTCAAATCACCTTTATCAAGGGAGAGAAGGAACTGAGAAGAATGTTTCAACAATAGGGACCAGGGACACTGGATGGAAGGGTAGGGTGGGGAAAGGTTTGCGAGGGGTAGAGTTGGGAGGGGAATTTTTGGAAGTGTAGGGATAATATGCAAAGTTTTGGGAGCGGAGAGGGGATGAAAATATCTGGAGATTGGGGTAATTAGTGTCTAATATTGTTTCCAGGCTCATTCCAGGAATCAAGGAGCCAGATGTACGCCTATTCTTTTGTTTTAAGTTTGAGTGGAGGGTAAGAGGGTGGGAAAGATGCTAAAATAGATACACCATATACTTTATCAAAGGGGGTGTTATATTCGGAGAGTTATTTGAGATTGGAAGCTTTCCAATCAGGGAAGAATTCTTGCATGAGGCCCGGTGGTTATTGATTATAATATTAAGGGGTGTGCCACACTGTCCAATATAAGAGGCATGGCATAGCTGGTACTTCAGAAGGTAAACTATATTGCTGGAAGGATATGATGAGTAGGGAATTGGTGGACGTATGCTAAAGAACGGGTGGAAGAGGGATGGGGTTCGGATTTTGAATATAGGGCATGTTTTCCATCTAGGTTTATTGCAGGACATAAGAGTGGCTTTTGCACGAGGCGGGGATTTAAGGAATGGATGGGATGATTGGAGGAGATCTGATAATTTGGCGGGGCGTTTGGGAGTAAGGGAGGGGTTTTTGGGAAAAAGGTTGGCGATGGAGTTGTTGTTTTTGAGGATAGGGTAGAGGTTTTTATAGGATTCTTCTCTGAGACTCTAGACTAGGGAAGTATGTGGTACAATTTGTAAGGTGGTGGGTTTTAGTGGGGGAGAAAGGTTTGGGAGTGTAAGCATGTGTCAACTTTAAGTGGGTGTCAACTCTAGTAATGCAAGTATTGTTGTTTGTTGGTCGGTTTTATATGTACTTAAGTGTTGAATGTTTTTTCCATTAATGATGCATTTACATCCAGGAAACTGATTTGGGAGTAGTAAATTGTAGAAGTGAAAGAAACCGAGGATGAAGCATTGACGTCGGAAAAGGGAATAAGTACCATGTAGCCAGAGAAGGAAAATATCATCGATATATCTGAATGTATGGTATATAAGGAAAAATGTTTATATTGCATATAAATGTGAATATATATATCTTTTTAAAATATGTGTGTGCACACATAAGTATCGTTATTGGAATTGTTTATGAAATCTTGGATGCATTGAAAATTTAAGGGAATTTAATAGCATGCGTCCCTCCTGCTCTCATTTCTAAACTGAAGTAATTTTCCAAGATAGGATTGTTCTCTCTCTGTGACGCATAATAGTAGCCATAATAAGGATAGAGAAGTATTACGTATGAGATTTCCACTGCTACTGACGATTTTTTCCAGAATAAGCAAAACTTTTTCTTCTCCCAATTACAAAGAAAGAATAGTTTAGAACATTCATGAAGCCAGTATGCCCTGAATTTCTGTATAGAGATGGAGGGGGATAAAAAAGACAGGAAATGGATTCGCTCGTAGTCTTCGGAATGTGCACGTGAAGGTAACCATATAATGCAGCTAGGCTAATTATTTTTTATAGGGAGTCAAGCTGTTTTCATCTGCAAGGGGGTCATATGCTGTGAAATACTTTTTATTTCACTCGCCCAAGTACTTACTCGAAGACGTGAACAAGAAATTTCATTCGCAATCTTGAAACGACTGCAATAACTTAATGTGCGTATTTCAGTAATATTTTTTTCTTGCTGATAACAATACTTTTATGATGAGGGGTTATTTTTAGTTTTCTAAAGCTAAATTGAGAATTTATGTTAGAGGAAATAATCTGAACTACTGACCTTTTCATTGAAATTTTAAGTTTACCGAATAGAAGACTGAGTGAAGAGCGTAGTTGATGTTATGCTGCTAGCGTTACAAGACCAAATATTTTAATGCAGAGCAAAATATTGGAATCCCGATATTGAGCTGAGCCTTGAAAAATAAAATTGTAGTTCCTAAAAAAAAACAATCAATACAACTTTGGGAAAAAATTTCTAAATCATTAGCGTAGGTGATATAAAAAAACTCCTTTCTTTGAATAATGTCGATTTCAGTTTGCTGCAGAAGTTATTTGTTTTTCTCAGAAGTATTCATCGATTGATTTATTAGGTCATGTACGTATTTGGTTGAATTCTACTGTAATCTAGCACTTATATTAAGAGGTAATCTAGCTTGTTTTTTGGTAGGGTTATGTTACCAAATAGTCAATCACACCATCTTAATCTTAATGTAATGCTTATCGTAATGGGAAAAGAGGCAAAAATTATAAAAAATGCTACTAAATGCTGCTAAATATAGATAGAGGGAGGAATGAATGTAAATAAGTTCAGAAGTTTGACAATTGTAATATCCAAAAATAATTTCTATTTAGATATCCACTTAGAATTGCATAAAGGAAACAACAGAGTACAATATATATTGTGAATAGAAGTCGTATGAAAGAAGAATGGACCGCCGCGAGGAAAATTAAAGATTACGAAATTTTTTCTCGCACAAAATCTCGGTAGGAATAAAATCCCTAGGAGATGAGGATGGGATAAACAGCAAACTTACGATGATGCTTCAAAGAGAAGATTTGGTACATCCTTAGGATTGGTCACGAATGTTTGTGTTAATAATTAGATATCCTGTTTGTATTGCACGTCAGCTAATGTAGAAATCGCTCCTGGTTGAAGTACTGGGTTTCATCGGTATTTCTGCTTATATCCAGAGAAACACGGTTTAGTAATCCTCTGTTTACCCATCAGTCTCCGCGCTCTTCACCAGCCATCACCAAACGAGGTCTGCAGAGAGACATTCGCGCGACTCTTTAGGCAAGAAAACATTTTCTGAGGTGCGAACAATGGAACTCATTTTAGGACGCTCCGAGCCAAACAATTTCCCTCGAGATTTTTTGCAGTCGGGAGTCGAAGCTCGAAATTATTCCTTTTTTTCCTTCCATTCCCTCATTTCCATTCCTCTTCTCTCCCTTTCCCATACCCTCCACATACACACACACACACACAAACACGCGCGCTCCCAGACTCCATTTCGCGGGCTTTCCCGCGGTTCTCCTCGAAAGAGTCCCACTCGCTCGCCTCTGGCGTTTAAGGGCAGGCGGAACTGGTTGAGAGGGGGAAGTCTTTCGGAGCGATGGCTGGGAACGAGAGGGAGTTTTTGGAAGTCGTTAAAGCCAACGTGGGCGAATGAAGCCAGAAAGAGAGAGAGAGAGAGAGGAAGAGAGGGGGAGATAGCGAGGGAGAGAAAAGATTTGGAAGAGGGATGCATCCATATACACGTACACAAACACGCGCGCGCACACACTCCTCCCATATATGCGACCGAGCTCTCCTCCGTCCTTGCACCACTTTTTCCCGAACTGCATAGAGATGCTCTTATGGCCCAAAGCGTACATCCGGCCATACGTGACGTACGGAGCCTCTCTCTCTCCCTCTCACTCCCATGGCCCTTAGCGATAATTGCTGCCCGTTCGAACACGTGACCCGCTCGCCCGTATGCAACCGCCGCGTCCTCCCCCACCCCCTCTCTCCCTCTTATCACTTCTGCCTCCATCCCTCCTCAATTCGCCCTCATCCGCTTGCTCTTCCGGCCACACACGATCTCCCAGTCATCATCCCGCGCGTTCGCGTGCACCCTCAGCCTCCTTCCCTCTTCCCTCGTAACCCTCCTCCTCGCCGCTCTCTCTCTCCCTCTCTGGGGTTGGGTTTTAAGAGGAGGCGGGAGGGAAGGGTGGTGGGGTGGGCTGGCTGTTTTCGATCACGGTACCCACAACTCGAGAACGTCGCCACGGCGACGACAGCATCCACTCCGGTCGGATGAAATGTCCGGTCATTCCAACCGCACGTAGTGGGACCAATTAGAGGGACAATGCCATTACGCCCCGCCGTCCGTCGGTTTCTGATGCTCCATTGTTGGTGGTGGGGGGGGGTTTGGAAAGAACTCCCCCTCATGAGTTTTTCGGGGAAACCCCTTGTTTCAGAGACTCTCTCGGCGCACCGCGTCCAGGAAATGTAGCCATCTCCCTCATCGTTCTCCGCGCGTGCTTCTCGGCAGAAAACAGTCTTGCCTTGAAATATTATCTGGGTAAAATCATTCGAAGAATGACGCCTCCTATCAGATTGGAAACGGCAGAGGGTGGGATATTGTTCCATTTATTTTATCTGGATGCTTACTGTGATAAACCATTCTCATCAAAGAAATAAAAAAATGACGAAGAAAGCCCATCATAGTTTTGAAAAAATCAGTCTGGTCTTAGTTGTCTCTAGAATATATTATGAATCGTTATTTTTGTGGGCTTAGTGCTCATTGGTCTTATGAAATGTTTTCTCTACGCAAGACCTCTTAGCATCGACCTTTTTCTGAATATGCTTTCGTAATGATGAAATTTAATTTTTACCTCTCCAAGTGCTGACGTAGCCGTTGTTTACTCACTGTGGAACACTATTTGAATCATCGTCTCTATTGCGTGGTAACAAACGTATTCACCAGAGAAATAATTTTCAATTCCCTTTCTTTAAAGCGACCGAATTTAATCCATTGAAAACACTGGCATAGTAACGTACTTTCGGCCAGAGGAAAGCAACAGAGACGCTTACAGTGGTTTTTAATCATCACATGTCTCAAGAATATCCGTAAGCTTACGTCATGCTACGGCTATGGGGCTTAACATTGGCATGGTTTTTTTATAACCAGATTATTGCCCTTGGAGACTTACTTGCACTCCAATGCGATTGCCTCGGTTCCATTTTACATCCAGAATATTTAATTCTTCCTTTACCTGAATTAAATGCAGTTTCATACATTTGAGCAATACAATCAATTTCTTTAATTATTGACTCATGAAAAAATGAAAATGTAATGATTTTCTATTCTTTTTAAATCTTGAAAAATGGTCTGAATATTTTTACCAGGCCAATGACGAGATTATCCTTGCCACAAGTTGTAGAGTTCGTTTAAAATATTATCTACCTTCCTTAGCTATAATGTTCACTTATTTATTTTGTTTTAACTTATCACCCATCCCCAAATACCGATAATAAAGAAATCCTTAGTGTTAAGTGATTAAAGACGGTGGTCCGAGAATTTATCTAGAAAGTGTAAACCAGAGAAGAAACGAAGAGGATTGGAGTTTTTTCCTTGGTCTAATTTAGAATGAAGTTTAGGGTGCATGAAAAGGGAGGTTCTTCACTCTCAAGAGTTCAATATTTTTTATAATAGACTGATTTCAATTGTTACGTTAAAGATTAAGTATGGTTATTTACTTTCATCAAACAAATGCTTTTCTCCTGTAAGTTATCTAAATTATGCGATGGAAAATCTACCCCATATTATTTTAATTTATATTTAATTGGCAGCATGCTTCTAAAAACCAAAACTTTTCTTTCAAAAAAGGAATTTTTAAGAGAGAATAAAGGCCCCTGATAAGATTTTTGAGCGTTCGCCCGGATGTGTAAAAAATATTTTCCTTGAAAATGGCGTTCACAGTAAACAGGAAAAAATTATTATGCAACGACTAGGGGACGACTTTAAGGAAAACACGCTCATAAATAAAAATGTCCAATCTTTTTATTTAAGAAATTTTTGAGACAAGACAGCTTCCTCGTTAAATTTTAAACCTCCGGTAGTCCATGTATTTGTCTCAAGAATTGACTTTAAAGTGCAACAGAAAATATCAACATACATAACGACGAGCCACACTGAGCTTCGCTGAACTTGGTTGGTGAGTAAAGAAACTTATCATCTTCAAATGTTTACGGTGACTTTTCCAGCTTTATAATCTAGGTACACTTCAGTTTTCTCAAGTCAACAGCAAAATGGGGATCAATATAATATGAGGGAACTCACCCGCCTTCATGTCTCTTCTTGACTTCTCTCACCTTGCGCGCGATTCTCTGCGTTTCAGATCGCCTCCCCCCGGCGATGTTTTCACGGAATGGCGTTTGTTTTATTCTGTTTTGGCGCTCTCTTCAAGGTGGCTAGGGTAAAAGTAGCCATAATCCGGGGAAGTACAAAACTGGTCTTCCCGCTATGAGATGAGAAGGCAATGGGTGCAGCGTCTGCATTTGGCAAAATTGGACGATCACGGTAGGAAGTTGGAGTGGGCGGCGAATGACCCAGCGTTTATTTTCCCCGGAAAATCCGCCGACGAGACCAAAAATTCGCGGAAAGGATGGCACGATGCCCCTCATTCCCATTCGTACATATTTGTTTGCTAAGGTGCTTATGCCTTTGCTGCAACAGAGGTAAAAATAGACCTACATTTCAAGAAACAACTGTTTTCCGATATTTCGGTGGCCATTTGGAAAAATTCGTTTGTAGGATATCCGTTTGTTCATTTTGCATCAATTCTCGTTATCAGATTCACGCATTGAAAAATATTTTATTGTACGCTGGAACCCGTGAAAGGAGTGATTCATGAAATGCAGGTGGTGCTCGCTACTTTATTTTTGTTTGGCTATGGCTATACCCAGCTGTTCAATCGATGCGCGAAACCCTCAGTTTTCCACATCCCCGTATTTTAACGATATTCGGGTTTGGGCAACATGGCGAGGATACTACTCCCGATTTTCTTTTTAAATGAGATGATTACAGTGAAAGCGTTGCAATGCAAGCTCTGCCATGCAATTTTTTTGCTAGCCAAATATGTAACCTATAAAAAAAGTGTTCAAAATAAAAAAGGAAGGGTAGGAAGTGGCTGAATGTTCCTCTTTAAAATTTTCAACTAAAAAAAATGAACGAAATCCCATGACAGAAATAAAGAGGTTAAAATATAAAAAAATATATCCTTTGAAATCTTCCTATATCCACAACCACAACATACACGGCTTTGCCTTTCCGTTCTCATTCCATTCGCAAAGCTAACCGAACAGATACATTTATTAGCTCCGCTGTTTTTGCGCGCTGTCAAAAGATAACAGGCACTTGCCCAATTTACGAGGCGTTCCATTACACAATTGATTACGGGTCTTGTTTTTATAACTAGCGATTATTTTTGCAGCTGTCAAAAAATTTTCCCCGCAGTTCTCCTACCTCTACCCCGATCGACACACACGCACACACACACGCGCCCTCACGAGCGCGCGAACAACGGGTGCTAATCAAGAAGATTGCACCGAGTACGGCAATAAAAAGACCCGAGTCGACGCGGAGTGGCAAAGGGGGGGGTGGCGCGGGGTTGAGGGACAAGGGAGGTGCGGAGAGAAGGAGACTGTTGTGGAGATATTACCTGCAGAATAAAAAGGAAGGGAAAAAATACCACTCTGTCAGCGCGATTGCGACGAGCGATAAAAATTCGTTCGCCGCAGAAATGTCTTTTTTTTGGGGAGACGCTTGATTATTTTGGCTTCTGAAGCATAACGACGAAGGAATTGAACGACTGATTGATTTCCTGGCGGCACACATATACATACAGGCTATTGTTTTTTTCCAGACCTTCTCATGTAAGTGAATGAACTACTGTGACAGCAGATCAATAAAGGTGCAATTTTGTCAGGGGCAGGTTTGATCGAGTAATTGCACACTGATCCATGTCTGAGCAGCGTAATTACCCATGTAGGAATGAATTCAGAAGCATCTTACTTTTCAATGATTGCTGACGGCTGAGTGATTATAAAATCACAGTTGAGTACGTCACCTTGTTATAATGTACCAGCATTCTTGAAATGGAAATGAATTTTTAAAAATGTGTTTAATCATTAATTATTATACTTTTTAATTCAATTTTGGCTGAAAATAGTTGAGTATCAATTTGAATGTTTAGCATTTTGAAAAAGTTGGATGGATTCAAATGAACGAAAACTCGGTCTCAAAAATCAGCATAATTGGGTTGTTTTTGTGAAGCTAATTGCGTTGGGGAATTCAAGTTAATTTCAAAATAGTTCGTTTGCATAAATGACCGAATTAAATAGTTCAAGAATAACATCTTCATATACAAGAAGGCAAAATCTCAATTGAAGGCATGGGGGCGATAGGTTCCGCACCTCCTTCATTTGGAATCTATAATATATTGAATGGGAAATATGTTTACGGAATAAAGGAATGTCTAGCTGCCTTCCGAGTGGTTTCCCATTCTTTCAGATGGATTTTCAAATTCACCGGAACAATACATGCTGACGCTCTTCTGTAAGTACCACTTTTGTCGTTTAGGCATATGGGATTATGTATTCATTAGTCTCGCCCAGCGTCCTCACACGAAAATACGATAAATTCAGGCGATATTTACGAGAACTGAAATACATACAAAAACATTTGCAAAATACAATGATAGGAAATATAATTATACCTTTTGTTACTTTATGCTGGAACATTAATTCCTTGCCAAATAAGCTAGACGCAACGTTCTGAGACTTCAAAAATCCATTTATTAAGTACTAAGAATACAAGAATTAAGTGCAAGGAGTACAAGGAATTCATTTGACTCACCTAACTGAAACTGATGGTAAAATGGTAAATTGTGTAATCAGCATTCTTCTTATAATAAAGAAGTAAAAAATTGACGGAATCGGTTCCGAATATTTCGAAGTGGCATCTATTCCTCATCAGCGTAACGTGATAGTTTTCCTCTGTTTTTGAAATTTTTTTTGAGACAATAACAACTACGGTTATTTTCATATTTTACCATATTGTTATAGCACAGTTCAAAAAGTGAATTCAAGTCATTCTAAGATAGTCATTGCCATTAAGAAAAATTTCAAACCTGCTTTGAATAAGCAAAGCAGGAGAAAAATCGGCCAATCCACATTCTTTGCCATGCTCAGTGGCTTGATAGAGTTGATTAATATTTATAGAAGATCGTATTGACTTTAACATCAGTGGGGGTTTAACAGTTGAATTGGCCTCCTGGGTGTAATGTGAATGGAACGTCTAGTACAGTAATACGTTCTTCAGGTGGGAAATTACACTATCTACACGAAGCGATAGTATTCAGAGAGCCATTAACTTTCTATAAAAGTATTTGCGAAGCAACGATATCCATATCGTTGGAAATATTACTTTCAGGGAAGAGTTAATTTAGGAAATTATTGAATATTATTTCATTATTTCCGTTGGCGATTCCTGAAAATACTAGTATTCATTAGACATCAGCTCTCAGTGTTAGAAGTCTTTTTCAAAAACGAATATTGAACTTATGAAAAAATATTCATTTCTCCTATAGTATTGCCATTAATATTTAAATTCATATGAATCCCTTTTCTTTGAAAATTATCTTTTGAATCTTAAGGTGATCCTGATGGCTTTCTATCCGTCATCGCAGAAAGTTCTCAGTTATGAAGTCAGAAACTGAACACACCGGGTCGTTTGGATCCCATTGGAGTTTTACTAAGGATAACTTTACTGTCTATAAAGAAATGCTTAACAAGATTCTTGGTGCAGCGTGAATCGTTGATATCGTTGGTATAGAAGTTGCTACTGGGATGTTATGAGTGGCTGTGCCCCTATAGTAAATCCCAATTATCTTTCCCACGACTCCACTGCTGCCGTTCCTAATCATGAAGAAGAGGTAGCCATCCAGGGTGCAAGTTTTCGCTGGGGACGGCAATGGGGAGGAGCGCATGGGCATCATTGGACTGGAATGTAAATCACGTGCTATATGTATATGTGGGCTACTTAGACTTAGGGCTCATTAGTTTCTCAAAGCCTAGTCGTAAGGCTGCATGAAGAGAATAACGTTTGAAGGCGCTGCCTCTTAGTACGTGCGCAGTTCGCATAATACTTTGCCCCTTGATGAGCCCACCCTTCTTTATAACTCTCCTAATTACCCTCCAGAATTATTCATAAGAGGAGTACTAATATTAATGAGACCCAAATAAAAACAGGGGCATCAGGACCGGCTCAAAGGGTTTCGGTTCTTTGAGCCAGCCTTACCATTACTCCAGCTTCCTCGTTCCAATCACATAAGTAGGAAAAAATATTCTATTTCACCCTCGACTTTTTTTTGCTGCATTGCTATTTTCCGACATACGTAATGTTTGTTTTTCTTGGTGACTGCATAGAATCTTCCTTTAAACTGTAAACACGTTTCTTTAACGATTGGACGTGCACATTCCAATACTTCTTTGGGATAATGTGTGCTCTCCCTCAAATCCGATGCCCGTGGAACATTCCATATCACTCCGATTCTCTAAATGACTCTGACTTCGATGTTATAGCTATTGAGAAGCACACCGACTTGAATACGTTGTAATATTCACAGAAAATCACTTTATATTTTAAAATCAAACGGGCCTAATAAATAAAAACGATCGTTAGTAAAAAAGGTAGTCTTTATTTACCACACCTTACATTTGCATCGCTTACGTAAAACTAGATAGGAATACATACGGTAATTGAACTGGCATAAATTAACTTACTCCTACTTCAAACTTGCTTTCAACTGAATCTGGTTACCAAAAATTATAAATTAACATAATGGATGGAGTATTTTATTCTGAGGCTTATTCTGTATATAGAAATTCATTCCTAGGTCAAATTTGTGTCAAAAACAGCAATAATGAATATTTTTCAGAAATATTTAGCATTGCAATGAGAAACTCTAACACTAGTGTGCCTACGCAGCGTGTTGCAAATTTCCTTTCCAGAATACTCTGGACATTTAATACGTGAGGTAAGTCTGCAGCCATACTTATGCATATTGCCATTGTTCCTTGTCCTGGTAATATTTATATTCTTCATTTTTAAATTAAGTATTTTTTTATTGAATGCATATAAAATAACTAAGTGCATGTATATAAATGGAAGGGTCAGCACAATGTTGCTTAAAATATCTTTTGTAGAGAATAAAGTCAGTTACCTTAAATTTTTTGAAACTTATCTTTAAACTATTTTCACCCTTTTTGCATTTTGAGTAAATACTTTAAGTAATTACCATTGCTATTGGTTACAATATGACGCATTTAGCTTCCATCATCACTATACGGTCAGACTAGTCTCCTAGTCATTTTGATATAAATTATGGCTGTACTTAATGTTTTACCGCACATGTCAGTGCTAAAATTCCTAGATAATAATTATTTAATCAGTTTAAGCACCTAGAAAACTTGCATGTTCAAACTCTGTCATTATAATTTTATCTATTTACGAGTTTTTTTCTTGGTAGATAGACCATTACTGGATAACATATGGATATTTAATGCCCTAATTATTATTCTATAACCACTGTGCATTAGGTTTTATCTCCAGATACCTATGTCTCTTTATACAGCTTAGAAATACAATGTCGAGGGAAGTAGAGAGGCACTATCAACATATAGTATACTTTTACCTACAATCGTGTGAAATAATTGATTAATATACTAAAATAATAATGACCATACACTGATACCGGTGGATAATAATATGTTGTGGATCAATACTCGTATCATACTATCATCTTCATGCGCTTGAACACACTGAATCCTATTATCTAGAAATGATTTTCACAAATTAAGTGCATTCCCTCTAATATCATAATTTTCCAATTTTTTTTAGCATGTCTACGAGACAAAATAAGTTTTTTGGATCAAGATTCAATTTAGCCTATGCTTATTAACCTCTAAATCTCACTTGTACCATTGAAACATTCATTAATTGTAGTTCTTGCGGATTTGTTTTCTGTAAATTCATGTTGTTTAGTACTTAATACGTTATCTTTATAATGAAATCTAACTCTGACAATCGGTTTTTCCAGCATTTATCTAGAGATGGGACAAAGTATATTGGTCATTAACTTTTCATTGTTCATTAGGAGTTGATCATTCTCGCATTTTTTATGCAGCAGGATAATTTAAACTATGCATGATTTGTTAAATTTACTAGAGCCTTAAAGTATCTATGCATTGCTTCTTTAGGCTATTAGAAATGCTCACATGCTCATTTGATGCTTATAATTTTTAGCGTTTTCATTAAAATTTTAAATTCATCTTCAGTTATTATCATTGTGTATTTTCCCCGTGCGCTTACAACTGACAGTGTGCTTTGAAAAAGTTTGTGCTACATCTCTACCAATAATATTTACATAGTAATATTGAATTCGCTTGATGTTCCCCGGAGATTAGTAATCATCTAAGCATTACACTACTAAAACTGTTTTGACATGTATCAGATATTATCCTATTCACTATTTGAAACATTTTAATGAGGCTTTGCTTTGTTTGTTGATCCCTCTATAGTGCTTTTGATAGGTCTCCACTCTTTGTGATTCTATTTAGCCTTCTGCATCTATATCTCAGTTTGATTTTGTTAGATTCTTCTAGCATAATAGACGTTTTCAATCTCTTTCAGTATAGGCTCAAGTTTATAGGTAGTCTCCGGCATTAAGTGTTTCTTTTGTTATCTATCATTTGTTATATTTCTTGAATTCAGGTTTTAATTTGACATTTTGTTTTGCAAATAAACTATACCAATAATGAACTAAAAGTGAAAGACTTCCTGAACTTACTCTACCCTTGTTGATCGAAAACCTTAAATCAAACAAACTTTTGAAACACTATTTGAATATACATGTGTGTTCCTTCATTTTCTCTGGCGTACAATATAGTTTGGATAACTTTTACTGTTCCACATAAATTTTTACAGTATTGCTTTTAGATTTATTTCATTAGGAGATCTTTCATTTGGACGCGATGGTTGGATATTGTTTAATAAATATATTCCTGGAAATATGATTCTGATATATCTGTGGCTAAATTGTCTGCGACTTTATTTGAGTTAGCGTTTACACGTGGGTGAGAAGTTATAGTTAGCCGTACATTGTGACTCACAAATAGTAAAAAGCTCATTTGCTGTTATGAATTACAGATTCAGGTGTGATGTGGTGGAACCGTTTCATAATACCAGAGATGAAGACTACTATAATTTTCCACTAAATAAAGATTTATTCGCGACTATTTTCGTTGCACTAAATCATTTTCAAGCCCTTGGAAATGATGCAGGGCATCGAAACTAGTCCTGAATAAATCTTTATTTAGTGGAGAATTGTAGTAGTCTTCATTTCTCTCATGTACTATGTCGAAATCTCTAGCGACTATGATTTTCCTATTATTTTAATGGCCTAATTGCGAGTTTTCGTGAGCGTTGTCATGAATTAATAGTTGTATAAATTTGGAGAGCTATAAAATCCAATAGAGTATATACCTCCTCTATTAATCACGGTCGCTGTACTTTGATCATTTCCCATTGAATGTGGTCATTCCACTCAAAACTTGCTTTATACATTGTCGAATACATTAAATGTAATTTGCGTATTGTATTTTCAAAGAAAGCCACTAAAATACTCTTACATTTTGCTCTGAAGTGATAATCAACAAACAAAATTGTTTGATTCTACTTGGACGTTATTCTCCTATAACATATGTTTTGTGGCATAGAGTAAATCTGCCTGTTCATGAAATAATGCCTTAAGCTCTATGTTTTTGTTTGATTTAATTTACAGCATATGCTAAAGAAGACGTTCAACAAAATGCAGTGTACTTGTCACTGTAGGTACTAAAAGTACACTGTTTACATATGCCAACGAGCAGTTGTGGAAGAGTAGGCTGAGTAGGAAAGACCTGTGAAGGACAAAGACTGTTGATGTAAAAAGTATCCAGTTAAATGATTCATTGTAATTGCTCAGTTGAAGGCCACATACTGTTTCCACTGTTAGCTTTTTAAAGATGTTTTCACTTAAAAAAAATCCACCTCCTACCAAGACTAACTGAAAATCACACCATCGCGGTCGAATTAGGATTTCATAGGGGAAGAAATGATAGGCATTTCATAGAAGAAATAAACTTATTTAAGAAATTTGAATTTATATTGACGTAACAGCTAAAAAATATTCACCATAAAATATAGTTGTTTTGAAGGAAACCTTGCACACAATTTTGATACATTCTGAATTCGACAAATGTTTAGTTATCGTTGATGAATACTTGGGTATTTGGGGATTCAAAACTATAGACATGGATGATTAATTGTTTTATATCTACTGTTGCAAAGATCAAAATGTATTATGGGACGCTGAAGATTGAAATAGAGGGGAGAATATTCGGCAAACGAGGAATAGGCAGGGATAGGATAGGGATGTTGGACGGAATGAATGGAGGAAAGACGCATATGGAAATAAAGGGGGGCATGTCGTCGAGATGGATGTTGGTCCGCTTTTTCTTAGGAGAAGCAAGATAGTTAATTGGTAGTTGTGTCATCCAAAAACTACCTTAACTAGTGCATTATATAATAATAACATGCATACATATACTTATTTCTTTGCCGAAATACTTTATTTTATTACAAATTCATATTCTGCGTATAGTATAGTGCCGTAATACCTGCTGTCTCTTTGGAGAATTGCCTACATGCCAAATTGGTCATAATTGAAATATTTTGTTTACCTTTACCTGTTTTATACACATTATCTATCGTTTTGTAAAAAAATAATTATTGTTACAGTTTTCTTATTTTGTGTACGCATTAGCAGACAGGAATTGATCTCACGGAGTGACGAAATAAGGGTGAGGGAAGGAGGATGGAGGTGGGAGGGAGAGGGCTTGGGGGTGGCTCGGGTAGCGAGGGAGGGTGGGAACGAGGAGAAGTGACGAGGGCCTACGTGCGCTTTCGAGGAGGGCGAGAGAAAATTGGACCAATGGGAGAGAAGTGGGAACTGGGAGGGAAGGAGGGAACCCCAGAAGGCTGCGGTGGCCAGGTTGCGTGCGGGTATCCCAGAAGGCAGCGCGAGCGTGACTCGTAGGACCAGAACGGGTGTATTTTTCCCCAACCCGCTACCCTCTCCATCCCTCCCCAATTCCCACCCTTGCCTTACTTTCTCATCAAAAGTCCCCCGCGCCGTTCCCACGTCATACACCCCCATCCCCACAGTCCTTCTTCACATCCCTCCTCTCCACTTCTCCCATTTCCCAACCTCTAATTTTTCCTTTAGGTTTCAACGGCATATCTTCTGAGACGGTGTCCTGTAATTATCACCCAAATGCATATGATTCGCATTTCATGCCGAGAGAAAATAAGCGTTCATGGTAGTGCGTGCAGTTTATACAAACACTTTGGAAATATATTCAATTCCGTCCCGGTTTTTCCTGTGAGCCACTCCACTGCGTAACGACTTTCACGCTTCTGATCTCGTTATAATCGCCATACTAAAAAGAAAGACTCGTACTTTTCCACAGATTTGTGGAAAACTGTGGAAAAGTACGTCTTTCTTTTTAGTATGGATATTAAATACTTCCACGAAGTGAAGCCTGAAACAATAGAATATATTTGTTATAAGCGGTTGGCTCCGAAATATTCTTGTAACATTTTGCGGGAAATCGTGCCTTTGTCGTCATATAATTCTTTTAAGCTATGCGCCATTTCAAATGCAACAATGTAAATTAGAGTAATAATGGGTAATAGGCATCAATGGTATATCATTAGAAATGATGTTCTTGAATAACTATACCTATCTGTATTACGCTTGGTTTATTTTATGGGTGAAGGAAGAGGTCACCTAATTAATTATATTAATTAAAATTGGACAATTTTACAATTAAAAAAAATTTTATTTTATCATGATATTCCACCAAATCACGCCTGAAATGTCTCTTTTTGTTAGATCACCTCATGCTAATCGCTACTATTTATGCCATTATTCAGGATTGCTCTGGGGGGAGGATATTTCCTTGGCCAGATATTTTGAACACATACTTCAGGAAACATAGGTAGTTGCCGCAACAGTAACTTTTAACGGAGTCGACCGCTAACATGCATTTTAATGAAACTATTTCAAGAGTGTCAAGGCGAATGATTTTTACACTCTGAAATTGTTTTATTTAAATGCATATTAGTGGTTAACTCCGTTAAAAGTTACTGTTGCGGCATCTCCCGCAATTTCTTGGAAGTTGTCAAAGATGGAACACCATTTTGTTTAAAGTTGGCTTTGACCTCGTAGACTATGCCACGTTACGAATGAGAACTCAATTACGAATGTCTGTGACATTGTATATTATTTCGTCACAAGATCTTGTTCCTTTAAAGCCCCCAAAATTACAGAGTTTAAGAGAATGTCTCGATAACTTAACATGCTAAAGCACTCGACCGGACATCGACGGATCCGAGTTCGAATCCCGGTCAAGGCAAATGATTTTCAAACTCTGAAATTGTCGCATTAAACACATACATTAATGCATAATATTGGTTTCATTAGTCAGTGCCAGTGTGGAAAATTTGAACGGGGTGCACTCAGATTAGAAATCGCACGTTCTCTCCACTATATTAGCATGCAGCCGTAATGTTGATTATTGGACATAATCATTTTAAGATGTATAAGCGTTCAGTTCACAATGGTGACAGCGCATCCAATTTTAAATGCAGAAATGAATTTGGAGGTGGAAAATTCCTAGCTTGGCACTACTTGTAAAACGAATTTTATCGATTTTGTACGTGTGATACCAATTTCATTGATCAAACCGATGGTGGTGATCTCAGAATATTCTCAGAGGTGTTTTTTCGCAGGTTGTTCAATTTTCGATTTGAGTTTTTTCAATCTTCACAGTTAAACAACAACTCCGTAATACTTGCCATAATTATAATTTAGTCCATTTTGTTTTTTCGTCGAGTGGCAATTGTTCGTTCAAGATTGGAATGGTAATTTTGTAGCTTTCGGTGCAATTTGTTCATTATTAGCCCTGCGTAATAACCCCAGCCTAGATGCAATTTCGGCAATTTTCATGCCTAAAAAAAATACTGCTTGAAAAATATGAAAAACAGATGAAAGGACATTAAAGGTATTAATGGAAAGGTAAATGAAGTGCACTTATCCATTTTAATCAAACAGATAGATGTATTTTACCCCTACTCTTTCAATTATATCCTATTATTCTATAAATTACCTTTGGTGTCACGTGATTTGCATCATAGTTTAATTCCTGTATACTGCCTGAAAGTTAGGATTTTATGTGTTTTACATCGAGTAGAATTTATAGTGCGAATAATTACTTTCCCAGCTAAAAGCGACGAAAATCTAACTGCTACCGTTGATGGGACTCGGTGGGAAAAATTCATTCATGGAAATGTGTTCGGAAGCTGAATCTTCCTCGGTTTAGTTACTTTTTTCGGGAAAATTAAAGTTAAAGTCGTTAATTTTCGCTCAGTCATTAACAAAAATAAAATATTCTCACATAAATAAATTAAAATTTTGATACGGATAACGAAGCGCTAAAATAAGTCCGGACTCGTTGGTGTGTAAACTTTTCGTAATTAAGAATTCTCCCAAACTTTCATGTTCGTGAATCGAGGATCACCTAAACCCATTAATATTCAAGGGGTATAATCCATATAAATGCAATGGGATGCTGGGATTTTAACCCCCGCGCACCAACATTTCAGTCGTCTTCTTCTGCTGGGAACACAATTCTTCGCAGAAGAGAGGGAGACTTTTCTGGAGGAATAGTACAGCATTGAATTTGCCGAGCGTCGGAGGTGTGTTCGGCGGAGAGAGGCGGAGGATAGGACGGGGGTTGAGGAGAAGGCCCCGGGTGTCTGAGCCGCAGGGGGAAATTGGGAACCCACGAGGGCCCGGAGGGCAATTAACGCAGTCCAACGGCGCACGTCCTTAAATGAAGTCTTTCCCGACCCTTCCGTCCGTCCATCCGATTCTCTTTGCGGTCAGTCTCATCCAACCGCGCATCACGCACTCCTGTTCCACCTCAAGACCCCCCCCCCTCTTCTCCAACTCCCCTCTTCTTTTCCCACCCCATTCCCTCCCGGATATTGACCACCCCCCCTCCTCACATGCCTCCCAACCACCCGCTCCCGTCCTGTACCGCGTTCATTTTTTCCCCGTCGGCATTTTTTTACTTCCAGTTCTCCTCCCCGCCCACCTTCCCACGAGACGTCCTGATGCGGGGGGGATTAGGGAGGAAGAGGAGAGTGGGAGAGGTCAACGTGCGTGAGCGGAAGGAGGGGGACAGCGGGGGGTTGAGTGACCCTTTTCTCTCTCTCTCCGGGTTGCACCAAGGGCGTGGGTGTGGTGGAAGAGGGTGGGGTGTCAGGTGCGCCAAGGTGGCCGATGGGTCGGGGGTGGACGGGGGGGTGCAGCTCTCATTCCCCCATCCAAGTTAACGTGGGAGGGGTGGCGCGCGCTCCTCCGCCGGGGTGTGGCGGGCAGCGGCCGCGGTATTTGGTGCGTGGCGCTCTTCGTGAGGGAACGGAGGGACGGCCTGGGAGAACGGGGGACGTAACTCGTTTGGGGACCCCTGAAGGAGGGCGGGAAACTTTCTTTCTCGACTCCCATATCATTCGGTGACGTGCCCCCTGCCATCTCGCCTCGCTCCTCGTCCGCCAGCCCTCCTGCCTGCCCAGTTCGCCTAGCGACCCGTCCTGTTGCCAGCGGACATCCACGTCCGCAGATGCCGCGTCGTTTCTGACATTCCTCTTTTGATAGTTTCTTTTTGTGGATGGAGAGAATTAACTCTTTTCTTTTAAAGTGAAACTATTCCAGAATTAATAATGGTGAATTTATTTTCTGATGAAGTCAGTATTTCAATGGAAACTCTTTGGTTTAGTGTAGAATAGCAATGAATTCCATAGGCGCTCTACTTACGGAAATGGTTGACTCCAAATTGCCCTCCTCATTTGAGACAAATTCATAATTTATTCGTCTTCTCATAGCTCTAAATTTGCCATCACTAAGTCAAGAACTTTTGACTTGAATATTTATAAAATTTTCTCAATTCATTTCTGGAATTAACTCCAGCCATCGAAACATTTGGTACGCGCGATCTCTCCTTGTTTTCAAGCACTATTACGTAAAAATTTACGGAACATATTTCTCGAAAAATACTTGAAACGATGGATTTAAGCACTATCGTGTACTTGATGAGGAATCTTAAAGACATTTGAAAACAATGGGACAGCAGTAAAGGCTCGTGTCAATGTTTCGACCAGTGGTAATATTGACTAAAGAATGGAAGTTTTCAACTATGCCATTCTTTGTCAGAAAAATTTACAAAAATGTTGTCTCAAGTATTCTTTGTCTCCGTATAGACTTCTCTTTGCATTTAAAGTTGAGCCCTCGTTGATTGCTACTGTTTAGCTCTAAGTATTGGTGTTTGTGTGCTCTATTCTTTTATGAATGATTGTGCTTAGGAGCCACAACTCCGGAAGTGTATTTGCTTAGGTTTTGAATATTTGGTCCCATCAGTTGTTAGAGGTAATTTCTTTAACCCCGTATAACTTCAAATTTAAACTATAAATGTAAGGTTATGCCATGTGTACGTTTCTGCAGCTGCCTTTTTTTTCTTTAAGTTGCCAAAACGTTTCGGAAAATTTCATTCGGAAAATTCAAAACTGATTTAAAAATGATATTCTACTTGGAAAATATAATTTTTCATTTTTTTGACATAGATACGAAGATTCAGTACGAAATATTTTATATACCTTTGAAATGGGACGTATGGTGGATTTATTCTGTCATCTAAATTGTTGTAATTAAACTATGCAATATTCCTTCGTCATCAAAATATTTCAAAATATGTTATTAAATGGATTGAACTAATTATTTAGGGTTTATAATTTTAAAAAAATATTTGAGGATTTTTTTGTCTCCTCAGGTATCATTTTTCAGGAGAAGGTGAGCCACGCATTCTTCTCCCTTCAGAGGCAATCGATGGCGATTTTTAATAAATTTACATCCACCTGGAGATCAATAATTTGTCAATTTAGGCAGCATCGTTGGTAACTAAGGGCTTGAAGTCCTCTCTGGAGGTCCATTCAATTTTATTAATCAATGTATAAATAATAATAAGGGGGGAAAACTCCACTGGCCGTAAAAAACAGTCGCAACTCTCGTCAGACCAAATTGTTGTGTTGGTATTCGCGGGAACCAACCACAACCTCTCGACCAAGAATACCCTCTGTGGTGGTTTACGGGAAATTAATCCACGCCAGGGACCACACACAGCCACACACACACTATCCTGTCTGGAATCCTTCACGAAGCTGTGAGACTTCGTCAAAGATTCCAGGTGGAAATGTAATCCTTCACGAGGCTGTAAGGAAGACCCCGTTAAGGATACCAGGATGTATTACAAGCACACACTCTGTGACTATCCACGAAGGACGAGCACAGACCAATCACACACACTAGCACTCAAGAAGCACACACACACGCACTCAAAGGGCCCAACTTCTGGGAGAATCTGAAACGATAGAGCGCAGACGAGGATAGCGTCGAACACGCGTGTTTCGGCCACAAAGTGGCCCTCTTCAGCGAACTGAAGGGAAAAAACACCTCCAACACAAGGTTGAAAGTCTGACGAGAGTTGCGACTGTTTTTTACGGCCAGTGGAGTTTTCCCCCTTATTATTATTTAACCTAGAGGCCGTAGAGCTCTTGAATTCTTGCTAAATCAATGTATAACTGTAGGCCGTTCATTTACGTCAGCTGATAATTAACATACTAAATTATGATACGCTGTTTTATATTTTGACACATTTTCACCCGTAATTTTCCCAGTTCATTAAATATGACTGAGAAAGAAATGAACATAAACCCTGCTATAGATCTTACACCTTTGGTACGAAATAGTTCATTTGTTATGGCTTGTACACCTAAAGGGAAGAGACGGTGGATATGACTTACAAGGTTACCCTAACGTGTAAGCGAATTGAAGTGATGGGTCACACCCATTTCACTAATCAGGTATTTTCTTTTATGTTTAATGTTGCTGTTTTTTCTTTATCTACTTTCCCCGATGCTTCCGGGTACTTCAATCATTTTTGGTAATATAACCACCTGACTACGGACGCCAAAAATATTTTCCTACATGTTTCAATGCCCCACTTACAAATATGCAACGAATCATTTCATTTGTTTATCATTTGGGAAGAAATGAAGTATTTCTCCCATTAACCGATGCAATATTTAGCTTAAAGGACTTTTCCATAAAATATCTCTATCCCTTAATAAGAATCCTTTTGAATAAGATAACTATTCGAAGCTAGCTTCTCGAGCAATGTCTGGATTGCGGCTTTTGTTGAATCGTTGCATATTTTCACCAATATGATTTGCAAAACTTCAATCGCCTTAGCTTCTCTTTCCAAACTCGAATACTTCCGTCTCTCGTTTTCCCCATCTTTCGACGGATAAAATAGTGCCCTAAACTCTTCGTACTGCAATTGACTCCAGATTTTATAATTCTGTTGCACTGCAGTTTTTATTCTGGCGTTATTATTAAGTCCAGTCACTTGACGCCCACAGCCGTAGTTTTATTTTTGAGACGCGTTCACCGTGAGAAGCTCTTCGCGAGTTGGTCATCGATGTTTATGCGCGCATGTATTCGCGATATTTCACGACCAAGGAGTCGTATTGTAAGTTTATGGTGAATAAAACATTCGGATTCAGTCATAAAAGTGTTATCTATGGCGCTACCCACATCACGAAATGGACTCATTTCTTCAACATTTTGCGAAAAAAAAGATTTATCAATAAATAATGCGCGTTGAATTGGCATATAATTCCATAGAAACAGCTTACGCCAAGGCAGACTTCATCTCCCGGATTGTATAAAGAGCTGGAACTTACACTTTTTTCCTCACACCACCACCTAAAACATTCCTCCAATGCAGTGCTCCTGTACATGAAGCACTAGCATAAATTGCGGTCAGCATATTTAGTAGCAGATGGTTTAGCCATAAGCAATCGAATTCTTCTTTTTCGTGTTCTCCAAAGGTGTTTCTGTCTCTTCCTTCTGATAATTTCTTTATTCAACTAGCTCATAGCGTGGTAGGCCAATTTTTCTATTTAAAAATTTGTATTTCACCCATTTTTATTGTGTGCTCATTCCGTTTATCTTTAATTCCCATTATTCTCTTGTGGGTGTTATTTTATGTGAATATTTATTTTTTTCATTTCTAACTTAGTCTCGTTTTGTTTATTCTGCAAAATTTTCTTCATACTTACTTTCATTCAGATTGTTTTTTTTTGTTTTTCTTGTCTGTTCTACCGTTTCCGTGGAATACACCACTAAAGGGGGGGCTGAGGAAAATGCCGAAAGAGGATCAATCAAATTGACAAGACCAGAATTTGATGAAAAGATGCAAGGGAGCGAATTTTCAAAGAGAGACTTAGTATTACGGATGAGTCATCACAAGGGCAATTACTTTGGCTTACATTAGGCCGTTTGCTATTCCACAGCTTTCATTAAAGTATATTTTTATTTCATTCAGCTTTCATTTGGTATAATGTGGAATTTATTATTCATCTATACTAGTAGTCATCCTTCTCATACCAAACGCTCAATTCCCAACTCTCTCTCTATCCGCGGACATCGGATTTGCAACACCACAGGTACCCTCAACAAATACCTCCACAATCTACACCATGCATTCCACAAACGCGGTTACCCAGAAAAGCTCCTACAGGATAAAATCTACCGCTCCACCCGACCACATACACCACAGAATAACAACCCCACATCTGACGCTGGACTCAACCTTTGCACAACCTATTTCCCCGGATCCCACAGACTGAAAACCCTTCTCAAAGAACTTTATCCTATATTACATAACAATGACGTGACCACATCCTTACTGCCCCAATGCCCCTCTGTCGCTTACAGACGACCAGCCAATCTCAGAAACCTTCTGAGATCCACCAACCCTTTGGCACCCCGCCCTGACAAATTTCCACATATTCCCCCTACCTGCAATCGCCTCCGATGTAAAACATGTCTGCTAATCAGATCTGCTCTCCTTTCCCCACATCCCCTCATTGTCCCTTCACCCCGTTCCCACGCTAATTGCCTCTCAAAAAATATTATCTATCTTTTGTCGTGCAAACTATGCACCTCATTCTACATAGGCGAATGCATTACCCCCTTATCCATCCGAATGAACTATCACAGCTACTCATGTAATTCTGCTTCACTCTCTTCTCTTCCTATCCCTTTACACGCAAGTTCACACAACCTATCATTTGACGAATGCTTTTCCCTAACAGTTCTAGAATCCCTACCCGATTCAGCCACCAACATAGAGGTGAGAACTCGCGAATCCGCATACATCCTACATTTCCGATCCTTTAAAATTCCCACCCTTAACCGCCATCTTTAATTTTCTTCCCAACAGTCCCTAAACCTTCCGCCCCCAAGGCACTCTTCCCTCAAAACCTCTCAGTCAGACCTGAAGAACGCCTCGGAGTAGGCCGAAAGCTTAAATCATCTACAGTGTGAGTGTCCTTTTACGTGTTATCTGTTTTATTCTGTGTTCTATTGTGCCGTCCAAAAGTTATATTGCTCTCGTGAGTACTTCCGCATCATCTATACATATATATAATATATAATATATATATATATATATATATATATATATATATATATATATATATATATATATATATATATATATATATATATATATGCGAGGAAATTAGTGATCTTTTTGCTCTTATTTCGAACATTTTCACTTTAAATGGGCATATAGCTTGGAATTGCCCTAAGGATACTTTACATACCTATATAAATTCACACAAATGTTGTTAGTAACTACCATAGAAAAAAATATCAGTTAAGGTTGAAACGTTATGATGCTTACTTTTTGAGCATAAAGTTTCCTTCCTGAATGCGTTAAATACTTTTAAGACAATGTTTCCTCCCCTGTGAAATTTCAATGCTCCTAGGAATCCAACCAAAACAAACAGTAAAAATGAATTGCATCAACCATCTAAAGGAACTTCGCTGAAATTTTTGATGATCAAAGTTCCAAAAAGAAAATAGTGTACGGTTTCTTTAATGATGTCAATTCTATTAGTCTTTTGGAGAAAGATAAAATTTAATCATTGGACTAGTTGATTATTTTGTTTTATGATTGTACATAAAATCTGTTTTTTTTTATTCAACGCTGTTTCAGGAAAGAGTTAATGATCGGGAAAATGTTGGTACTTAATAAGATAAATATTCTGTAAAGAGTTAATGATGTGGAAAAATTCGGATTTGCGAATGACCAGTTAATTCCGAATGAATAAATTTGCCTGGAGTAGTTCAAATCGCTTTCACATTTTGCAGTTCAAAACGTGAGTTTCGTTTAAAAACCTTCAATTAATGCTATTAATAAATTAATCGAGAAAATTATAATTATAATTTAGCTGTACACTTTTTGTAAAAGGTATTTTTTCAAAAGTGTGTAACAATCACATGTGTAATAATAATATTGAAATGAAATGCATATATATCCATGCTATTTATTTGTCACTTCCTCTGAAACATACAAAAGTGAATTCCTCTATCCGTGGGATGGCTCTAACGGTGTGATTTTTAACTCAGGGCAAGGCGTGTGAAGGGTCTCCAGTACCCTCGTCTCTCTTCCCACCACCGTTTTTCCTCTTTGGCGACGCGAAAGAGTCTTGGTACTCAAAAGATATTATACTAGCCCCACCAATCTATATATTTTTCGTTGATTAAATGAATCGCCTTCTTGCTCATATGGTTGGTACACTTATATGTGTTTTGTAAAGCATTATTCTTATGGTTTATTTTATGCTTTCGATGGACCCAGGAACTACACAATACGCTGCCCCTATGACATGAATAACACGACACAGACGATACTTCTATTTTCCTTACTTTCTATAATACACATTAAATATTTCGTTTTTCAGCCTTGCATACTTTCATTTATATTATACGAAATGTCTTTTATTTTCCTCCCTCCACCATACCATCCTCAATATCTTCCTCTTAACGCCTTCATTCAAATCTCTTTGAGTATCTTCTTAATCCATTCGTGCTATCTTTCAATTTCTCCCAACATTCGTCACTCTTCCCCTAACATGCCTAGAACGTCATTGTTAGTTATTATTTCCATTCGTTTAATTTTTTTTATTCTTCTTCACGCCTAAATCTCTAAATCCATCATACATCCGTTACAAATCTGCCTGTTATCAACTCCAAAAAGACCTCCTAAATTTCTGTGAACTTGCCTAACAAAAGTCTTATGCTGATAAACTTTAGTAAAAATAATTTCCCTTTCCCTATTTTGCTCTATATTCAATTACACTTGGTATTTTCAAATGTTGTCACTACCTTCGTACAGATATTTTTACACGATTCAAATTCCTCTTCCTTTCTTTAGCTTTACTTTTTCTTATTTTAGCACTTCGAACAACATATTCCACGATACCTTATCAAAGGCTTCCTCCACTTTCACAATAGGTTGAGATATTTCTCCTCCCGTATATTGTCTTGTCCTCATAAATTTTGGCTTGACCTGATTGACAATTTGAGAGTATTACTTCAGTCTTACCGTTAGTTTCTCCGATATGTATGTCAGGATTTAAGACGCATGCCATGCGAGATTGAGGGTTTGAGAGAGGTCGCATTAAGAAGCAGCTGCTTTCTTAGAGATGGACACTATTGCATCGTCAGAAAACATTCCAGTCTCATATGTCTGACAGGTAGGCCCGTAGGTACGCTGCAGAAGCTAGTAGCCATCTAAATAAACACTCAGGATTTTGTCCTCGCCTATTACTTTCTTACTCCAAAGTCCTCGAATCGTAAAGTTGAACTCACACTTGAGGAAGGAATATCTCATTTCCTCAGTTTTGACTTAGGCTCATTCACTTTTCCAACTTAAATACTTACCACCTAGCACACTCCTAGTGCACCACATTTCCCTCCCTCTATTAATTTTCTGAAGTTTTATATTATAACTTCTTCGTGATTATCTCCTCCGCAACTCTGTGTTCCATTTTTATAATTTCCTAGCCTACTACTATTTCTTTATCATCTTCTACCTGCGTGTAAACCCGGATCACTAAAACGTATTTTCCATCTATTTATAACTCCACTAAAATATTTCATCATTTGTTTTTTGTGTGTATATATATATACACACACAATCTTAATATTCAATATTTCATATTTAAGTTAACCAAGTTTTTCCTCGTCCTCATCTTTCCCATATTTCTGGAACGCCTAATTTAGTAATTTAACGTGATTTCTGCGTATCTTATTGCGAAAATTTCCAGGAATGACATCCGCACTCCACACTGCTTGTCATGGAAAGCACCTAATTTCTGCGAATCCCTAACTTTCCGGAATTTATTATTATAATTTGCCACCAGATCGTAGCAGGAAATGCGGCCTACCTCATTATTTTCTTCACGATACCATCAATCAATTTTAAGGCCTCCCATTCGAGGGAGACGAACTTGCTGCCTCGTCACTGAGATTCAACATGCTTCGAATACCTCACATCTGGCTCCTGCTCGTCGATCCATCTACCATGGATGAGCCTATCAGAAATAATGTTTCTTTTTGCCAAAAGAGCAAACTTTAGAGAAAATTGGAACGACCCATCCATACTATTCCATGGAGGGTTACGGTCGAAGGCGAGAATGAATACTGTGCTATATTTTCATTTCCATAGTATAATGCTCAACAGATTTTCAATAACAACTGACATGTTTAAATGTTTATTTGTATGTTCCTATTCTATTACTCATTATTTTCAGGAAGATAGATTCCTAATATTGCAATTGTTTTACTTTACCTGATGATCTTCTTTACTTATATTTCTTCTTTTACGTTTATCTTTTCGTATAGCAAGTTTATTTTCTCCGTCATCCTGTTATGTAGTGCCTAGTCCATATTTTAATGTTTGCCATATTATTGGTAATAACATCGGCTTTTATTACGTACGCTTCCTTTTTTTCACCCTGCTCACTTAATTTTTATCTGACTTTCCCCAAAATTGCTTCACTGCAAATCCAATGAAAGTTATGATGAGAGTTAACTTGTACCAAGTACTCACATGCTAATTGTTCTCTACTTCATCTGTTTACCTATTTGCTATCATCATGCAATTAGATTCAAGTTTTCTTCAAAATATTCATCTCAAACGTGTATAACTACTAGTCTTCACCTGAGGAGTTTTAATGCCGCAGCACTTTTAAAGCTAATGCAAAGCTTTTGAATTTAACTAAATATTTTTAGAGAGGTGACTTACTTCATGTCCATGCATATTAAATGTCTCCGAGATGGAACTTCCTCATCATATTTCATTCCTACCCTTCCTCACTCCATCTTCTCCTCTCTGCCGTCATCATTCATTCCCCAAATCTTCGTGGTAATAATTCCGCGAGCTTTTCTTTAGTCCTCAAGTCACACTTCTTGACTTTTTACCTTTAATTTACACATAGTGTGTTCTTAACTGCCTCGGTCTTACCAACGAGACGAATACGACGCACGAATCAACGCCTTTTCTCATTCGCCTCGACAGGCTTTAATTTTGACGCCTCCGTTCTTATTTCAGAGGTTGTAAAAGAATAATTGAATTTTTTATTGGTGACACCAGCATCTCCTCTTACCATCCTCTCATCCCATTTCTCACGTTTTTATTCCCGTTTTCTGGTCATTTAGCATCCCTATCTCCTCTTTTCCCCCTTTTCGCGTTCATCTGTACCGTTTCTTCTCCTGCAATATACCCGTAGAAAGCCTCAAAAAAAGTGAAATTATGAAGAGTTGCTAAAACCAGCCCAAACTAAGAGAGACTATGTAACACAGAAACTCTTAATTCTGAATCCTTAACTTAGGACTATTTTTTTCTAATAGATTTCATTGGTACTAATTGACATTGAATTTTAAATGTGAGTGACTACAAAGAATGACGTGGAAAACGTGTTCTCCGGCTAATTTTTTATTCCCTTAGTTTTAATCCCCCACGAGATTGAAACATTGACTATACCACTAAAGAGGTAAATTGATCAGTGAAATCGGTTGTCACACACTCGGGTAGCTTAAGTACATCCTCACACAAAACATTGGTTTGCTTCCGAGGCCATTTTGTGTTGCAAAGAATGAGAACGTTGCTAGCATGGAATGAAGACATTTTTAATGCAGACCGTGTGAAGTGAGATCATGTCTCTTCAATGAGTCATTATTATTTTCACTTAAGACTCACTGTGGTATTCGGCTACTGTCTGTGATTTAATACACATTTGGTAATAATACTACCCAATATTTAAGAATGAACTGTGAAGACTGGACAATAGAAATATAAATATTTGTAAGCTTGGTCCAAATCTGTATACAGCGTGGCTCTCATAGACGTGTTCTGGGTTTCTGAACGGTCTACGTATATATTTATAAAGCGTTTACTTCTTCTCAAATATTGTTCCCCCATTGTACATGTACACTGTTAAAATAGGCTGTTAGTGATAATGATTATTTTGAATCGCAAGGAAACAAAAAGGAACTGCGTTTTACCTGTGCACATCTAAAGATATATCTTGCAATATTCATGTTAACGTTAGGATATCCGGAAGGAAGCAGAATATATGACCATAATCTTAAAAAAACATACATTAAATTGAGAGCTATGACCTGGCCTAGATAAGAGGGGTCATTTAGATCGTGATGAAGCATTTAAATGGTTATTTCGACGAGTTGTTCACTAATGCTTAAAACAATTTGTTTGAATCGCCAAGGAAAAAAAATGTAAAATCAAATATATATTTTAGAGAAAATTTAGAAGCAATGTTGAAAAAATTACGCGGCTATGTTAATTGATGTAGTGTCCTCCATGCTAATTGAGTAGATTAGTACTCTTTGATGTTATGCTATAACGAAACCTGGGTTGTAAACGTTATAGGAAATATCCCTCATTATAATGGTTGAAAATCGGGACTATGGGTATCCCAATATATATGCGTTCGTGCATTCCATCGGTTTCATCCTTTTTCTATGGAGCATGTAGCATCAAGCAAGCCTTTTTAGATGCGATTTCTAGTTGAGATTTGTAACATTACTATCAATTTTTGCCTTTCGATGTCCGCGGCATTTCATGTTGCAAATATTATGGCAGCTGTTATTAGTCGTGATGGCTGCGAGAGCTTCAGTGCATTTTCCTCAGCTTGCACTCTTGAATTAATGATTCCGCTCGTTGTAATTTGAATTTCCTTCGGGTTAGAGGGGTCCCGCGGCCCGTTCAACCTTCGCGCTGTAATTATTTCCTATCCTGAGCAGAGACGGGGGAGTTGGAGGATGGGACGTTAATGTTTTAAATATTAGAGCAGCATCTTTCGGAAAGCCCGCTCCATAATTAACGCACCCCGCCGTTATTGCTTCATTTATTATTTTTCAAGGGCCTGGCGACGCGTGCCATAAGCCAACCTGAATAAAAAATGTATTCGCACTGCGGAAGCCCCCCGGTTATTTCTCTCTTTTTCTCTTTCTCTCTCTCTCTCTGCCTTTCCCTGTGTCTCATTTTCCCTCTCTCTCTCTTTCCCTTAGCCTCACCTACAAAACCCCCTTGGCCCCCCAAAACTATATATAAACTTCCCCTAGCATCGGAATCATTTTTTATTCCCCAACGCTTTCCCAGCTTTTCGTTCATTTCCCACTACGTAGCGCCGGCTGACCCCTCGTGGGAATTCCCTTCCTTCCCTCCCCCCTCGGATACACTTCCCTGCCACCCGTGCCCACATACACACACACCCCCTTCCTGCTCTCCCTCCCTCACACTCTTCCTCCCCGTTCGCCCCCGTGAAACTAATTCCCGGCCCGGTCGGGCTGCCTCTGCCGAGGTAGGTAGGCAGACAGTGTCGGTGGCCACGGTTGCGGCCGAAAATTGGCGTTGACTGAAAAAAATCGGGGAAGCGGAAAAAAATAACGGACGGGAGGCGGTGGCCGGGAAGTGGGAGGAGAAAAAGGGAAGAAACGGGAATTCTTTATGAATAAGTTATGATCCCCCTCCTCCTCACTTTGTCCGCTCGCTCGCCTTACCACTTGCGCAGAGTTATTAAAGCCGTGGGTGACGCTCGTTCGTTGGTCGGCGTCGGGGAAAAAAGCGTGTGCCCCCTGCACACGCACGGCGGGCGCCTCTAGATATTCGCCACGCCATCGTCCACACGTCACGCCGGCGTAAACCCCTCCCCCCTGGGGGTCTGCACAACCCCTCCACACCCTCACCACCCCTTTCACCCTGTCGCTAATCCGCAAGCTTTCGTGTCAATCTCCAGTCCTCGCGTCCGTTCGTCCAATCCAGAGCAGGGCGAAGTTTTCGGATAGCAGGATGGGGAGTTAGGGATGGGGGGAAGGTGGGGGCCTTCTTCTTTTTGCCATCGCCGTGGTAGGCGGATGATTAATCCTCGAACGGGATTATTCAAGTTTTTGTCAGGGCGGAGTGAATGCAATTCTTGGATGCTTGAAGGCGAAAAATAACCGAGGAAGGTTATAATGTTGTCTTTATCATGTGGTCATTGAATTTCCTTCGCGTAAATATCAGGTTGTCGAATCGTTCATCATTTCCATTGCATTAAATCCGAGGACAATTTGAAAAATAAAAATAAATATATCACCGCGCGAAAGATTAAGAGTATGGATCCCTTCAGGGGGAATGTTTTTGGCGTAAATCGCGGTAAAATGTTGGCTATATAACCTCTTCTGAACAGTTCCTCTTTCCGAGTATATGGACTAGATTTATTTACGGATAATGCTTCCCACGAGAACTCCGCTCCTGTTATTTTCTGTTAAGCCAATTTTTTGTCTGGGAGAGTGAAATATATGAAGAATCCGCACTAAATGGTCCTTTTTGTGCATTAGTTTTCTTGACATCAGCTGAATTTGAATATACTTCGTAGACATTACTATTCAGATAATAATCTTTTAGAGGAGCAAATCGCAGTGAGGAGTATTTTATATAATTTTTCACCTGGTTTCTAAGCCTTCATAATATTAACAGTTAAAAATAGTTTGATAGGCATTGTATTGAAATTATAGAAAGTAACACAATGTGTATTTTCACGAAATCTCGGTCTCATCCATCTCTGAAATGACGTTGAAATCTATAATTGAAACGCTTCAAGCATTCGGATGAGTTGGTGCAATCCGGCTGCAACTCATCCGAAGATTCACCTCTGGGGAACTTCACTATTGTCATGTCACTTACCATAATATTCATTGCTACAAGAAAAATATGCTATACTCATGGGATGACTTTCACACAAATTTAATGACAGAAGACAATGAAATCTTTCTTATATGCATAAATTACGCGATTCTCGGCGCTAACTTCCCTGTAAATTGTTTGACGAAAAAACGAGTACATAAATTTATCCCTGCCACGGTACCTCTTGACTTTTGTTATCCGGATGGAGTAATCTTCATCGCTCATAGAACCGATACGCAGTCGCTAGGATTTCTTACCGTGAGAATTCTCCGCCGGGATACCATAACTTGCTCGAGTTCGACTACTATCCAAAATGGAATAATTTCGTTGCACTTGTGAGCGAAGGGAAATCGATGCTTTTCAGCTCTCGGTAGTTATTTTGTATCCACTGACGCCTAACCTGTCGTTGTGGTAACGTTTTGGTGATCCGGGATGCAACGAAAAGAGTTCACTGAGATGAGACGGGCTGCAATCTCCGTTATTTTTTCATAATTGGTATCATTTCATAACGTGCACGTGAATTCCATCATGGGTGACCTTCCTTAGATTGGATGCGTCCTAGGGATGGAATGCTCTTTATCCTGCGTCAAGTGCACGGGTGGTAATAACGTTGGTCTTCATTCCCATGCAACGTGACTAGTTTTGGTTGGCGTTCCAATCATCGTGTGAGCGGAATGTGATTACGAGTAATTAATGTGCTTGGACGTTCACTCGCCGAGATGCATTCGTGTTAGCCGTGGGTCAGCCGGCGGTTCCCTGTATTTACCTTTTTAACGGTTTTAGCGTGAACCGTGAATTATTCAATTCTTCCTCTGGTAAACTCGTAAAGCTTAACCATGTTACACAAACGTGGGTTTTCTCTGAATCATTTCGTGCATAAGAAATATTTTTTTTGTGTTTACTGGTGGCTTATTCAAATGTGCAATGATATAAAATACCTCAAAATCAATGAGAGCCTCGTTTAACTTTTAAGTTTCGTAGTCGGTATTTCATTGCTAGTTAATCAGCGTGTATCATGATGCGAATATCAAATTTCATTCTTTTTATTCAAGCATCAAATTTCTATGTTTCCCTTTCCCAAATTAGGTCATTCAAAATGAAATTTATAATGTAAAAAAATTGGATTCTTTTAGTTTTGCCTCAAAAAAACCTAATCATACAGAGTCAAATCAAAATCAGATTGGTAATGTTTATTAACTGTAAACTTACGGCTTATCGATTTAGATTAATATTTATTCGAAAACAGTCTTACCGTGCATAAGCTAACTTTGTAGGTCATAGAAAAAGGCTATTTTAACCTCGTTGGTTTAGAATAAATGTTGTAACTAAAACAAAACTTTTAAGGCCTAGCTATTGACTGGATAAAGTGGATCATTTAAAAATTAGTCTAGTGTGCTCCAATAATTCTTGTGTGTCTCAATGTCTTACGTACCTGCGAATGTTGTAAATGAAGAGACGGTGCTACGTGAACTGTACCGACAACTTTATACAGAACATCCTTCGTGATGAGATAAGAATTTTAACTACGTTAACTGCGAACTCAAATTTACACGTAAAGTTCTATAACAAAATCAACTAAAACGGAATCTGATCTACCTGTAGAAGTAAGTTACATAGTCAGGAGATTGATAGGTAAGGCCAAAAAGCTTCACACCACCTCTTAATCACTCATTTTACCAGCTCGAGAGGAAACTGTTCAAACTATTCTTGAAATCGATGGAGTAAAAGACATTAAAACACGGGTTTCAGACAACACGAACAGCAGGTGCATTGAAGGCATCTCAGTTAGCATTGGAAGAAAATTAATTTAGGAAATTTGTGATTTTTAAGAAATTTTCCCCTTCAGATAAAGGAATCCACTGATGTAAGTCCCTGTGGTCAACTGGTAGAGCTTGTTTAAATGAGAAAAAAGTTGAAAGAGCAATATTTGTTACATAAAGAATTTCTGGAAAAAGGAGAGGAAATCGGACAGTGAATACTGTAATACAAACTGAATTTTATGGAAAAAAATCACAACTTTAATTTGCAATGGTGCGGCTGCAATGCAAAAAAAAATTAAAAACTTATTGTCAAAAGTTTGTTCTGAAAATCTGATGTTTAAATAATACCCTGCTTTATTCGTAGAGAAGCTATTGCGTAAATAATTTTCCTCAGAATTAAAGTACACACTTGATATCCTTATAAAAATGATGAATGTAGACAAATTTAGAACATTTCAACCCCGTTCTTTTAATTTTATGCAACAAATAGGACCATTTCATTATATTTGTTGTTCCATACTGACATTTTTTCACTGCCGAGAGGGAAAGTTCATCTCTAGATTTCATGATTTGGATGAGGAATTTTAAGTATTTTAGAGGGTTCTTCTCAGCATTAAACTAAATTGGAAGACAATTTATGGGTTGAAAAATATGGTGCAATTAGAAATATTTGAAGACTTAATTTAAATTATAGAAATATGCAAGGATAATATGAGAAAATACTAACTTGCACTGACAAAATTAATAAATCCAAAAACGAAATTAAACTTTGGAATGATGTACAGTAAAATGGTTCCCTTTGAGTTGATTCGGTTTTCTATTCCGAATCCTTAAGAAGAACTAGTACCTCGAAACCTATACCTGCTTAATACAAAGTGCCATCACTACTTTGAATAATTCGAAATAAGAACATTCGATTGGTTTGGAAATCCGCTGGTATAATCATGAGACCACATGGTATTCGATTTCTCAGCATACGAAAAAAAAAGAGTTATTAGGTTTAAAAAGTCATCCTATCCCCTGAATAAAAAAAGACGTTTCAGGCGTGATATGGTGGAATAACATGATTAAATAAAATTGTCAATTTTCCACAAAAAAAATAAAAAATTTATTAATACGACGGGTTTCAATGCAACTACATCATCACCAGATGATGATGTAGTTGCATCGAAACCGGTCGTATTTGTAATTTTTTTATTTTTTTTTGTGGAAAATTGCCAATTTTATTTAAATATCCCCTGAAGTTAAATTCAAGAATGTTCCATCAACTCAATTCTGGTAAACTGTATAAAGGAGTTTCCATCAATGGGCAAAATGGTTGTAAATATTCTTTTACCATTTATTACAATAGGCAGGTGTAAAATCGTTTCTTTTTTTCCATACTCACTTGAAAAAATGTAAAGAAATAACCATTAAAAAGTCTTGATCGTGATTTGTGTAACTCTTTCAACCATTGGCCCATCCATAAAAAAATCGTGTTCACAGAAACAAACCCAAGGATATCGCAAAAATGAGAATGCAATGCATGAATTCACTAAGGGAAAATAATATTGTACACACAAAATGCTGAAGAATATGGAAGATACAAAATGTTGAAGAATATTGTAGAAAATTTAGTTACCTCAATACTTAAAATGTTAATTTGCAATTAAATTGTTATTTAGAACATTTAGTCAGTAATTTATTGGTGTATAGGCAATTTGCCTTTGTCGGCTTCATATCACAATTTTAAGAAATAAATGTTATGAAAAATTAGCCAGAGTTTAATTAAGTTAAATCTCATAATTTATTCATAGAGGCGAAACAAAAACAATATATATTCTCCCTCACTGTGGATGCGTGGCCTAGGTATTTTCATTTTACCGGCTCCGTTTATTTCGTGCCTGTTATTGCATAAAGAGACTTGACTGCAACGAATGTCTAGTAGGAATGTTTGCTTACGAAAATGAAAAAAATAATATTGTAGATTTGTCTCATTGATTCATTTATTGAAGAAATTCATCATAATAATAGAGAAAAATGTTCCCTAATAGTGTGTCGTGAAATTATGCCGTGGAGTGAAATAAAAATTTGGGAAGCACTGAACTAGAGAATTTTTTACTACTGAAACTATGTCTATGCATTACTGTTTTCATTTAATTACCAGAGGAGGCGAATTTACTGGGACGAATTGTTGGGGAATAGACGTTCGAATAGCGGTGTACGTAGAGACGGCAATCGTAGTTAACTAATGTAAGGCGTTGGCGGACTAGCAGTTTGCCGGGACTCCATTAAACTTGGATCTCCCTTGACCTGACCGTAGTCGGCCCTCATTGACCTTCGCCGTTCGCTTCAACTCGACGGACTAAATCAACATTGCTTTCAATAACTGATTCTCGTCATAACCCCTGACTATTTATACGTTATCCTTTCCGTACTCTCCAGGAATCGAACACTCCTCAGTACCACTCATCTATTTCCCTCCAGTTCTCTTTTAAATATCCCAATTCCTCAAACAAGGGTTCTCGAGTCAACCTCGGACTCACTCAAATCTTGGTATGTCGTTTGAAAGTAGTCTCAATGCATTATATTAATTTGTAATGGAACCCGGAAAACCATTGATGTAGTGAATGATATTTCACTGTTTATGACACGAGCTAGCGTCATGTCTAAAATATTCTTGCATATGCTTCTCAATATTAGTTTTGGCTCACTGGAAAGGTATTTCTCTTATAAATTCACCGGATTAAGGCCTATTTTAGCAATTTTGTCACATAACATATTAGAATGAGCACAAAAAGTTAAATTTTTTCAGCAATTTTATTAATAAAAAATTTTCTGAATGAAGCACGTATAATATGTACGCTAAAATTAGAAGCTAAATTTTCATCTTTTATTATTAAGACTTCTGTTCAAAGTCACCATGCAAAAGTTATATACGACCCTGCTACGTTTTTTTCAGTTCTGGAATATGGAAAAGTTGCTTGGGGCGAGATAGAGAGAATTGGGTGTATGTGGCAAAATTTCATAGCACCAATGCTTTCATTCCTCATTCGCGCCTCGAGACGAGTGAGCAGATACACTGTGAGCAAAAAGACGGTTGCTTTTGGTGATCATACCGCGCCGTTTCTTTTTCAGAGCCTCACACAATTTGTACAGTGGTATGTGGTAACAGGGACCAGTGATGGTCTGACCCTTCTCCAGGTAGTCCCAAAAGTAGACGGCATGGCCTTACGTGCTGACTTTTGTAGCTTAGCCTTCTTAGGAGGTGAGGATCTGTGCTTCCGCTCCTTGCTTATCTCTTTGATCTCTTGAACACATTGATGGATCTAAAATTTATTCATTGTTACCAGGCAACCAAAAAAGCCTTCTTCGTCTTGCTCCAAAAGATTCTACATTTCCCTTGACAGGTCGCGCAATATGTCCTTCTGAATAGCAGACAGTAGTCATGGAACCCAGCGTACTCAAATCGTTGACCTGTGCAATTCTTCGGGAATAATTTTCCACCCACTGCCGTGACGAAGAAAAGTCTCATACATCATTATTTCGATGGTTGCTCTTCGCTCTAATAGGGATAGTGTCTGCTCCACTTTCATCAATGTAGCAATATCGTCCGTGAGTAATGGCCTTCCACTTCTTAGATCATCTGTGAGAGACATGTGGCCAGTTTGAATATTCTTTTTCCACCTTGAAACCGTGTCATATGACGGGCTATCATTTCCAGAAACAGAAATGAGTTCGTGGTGGATTTTCCAGGTACTTCATTGCAACAATTTCATAGCGTAAAAATCATTCACTTTGACCGGGATACGAACCCGGATCCCTCGATGTCCACCCGAGTGCTTTATCCAGTTAAGCTATCGCGGCGTCGTCTTAAACTCTGAGAGTTTTGGGCTTTTAAAGGAACAAGATGAAATGCATTTTAGCGGATGACTCAGGTAAAAGTTACTGTTGCAGCATCTCCCGTAGTTTCTTGAAAATTTTCCAGGTCCTGTTCAAATTTCCAATGAAAGAACGTAATCACATTGCAAACCTATCCATCTTCTCCATACTGCGAGTTAATTCACTCTAGGTTTACCTGAAATGACACAAATCCTCGCAAATAGCTATAATTTATAACAGTATCCGTATAAGGATCAGTCAATACACAGAATGAATTTTATCCAGATATCTCTGTCAGTTATTTGTAATAATTACTTAAAAACGAAACCCCCACGTGTGATTAAGCCAAATGATTACATTACTTTCATTACATGTCATGTATTTAAATGAATGAGAAATTGAATGGCACTTAAAATAAAAGTTCAATTATCATTATCAACAATCAAATTAGTTTTAGAAGCTTTCTAAGCAATGTTGTTTTTAATCTGCTCCTGATTCCTTCACCGTTCCTTGGCTTGACGTCCTGCATGACCTACTCCTGATCCATTATCCTGACCTTTCCCTCTAATTATTCTCTTCTATTGTTGCTTCCCTGTTGGCCTTCAATGAGTTATCATGACTCAGATGGTATCCAATTAGTTTTCCGCTTCTCCCTGTGTCCTCTATACATACGTATATCACTTTTATCACATTTTAAAATACTACATTTGTTATAACCTCTACTTTTATTCATTTCTTCGTTAATTTATGAAAAAAATTAAATTTGAAAACTAAACAAAAAATATAGTCGTAGAGCCGGAAAAATAACGTTCATGAAAGTGAATGAATACATGGGCATGAATACAAGAAACATGAAAGTGGTAAGAGGCTTAACTTCAGGTATCTGCAAAGGATATCCCAAAAGAGAGAACGAAGAATGAGGTACATTTCTTAGATTTATATAAATATCAGAAACGTCAACAACTGAACTAAGACCTCTACACAGTTAAGCCCCCAACTTTCCGATGAAACAAATGCAACTACTGACGAATATCATTCATACATTCAAAGTATTTATGACTTAAACAAGAATTTTGCTGGCGTATGTGAAATTGTGCATTTGGAAAAGGAAGGTATAAGGATATTTTTCCGTCACTGAAGTGTTATGGCTATTGCCTCGTGGATAATAATGATTCCTTTTTACCATGGGTCGGTCTTCGTATTTTTTTGCGTCCACAGTGCTGATCAGGATCTGGATGAATTATTCTCCTCTCAAAAACTCTCATTCCGAGGCGAAATCATGCCCTAAAGGCGTGAGGGCTGGGTGAAGCGTACCTTTGGCCCCCCAGCTCATTCCATTCCCTCTTCTACCCCGTCACATCCGCCGGTCACAACCTGGGCCCTCTCTCCCCATTCCCCCTCATAACACCCCTTCCCCCCGCTCGCCTGACTTTGGTTCACTTCTTCTCCTCCTTCCCCCCTCTCTCTCTCTCTCACCCCCCCCTCCGCTCTCCCTCTCCTCGAACTGAGCAGGTAGAAAATTTCAGCGGGTTGATATTACCCGACGTGTCTTTCTTTCTCGTTTTGTCCCCGGCTTATTCATTTTTTTTGTGAGACCCCGCCAACGCGCGCGTAAAACCGGCCGATTTTACCCCGGGTTCCATGAGCGTGTAATTTCTGGGACTGTCGTTCTTCGTATCGCTCTGCGGGGCGGGCGACGTGGCGGTATGGTAGTGGGGGGCAGTGTCCCAAGGACGGGAGGAGTGCATGAAAATGGAGTTTGCTTTTTATTTCCCCCGGCCTCAATATTAACCAGACTGTTTCATGCCCATTAAAGGGGGAGGGGAGGGCATTACAAAGGCAAATTATAAAGGCTTGTGTGTTTCCCCATTCGCCTTGCGCGCCGTGTTCGTCGAGGATTGTATGCTCAAGGTAGCAGAATAAAATACTTTTTTTCCGACCTCCGTGCTATTTTGTGAGTAATTAAAAGGAATATTTCCTTTTGTTTACGAAGCTGTAAGTAGCTCTCTTTGCTGTACAATGTTAAAGTAGAACCAATGGAGCTATTTAGCGATGCTCTCTACTGTTTGCATTTTTGCGAGAATGTTAAATCATTTTCCTTTGGTTTAGACCATTATTTGACTGCTGTTGAAGTACCACTGGAAAACAATCCCACCTTGACATAGTCGCAGAAAATAAAACCTCTTTGAACTTTCTCACCGTCCATTTTGATTTTTTCCTCCAACAGATATATTCCTGTAGCTAGATTGACTTCGAGGTGTTAGCACATTTTGAAGTATTCATATGGTAATTATGGTTTACTATTTGTCGCGTAATTTATGATCTTTATTGTAATGTGAAATTTATTCCTCATAACGATATTATTTTTATGCCTTGTAACGAATTTTATCATAGGCACTGGAGTTTAAAAAATCCTACACCAAGAAGTGTTAGTCTACTGCTAATGTAATTGATTACTACACAATAAATTAATAATGTCTTCTGGTAACCCCGGATACAAGGTAAAAAGACAGAATAATATTATTTCATTTAACGACTGTGCTCGTGTCTTAGAAATCCGTAAGTTGGCGAAAAAGTTATAAAGAGATGTAATGCCTGCCAGAGTACGAATCATTTACTCTACGCAGTTATTTGCTCCTGACATGATCGTTTAAAAATCCCTTCAAATTTGGCTGAAAATTCAAGCGATAAAAATTCCCATTTAGCCTATTTAATGCAAATATAGAGCAAAACTCAAGTTTTTGGTGAAAACAGAGATAGTTGTTAAGTTTGAAATTGTGAAACTAGCATAGTGAAAAGATGAATGATTGTAAGCTTTATACATTTTATCTGCGGACTGTTCCAACAAATTAAAAATGCATGAATGTATAGGAGAATAGCAACTGTCCGTTAACTTCTTCTGGTGACAAAAATTCGTCTCAACTTGTATTTTATTTTGCGTGCAGACATGAAAGGCAGATCATATTTTACCTTAACCATTAATTTTTATTCCACGATTTTTCTTTAAAAATTATTAAAATACGTTATCATAAGTTCGTGCATTCTCACTTTCTCGTAATGTGAGTAAAATAATAGCTATTATGCACCTCATAAAGGTAAACTATAAAATTTTATTATAATTGTGCCTGTTAGTTTGGCTCCTTGTGGCATTCCTTCTAGGGAGCCAATCTGTCTACATAGAATCTATCTGCTCTCTGATTAACATACTAATTTTATTTAACATAATATAAAATTCCAATAAATCACATAAACAAAATGCTTAAGTAAATTTTTACGATTTTCCCGCTAATTTCGAAAATATAAAAGATAAATAACGAACTCAGAATAAGTATTATTTGCATATAAAATACCCAATGGTCCATAAATTAATGTGTTGTGGATCGGATTCGACTTCATAAAATCTGGTCTTGATGATAACATCCACGTAATATTGTTTCCACGCATGCATTATGGATTCAGTATATTTTATGCATTTAAAAAATAATATATATATATAATACCGTAATATTAACTTTATTTAAATTATTGTTTTTGTTCATATAGGTCAGTGATACATTATCCTAGCCGGTCAACATTTGCATTAAGTTCCGATATGTATCATGTTGTGCACTGATGGAATCATACGTCGTGAGAATTATGCGGTAAATGCGCACGATGGAAAAGCCTGTGAAAAAAACCTCATTTACTCACTTATAGCATAAAAATCACCGAGATATGGTGTGTGATTTTGAAAGACGCTCCATTTACAAGGGAAAAGTCAGCGTATGGGGAAAAACTTTCATCGTTGCGTGTCATCTGGGATGGAATGTTACCGTGTAAAAGTTTCACGCGATTTGTTTATCAGTTGGAGATTTTAATTGTGACCTTGTGGTGAAGTATATCTAAGGGAACGAAAAATAATGGTAGAAAACTATTTACATGTGCTGTGCCCTAATAAGCATTAGTAAATGAAAGAGTCACAGCCTTGATACGCGTCGGTTACCACTTAACCAGGTCTTTCCTGGAGCTTCGAGATCTTTCATAGGACATTTCACAATAGAAACTTTGGAATTGAACATTTTTTTAATTTCAACATTTTTGTATATTATATGCACGGTAAAATTTCACCAGAGGGATTTTATCCAATTTTTTTCAAATTTCTGTAACATATTCCTTCGACTTCTTTTCCCAAAATCAATTGATAACTGTGTAACGAAGCATTCCGTCTAAAATCATTCATTTCAACTTGATTACTGTAGTACCATATAATCCGCAATCGACAACCAAGAACACCCTACCATTCCCTACTTGAAATCAAAGGCCTATGAACTTAGTATATAGCTAAAACTATTGCCTGATTCCTGGGGTTTGTACACATTGATCTGTTTAACACCAACCTTTCATTCCATCGACGACGGAGTGAATGAAGTTACTGATTGGAAACATATCGACCATCCGTTTTTAACAAATTTAAATACTAAGTAAAAAAATTAAACCAGCTTCACTTAACAAAAAGTATTGTACGAAAATAGACACGCCATTAGACCATTTAAAATGCGCCTGTTGTAGTCACTTGGCCAACCTTTAAACTTGACCTATTTTTATTATTATATTGAATGGATGTAAAAAAACCAAAGGCCATCTCATCTGATGGAAACAACTCTTGTGGTTAGCTTAACGGTCACTCGTTTCCATTTATTGCTTACAATAGGTTTTCTTGAGACTGGTGAATACTATATAATTGACATAGTGAAAAATACACAGTGGTGATAGGAAAAGAAAGTTAAATGATGCCGAAAAATTTACATGAGTTACCCGCTCTCTTAAATGACGCCAAGGACTGCTTTAGCGGACAGGGAAAATAAAGTTTTCGGATATGCCAAGGAGGAAAGGAAAGATGCCGTCGAGACGTTGTTTGAGCGCATTGATGCAATCGAAAAGAACCTGAGTTGTCATTTTCTGCTATCAGATATACTGCGGATGAAGGTTGCTACTCCTCTAATTGGAATGGGAGCTAAAATTACTTTAGAGCTCGGAACCATTTAAGAAAAAATGGAAGAATTTCTTGAATCACGTCTTAAAAACCCAAGTTTAATTTGGATGCAAATATCCGCTTGCCAATAAATGGAGAAAGTATTACGACACTTAGGAATGGCAAAGATGGGGATGACTCGGATTCAGAATGCGGAGACTTAATGAAGTGGATTGCCTTTACGTCCATTCCTCTATAGAAACGATTTCTTTCGGTTTCTTCCAGCTCCATTGCTGAAAAATGCTTACGGTACCACGGCTGAAATTTTCATACCTCGGAGTGGTTTCAGTCTAAGATTCAAATTTCCTATCGGCAGTGCTTTCGAGACCCCACTAATAATAGCGGTAAGGTTTTTGATTAATATGAATTAATTTTTAAATTCCGCATCTGAGAAAATACCTATAATGGATATACTCGTAATTTACATTATTCTATTGCATAATCTTTTGCAACGGTTTTTTATGTAGATAATTGACATGACACGTAAATATGTGTACTAGCGTTTGTTTTAATTCATCATACTTGTTATCCACACTGAAATGTTTGACTTAATTCATTAAAATGCAAAGCAAATTTTTATCCTATCAGAATGGAATTCATTATGGACCGAAATAGATGCACTGATGTGCGTGTAGCAAAGAGTGGAAACATTCCTATAGGGATACGTTTTTGTGGCTCTAAGAATTCTATCAAATTTTGCCATAACTATGAATGAACACTGGCATATACAAAACATTACTACTCTCAATAATGGCACATGAGGATCGCTACTCATCTCTCTTTGTCTAATCTTTCTAGTATGGCCCCCAGATGTCCGATAACATCATTGAAATTTAATGAGAGGATAGATAATTGTATTCAAACTATTCACTCTGTCTCATTCAAACTCTTTTGTTCTCAAAATAATCCTTTTTGCATTTTTTTTAAATATCCTCTAAATTAATTCCTTTAATTTTTTTCAGTAGATTGGATTTCCTTCTGTTTTTTACAATTTATTCTTCTCATACACATTCGTTGTCTAATGGCGTGTAAAATGTATTCTTTTTATCATTTAAACGTACCTTTCTATTCTTGTTCATTGAATCTTTCGCTTCTCACTAGGATGAACTCGATTTTTTCTCGAACTCGATGAACTCGAACTCCTCTGAACTCGATTTTTTTGGAATGTACAAAGGAATAGTTTTAAAATTTCGTATCTTTTTTATACCCATATATGCGTGTATTTTTTAACTTAAGTTTAAATACCTTGCAGTAAATTATTTTCTTGCGTCCTTGTCACGGAAATTTGTAGTTGATATTTATTGTAATCAGGTTTCTAAAATTGTTATTCGAGCGAAGTTTCCCTCATTTCCGCTCAGTCGTATTGCGAATTAATTTCTGCGCTGCAGTTTCAGCTCACACGGGGTTAAAAACTCATTTTACGGGAGATATGCGAGTAATCGAACTTGAATTCAGGCGTGAGGAGGTTCTAACAAACCGGTTTGTGGTTCGAGCATTAAACCGCTCTTTCCCAACACGCTCGCGGCACATGTGAATCCAGTCCAGAAGGTGGTGGAAAAAAACGGCATATATGTTGGCTGTAAACTCCGAACTTTTAACGCGTGAAAATGTCACCTAAACCAGGAAAACAGCCGCGAGGGCTCCGTTGGGGAGTTAAATTGTTGGGGGGGGGGTCACGGGATGGGGATTAGGGGAGAGGGGTTTTGGAGGGGTTACGGGGGAAAGGGGAGGATGAGCTTCCCTGGGTGACATGCTAAAATTACGCAAACGGCGGGTCGCGGATGTTAAATCAGGCGGAGGCACGGGGGCGTTAAGTTGCCGCATCAAACTCAACCCCCGTAACGTTGCCGCGTTCTTCTTCCTTCCCTCTTCCTTCACCCCCTCCCCCTAACCCTCCCTCCATTCTCTCTCTTCCAACCCCGCCGAGTAGGAGCGAAATTGGCCGTGCCTTGCAACCCGCCACCCCTTGACACCCCCCGAACTGAGGGAAGTCGGGGGCAGAGAGGAAAGGGGGTGGAGTGCAACACCTCGTCCTCTCTCCCCGAGGGCTTCTGTAACTTTCGGAGACGGGTTGAGTTGCGGAAGGTCGCTTGCTGTAGAGTGCAAGGGGTGAGGTGGGGAAGGAGGGACAGGGACGGGGGAGGGAGGGACAGGTTGATGCAGGGTTTCAGGCCATATTGGAACGGGGTCGTTGGTCGGGTAGGGTAGGGGGGAAGTGAGCACCTCGTGCCCGGTGGGAAATGCACACCGTAAAAAGAGAACGGAAGAGATGAACTGGAGGGACTTCGGTTCCCCAAGGGAGGTTCTCTGCGGAGAGGAAGGGGTGACTCTCTGCTGGGCGCGTCTACATATTTTCCCAAGTTATTTCCAAATGGGGATGGCAGATGTTTGGGCTAGAGTGCAAAATGCTGAAAAACGCAGAAGGTTTCATCAGTAATCATTCGTTTCCTGAAGCATTTCCCGATATATCAACATTAATGAGTTTCGTGTTGCAATATTTATCATGGAAAACCACGCCTTTCCGCCTTGATTCAACATTTCCTATTATTGACATCGGCGTCAGTATTTAATCTATTGTCTTTCTTGGAGTAACTTTGGAAATATCCTTTCTGTTTTGCTTTTGACAATTGCCACATGTATTGACATTGACATATGTATACCAATTTCTACCATTCCTTAAGTGAGCATGTTAGATGTTTCCGGCTTAACTGTAGAAGTGTGTTATGTCAGTCCATCAAAAAGTTACCTTATGCCAGTAGACTACAGCTAATAAGATTATTTCAATGCTAATACCATTATGATAAAGTATGTTGCAGCTGGGTGTTTATTATTGTCATTTGCCCTATCATTACTGTTTTTCCATTATAAAGTTAATAGTAGTAATAAGTCGCTGATTTGTGTGATTTTAGTCGGTGCTACGCTGAAAGAGAAAATTATTCATACCATAGTGAAGTCTTTTTTTGTATAATTAATTCTTAGCGCCATCCTTGGGTTATTTTGAAGGTTTTATGGATGAGACCAGCTTTTTATAGGCACAGAAAGTAGTCGGCGTTGTAGGTTATATTATTTTAATACGCTTTGAAAGACCTCGTATCTTGCTATTCATTGCAATCTTATCGTGATTTTTCGTCAAGTTTCTACACTTTCATATATAGTATGTTGATGCCATCATGTAATAAAAATCGTACAAGTAAGTTGCAAGCCATGATAAACGTGGCATTACAGCGGATACTATATTGAAAATTGATTATTACGCCTGCCTACATGATGAGCAAGAAATTCTGGCTTAATTTAGAGACCTTTACTTTTTTCAATAGGTTATCGAATGATTTATAATAGTGTTCAGAGCGAGATATACTAGATAACGGTGATCGACAGGTACAAGTACTATGCAACATGTGCCAGGTAGATCGAATCGCGTCAAAATTACGTAAACGTTTTTCAACCAGCCACATGAAGTAGAGCGTTAATAGGTTGAACCGTAAATTCTCTATATTGGCAGAGTCATGCAGCATGCTGAGCAGCGGAAAAATGTGAGTTGATGGGCACAGAAAGTGAGGTTTGAGGGTTCGAGCATGTGGTGGAGGTCCGTGGGGTTCGCTCCGTTCTTTTGGAAGGTCGCGGGATGAGAAATATGGCGGTTCGTCTCTTTAGATCCCGCGTTATTACGCGGGAATTGAGTTGGCCGCCAAAAGAGGGCATTAGTAGGCATGGGAAAAATCCGTTTGGGGCGTGTGTGGAGGGGGGGGGTCGAGGGACGTCTGAGGGGGTAGTGGTGCCGAGAATGGGAGCCTTCTCTGAGATGCTACTCGATGGGAAGAGGGCGAGGATGCGAGGAATATATATTAGGAAGGCTTTAGTTTCCTTGCGAGATTCTCGCGGGTGTTAGCGGGGAATTTCAGAAGAATTCGAGCGGTTTCTTTGGCTCCAGGAGGCGATGAAAAATTTTACGTGTTATTTGAATACCATTACCTGCGTGGCAGTTGAAAAGCTTTGTGAATTATGGCGTATTAATCTGTGCTGTGAAATATTGCAAAATGTTTATCGGTTATGTTGATTTCATACTCCCTAGTGCATTTCTATTAAAACAATTTTTTCTGGGAATTAAGCTTATTTTATGGGCTATTTCAGTGTTCACAGCATTTTTTCATATTGATTTTCCAGAAAGGTTAAGGTTTAACGTTAAAACAGGAGAGTAAAAATTATAGCAGGTGGAACGATTTACGTATCTCGGAAGTATTTTTGACCAAAATGTTTGGGATCTCATGAGAATTGCGTGAAGCAAAGAAACTTTCACAAGTAGGAGGGAATTGATGACACGGTCGTTGAGTAAGAAGGTTAAGAAAAGTCTTGTCATACCTTTGATATGGAGCGTAGTTACGTACGGCGCGGAAACATGGTCATTTAATGAAATACATAGGTGCAGATTGGAGGATTTTGTGTGCATGAAGGGTGGAGAACGCACCCTTGGAATGCAATGGAATGGAAAACAAAGGAAGAGGTGTGAAGTGCGTTGCGGAAGTATAATGGATTGTAGGGATGAATCTAAAGGAGGGAGGAAATATGGAATCAGAGTATTTTTATTGGCGATGGAATGCCGAAGACTGGCAGATGGAAGGACGTTGGGCAGGTAGGTTGGGTTAGGGCTTCTGTATGGAATAAAGGTACTCGTATATCGTATACTGTACTGTACTGTACTGTACTGTACTGTAGACTGTATGTGGCATTGAATAACATTTTAATATAGCGCTGGGTGTCAGATATTGGCTTTTTGTGGACAGACTTTGTTTTGAGATTGAAAGGCGTCAATTGGAGGCTTATGAAATGTGAGTGTGGAGTGGACGAACGGAAAGGAAAACAAACGAAGTGTTAAGCATGGTGGGGAGGAAAGGGTTATTGAGTGAAATCACAAGGAGGCAGAAAAGATTGATGCGCAGTATTCGGATTGGTAATGGGAAATTGAGGGCTATGATAGAGGGGAGAACGTTAGGAAAACGAGAAAGGGGCAGGAATAGGATGAGGATACTGGACGAAATGAAAGGAGGAGGGCTTATGGAGCCTATGGAGGGCCTGGAGGCTTATGGTAACTATACGGAGTTGGAAAAGAGTAGAATGTAGGGTTGTGTTCTTTTAGAAGAGACAAGGGAAAAGTGTTCCGTTTTTTATCTCATGTCCATTCAAAACCAACCTTAACCAGGAGATTATCTATAATAATAATTTGATATGTTAACTAAATTTATTGAAATATTCCGTTATCTAAAGAGTTCATCGTAGAATTTGTATTGTAATAATTTTGAAAACAAGATATTGGTAATTGAACGACCGACAAAAGCAAGATTACGTCAAAATTACGGTCTGCAAAATAATAAGCTATCGATGTCATTTCAATAACGTACCTATTACGCCAATATATGGTAAAAGATGGTTGTAATAATGCACAGGTTTCAATGAGACTTTACCGTACCACTATAATCCGCATGCCTGCGAATTTGCTGCTACGTATTCCCTGTTAGGTCTTTCCTGTTTTTAGACCGAAGTGCCGACGCCCTAGTTATTTTCAATGATATTTGCGGCTGACGCTACTTTACGCCTTCGGTATCCCCTCGACATTCTCCGCAGAAAGAGTGGGAGGAGAGATACGTAGCTTCTCAAGAGAGGAAGAACTCAAACTGGACGTTGCCAAATGTACAGTACCCAGAGGGATTGCCCCAGAGCCTCCCGGGATGGTCTCCTAACTTCAAGCGCTTGCCCCACACTAAGATGGAATTTCATGATTTATTCATAAACGGTTTAAAATATTGATGACGCGGTCAAATAAAAATACCCGGGCACGCTCGAGTCCATTAGTTTGCCATTCAAAAACTTTCATGATAGCGCATCATCCAACATTCGCATTGCCCTCTATCTTTCATGCATGAACGCTCAAAATACTGCGGTTTTGCGCTAGACATAAGTACTCACACTAAAGTAATGTAAATGGGATGATTATAGCGTGTTGCTAAATGCGAAGGACGTGTTAAGGTGCCAATCTATTCCATCAGTATGGATGAGCATCGTGTGTAAATATCGGAAAAATTAATCCGGGAATATCTCTATTTAAGTTTCTATTGAACCCTCTTCACTTAATGAAATACTTACAGAGAGGATTAAACACTGCATTATATTTTGTACTAGAGTTTACAGCCAAACCGGAATTTAAAACTTCTGTTCGTCACAGTCAAGAGCAAGCCTACCGTGCTATGAGTATTATGCCAAAAATAATAAAATTCAGAGGACGAAAAATTGTGCAACAATTTTATTTATCCATTCATTATTTAAACTGCTACTGCAATCTGTCATATTCAAGTTCCATGCCGTGATATTTTCCTAAAATAATACAAATCATGTTCAAAAATATATATATTTAGATACATAATCGTATATGTATTTCAACATTTGTATTCACCAAATATTTATTGGAGCTATTGCAATAAAAAGAGACGTGGTTAGTTACGCATACTCTTTGTGTTCTTTCCCCTTTAAGAATTCAGCAAATGAATTTTTAAAAATAAAACCCTAACGACACATTTGATAGCTTTATGATCCAAAAAATTTCCTCGCTATAGTGCTGGTGTCTCATTGACTCATTGCCGCATCGCCAGTAGGTCTGAGAAGGTAAGGAACGGACGGTTATTGGGGGTGCTTGTTCAGTCAATTGGGTCCGCGGATTATCGTCGCATGGGAAAACAAACGAGGGGGATTTGGAGCGGTGGTGATCATTGCGGAGGAGTAAGCTTAAGGAGGCTGAGTCGGCTAGGAGGAGGATGAGAAGGGAAAGAGTTCATGCAAACGGATTGGGAGACGAGGAAGGCTTGGAAATAGTTTGGCGTGAGGAGGAGTGGCTTGAGTTGGGACGTGGCAGAGGAAGGGGGTTGGGGATGGAGGCGTTGTCAGAGCGAACTCGCGGCCTGCATGGGCGATGAGCTAAGGGGAAAGGGAGGGTGGGGGGTGTGGGGGAGTGTGTTAACCGGTGGGGTGTAGCGGCGGATGCGGGGGAGAGGGATGCCCGCTCGTGGGAGGAGGAGACAGGAGAGAGACAGAGAGAGAAAGACACGAGGAGGGACTTCGTAAGATGAGGGCGGGGCGTTGGAAATTTTCGAGCTAGTCGATTCAAGAGGAGGAAGAGGGTGGGTTTCCCTGGGAAGGGGGAGAGAGAGAGAGAGACGCGGGAGCTGAAAGACAAGGAGCCTGTTTCGAATTCTTTCGACGGAGCTAGGAAATGTGGAACGGAGCAATAGGGTGGGTAATCGCCTCTTCCTTGGCGGATGCGGATGTTGGGACGGTTGTAGTATTTTGTGTAAGGGATACGTATATATCTACTGGTTGGAGAGGGGGGAACAAAGTGGTTTGGAAACACGTCATTCGAACTTTTCTCTCTTATTTTCGATTCGAGCTTCCTTTTCGTTGGGAATCGGTTGAGGCTCGGGGGTCGGAATTTTTAATGCTTTGGATGTTCGATCTCGTTCCTCCTCCTCCTTACGTCATCTGAATGGACGATCCGATGGGTAAAAAGGGGTTGGGGACTGTTATATGGGGGTGCAATTGAGACTGCCAAAGCAGGAAAAGTTTGAAGCTCAGTGTAACAAAAAGTTAGGTGGGTCGGTATTGTATGATGCGTCAACCATAAAAAAAATTGTTTTTGCTTGTACGAATGAAGTTTTTTTTACTTTCGCTATTGCAAATAAAAATCAGGAACCTTTATAATTGCTTAAATTTATATAATTTATTTTCTATGTGTGGATAAAAAATCTCTGTAAATGGAAAACTTTTCCATACTCAATGTGCTGATCCCATGTTATGCGAAATCATAAGTATTTTCTCAGTTTTAGCTTAGAGTAACGGAGTAATTTATGATTAAATGATTATGGATTGAACCTTTTGAATTAAAAACTCATTTAAAATCCAGATCCATCTTTTCTACTTCATCATTAATTTTAAATTTAAAAAATTAGTTTATATTATCTATTTATTGTTTTCATGCTGTAATTTTGGTTTCTGCTTTAAGTCTCTTAAAATTTGAAAATTAATTTGAGAAATGTAGTTTGGAGTAGTTGCAATAAAAATTAAGTTTTTATTAACAATTGGAGTATTGACGGTTGTCCTCAGTATCAGTATTTTACTGTTTGATTTTAAATTTCATAAGTAGATAATATATGCCGTAACATACGAAAATATGGTTTTTATTAAAAGTATCGGGATGAGTTTTGACGCACTTTTGCCAGCGGCTTTTTTACGACTTAAAGGCTTCCTGGGAAGGTGGATTCTGAACGGTACTTAAGGGTTAGCGTACAAGCTTCTTTGATGGTCCTTAGGGTGTCTTTTGAGGGAGGATTTCACTTTTAAAAGTAGAAAATATTCTGCTGGTGCCAAATATTAACTGTATGGGTGTTAGGAAATCGTCGCGATGTCGCTCCAGAAGGTCTTCGAAAGCAGACATTCGACTCTGCTCTTGGCCGTCCGTCAAGACCTTCGGGACTAATTCAGCGCAGATCTTTGACATCACTTAATTTTAAATGATAATGGTGTGTGCACTGTCAACTTCTCAATGCCAATATACGATCTGGGATCATGCGCACTTTTACCTAACAGTTTTAATTTCAGCTATTCACGTACACATCAGGAAAACATTGTTACTGATACTTTTTATACAAACCTTGTTTCATAAATATATTTTCCATAGAGTAGAATATAAGTATTAGTTTAGTCAGTTTCCTTTATAGCTATCGGATTAAAATCATGATTTTTTGGAGCATTAGAGAATTAATATCCCACTTTTAATTTTATATGTAGCGCCCCTCGTGCCCCGCCCCCTGCGGCACAGTTTTAATGTAAAAAAACAGCAACACTCGAGAGAAGGATTTTCTGAGCTAAATTTGCGCTTTGTTCCTCTCATTCAAAAGAGGCTTTTTTGGCTTTCAACCGCAACCCACATAAACAGCTAAACTTTCAACCTAAAACGAATGATGAAAAATTCATTTTTGTCCGCATTGTGGGATTAAAATAAGCCAAACGGGAACTGTGGAAGTTAGTTCATCAATAGAATCTTGAAACGTAGCGACCCTATAAAGGATCAGGAAAATGTTTAATACCCCTTTTGATGGAAAGAGGAAACGACCAAGTATTATGAATGCCATATTAAATAAGCGATAACAACAATTCGATACGTGCGAGAATATATACGTGTATATTTTAATTTGTAAAAGCATACTCTTATGGTGAGTTTATTTTGTTCAAATGGTTATATATTACTTTGATGTTTCCATGGCTGTTATTGCCGTTCTTTTCCGTTTTTATTTTCATGCAAGAGCAGCAGAAATATTAATTTTTGTCGTTTTCCTTTACGTTATCAACATTGGGTGTATATAACAGGGCAAAAAATATTTTATTTTAGCTACTGAATTTACATACAATGGGGAATGTTAAAAGAATTAATTAAATGTAGCATAAATTCATTTTTTTCAGCAACTTTTAATTCAGTAACTTTTAGATACGCGTCAGTGATTTTTTCAGTAAAATGAATGTTTAATTAATTGTAACATTAACTCCTATGCCCCTTAATTGTCTAAATATGAAAAGATGTTTTCTACGATTAGCCAAATGGTTCCAGTTACATTTGGCGAAGAGCCAAATAAACTTTAACTCAACACCTCACTCTACAATAGAATCAATATCCGTCAACTATTAGAATTGATCCCTCTGTCTTCCTAAGTAGTGATTGTGCCACCTTTAGGTTCAATCTGGAGCTGAGGAAGTTTCAGAAAGATGGGCGATATGGAAATGGTCACTCCTCATCGGACGTATCAGTCCATGTCTTTTTTCTTCTTATTTGGGTGTAAGAGCTTACATATGTAGAAGTCCGAAACGACTTTTGCTAACAATTATGCCGAATTTTGCCATAATAATTGTTCAATGTTCGTTGCACAAGTATTTTTATTTTGACTTAGATTTCATTCATTGATTCGAATTCATTCGTTAGTCTTGTTTTCAAGATCTCTTTATCGTCACTCATACAAAGGAGTACGTGTTGTATATCATATTAAAAAGGCCCTCTATAGTTGGAGAAATAAATATTCTCAGAAAATGTTTGGCTTCAATCACGCGGAATTTGGCGAAACTCGAACGACTAGGAATATCTGTGACGTTTGCATGCACGGTATTTCATCATGACATATTGCTCCTTTGAAGGCCTCAAAATTTTCGATTTTAAGATGGCCTCGGTCATAACTGGTGAAAGGACTAAGAATCCGGGTCCGAATGTCGATTAAAACAAATAGTTTCTACTTTTTGAAAATTCTGCATTAAATATTCTTATATTTTTGGCCAAGTGTCCGTCAAAAATGTGGTATATAACTATGGTGGAAAACTCAACAATATACTATATAGAAAACTTGAGTCTCGTTTAAGATGCAATTCATATCGTCTTAGGTACAGTTAATTAATCTCTTCAGAAGTTGTACGTGTTGAAAGGAGGGAGAGGCACAAGATGCGGGCAAAAGCCTGCCAGAATGTATCTAATCCTCCAATCTACCCGCGAGGTATTTTTGTCTGCCGTCACATATTGCTTCCTTGTTTGTCACAGTGCATCATATTGCAAGCCGTCATACAACTCTTTTGTAGTTGATATATTCTGCGCTCGATTGCCCTAGATATTCTTCTCATCTCACAATGAGCTACTTCTGAGTAAATGGGAAGATATTAAGTGTTCAAATTCCTCTCTTATTAACCCTATATTCGCGTTATTTTATTTTCACCCACTTGATATGGCGGATTTCTTTCCTTTGTTTTCAATGTAAAATTCTTCAAGTTCTTCTTCATTTGATTTTATGGATTCTTGAATGTATTACTCTCCTTCATCTGTAACGTTATGTGTTATATGGGAAAGGTAAATGTTATCATGAATCTTTTCACGGTTGTTCCTTTTTTATTGTCTCTTTTGTTTTTGAGTGACTTAGTTCTTTCGGAATTCCTGGACTATGATTTGGTCATTTTAATCATTTCTCCAGTCAGTCAGATTATTCTTTTGAAATCAAGTGTAGTGAGGGGTCTTCTAAAAGTACTTGAATGTTGAATCAATTGTTTATTTGGAATGCATGACTCTTCTACCGATATGATTTTACCACTATTTGGCTTGCCCCGTTCCTCTGTTTGCCTTGAATCTGAATAGTTCGTGGAACAGTGTTTCTTTAATTTTTCTCGTTATTTCGGTTTTACTATTTAAAACGAGTACAAATATCCTTCCAAACTCAATGTTTGGTCACCTCGCATATCTCGTGTCTCTCTCTTTAGTCGGCCTTTCAATAATTTCACATTTCTCAACGTTTTCCTCAGTAACTGCGTAGTTATTGGCGGACTTTTATTAAAACAATGTCTGGATATTCGACATTGTAGCGCGTGGCTAAATTAAATTTTGGCCATTATTCAGTCATCTCATATGCTCGGCTTTGGTTCTTCCATTTTCTGTCCTTCTACAGTCTTGTTTTATCCATAGCTTAGGATGTATATTTCTGTTTCAATGATATGATGCTGAGGCGGATTTGATTGCAAAATGCTCAAAGCATTTTCAGCTGAATTTGTGGCATCTATTTCCTTCACGTTTAGAGACGTTATCTTCACAGCTGGAAACATGAATAGGGTTGTGGAATTGATTGAGATGGAGGAAAAGTGGGAGTAAATAGTGATGAGGCCTAAACTTAAACAGCAACTATAATTATCTTAAGATAGAGCGCACCAAAGGGAAACTATGAAAAGGGTCTATGTACGTCAGGAAATAAGTAGCGAAAATTGAAGAAGATGCTCATTGAAACCCAGCACCAGAACGCTTCATACCATGCATCGCGTTACTAAGAAATTGTATATCTTCAGGTGATTTATTTTCGCGTTTGTTTATTCCATGCATCTTGTCTTAGAATTTCTGCTCTAGCGCCGGGTTATATCTCCGTATTTTATTTTTCTGGCATATAAGTCTGTTTAAAATGAATATTTTCACTCCTCTTTCGGATTTTCCTTTTCAATATATCTGCGTCTCAAGCGCCTATGTCAGCTTCACTCGATTTTATATCAAAACATATTCAATTCTTTGAAATATTGGTTTCATTTTCTCTGTAATCGTTTTAATTTATTTTTCTAACTGACATCTCTAGTGCCTTCGGCTATATTATTCTCTAATGAGTTAAAACTCATTAATTTTCATGATATTTCGGTTTCCATACGTAATGTTTTGTAGATTTCTGGACTGAAACCTTCAATGACCTTTTTAAAATGTATTTTTTTCGAAATTTTATCCTTTGAACTTTGCACGCTTCGGAAAGGCTAAGAAAGAAAGCTCAGTTGAGTAAATATCTATTGATCGTCTCTTCAGGAGCAGACTGATAATCTCATTTGATGTCTCTCTTAAGGTTCAAAGAATTACGGGAAATACCGCGACAGTTACTTTTGACGGAGTCATCTGTTAATGTGTAATAAAATTCCGAAATTTCCATTTTTAAATATAACCTTGACTGGGATTCTAAGCCGGCCGGATCCCTCGATAGCCGGCCGAGTGCTTAAGCCAGTTAAGCTATCGTGACGGAGTTTTGACTCCTTTACAGGTGTTTTTCTGATGCAGTTGTTGACCACTTTCCCATATTTATAAATAAAAAAACCGTTTTTCATTTTTTTACATGTATTTTCCTCATACCCTTGAGAAAATAACTTTTCCTATTTGAAATAAATAGTAAAAGGTGGATTTAGATAATAACTGATCAAATTTCTCGTATTTTAAGCTATTACTTGTAAAATTAATAGTAAATTTGGTACATTTAGGAAAATTAGCGATCTTCTGCCGTCTTCGGAAGATGATATTCCACCTCGTCAAGCAGAAAGTCATGAGATCAAATGTACCTGTGGCTGAAGATACGTAGAACACACCAAATGGCCAATTAAAATCAGCCCGAGGGAGCTTAAGGAGCTCTCGAAGCAAGGTAGAGGATGACTTCAGCTGTTCCAGAGCATTTCACGTCAGAACCAGGGCACATATTATAATGAAGCGAACGTTTGCGCAAAAATTGGGACTCTTCTGATTTGGAAGGCAACCAAGATAAATGAACGATCACCTTAAATAAGGAAGATGGTTAAATTTATGCTCCTTGTAGAAAGGGCACCTAACCGCCAATGAGATACAACGGAGTTATAAAAGTGTTTTAATTTTTAAATATATTCGAGAATGCTTAACGAACGTATCTGTGAGACATAAGGATGAAAAGCAAATTCTCCATTTAGCTTTTAAAACGTCCTTAGTAGGTGTGATGAAACTTTGCGATTGTTCAAAAATAAGCTCACTTTGCAGCAGGAAATTCAGAAAAACATTTGGAGTTAAAAGCACTGATGAAGATTGAAATTTTAATCTCGGTAGTCCTTCTTGGACTTAAAATTCAATGTATTACTAATTCAAATGTTTGATAATCTCTCTTTCATTACTTTTCAGTCATCATCAGCTTTGGCTTTTAACAACTTGGTATTCCACCTCCCATAAGTATCCCTTTTGACACACAATTTACAGTGTGCTATACTTGTACTACTAAAGATATTTTTTCATCAAAATGCCATTTCATATTACATGTTTATCTATTTAGGTTTACAGTGCACTATTTCGTGCGATTTCACGAACCAAACTATCACCATCAGTTGAAGCTAATGATAACGAAGGAACCTTTATCCACGCAACCTTTACCTTTTGCAGAGACGGCTACATCTCGCTCGAGTTGGTGGGTAGTTGGTTTGTTGGAGAATATTGCCTCTTTTCTCGTTCTATAGGAATAAGTTATTAAATTTGTCAAAGGTTGACTTTTTTCATTTTCACCGGGATTCTGATCCACACTTAAGAAGTCCCACGAACCCATGAGCAATATTCTAATGAGAAACATTTTAAAACAACCGATTTCTGGAACCTTATTTCTGCATCATTCACGAATCACTAATGCATTGCTTCAAATCCCGATTCTCTGGACATTTTCCCGGCCCTGGTCAATCAGTTACATCCGCATATTGACTGTGACGGTCGTTGAATATTTTTAGAAGTCCCTCACTGTTTTTCTCATTTCGTGGACTTATGTTCGTATTTTCTGGATACAAAGTTCCATAGTTGATGTAGTGGAAGGAATCCAATGTAAAGTAGGACTATAGCATTCTTCCACAAACTTTTATTTGTTCTATTTCCACAAAATATATTTTGTGGAAAATTGTTATATTCTTACTTTATTATCCCTCTAGTTAAACCACCTCGACTGAGTAAAAATCAATACCCAACAGTTATGGAAAAAGGGGAAGGGAATGATACAAAATGTAACATTTCCCATGGTCTTAATTGAATTGTAATTGAAAAGGAAATGGCAACTCGGCCACTTGTTGGATTTTGGACTTTCGGACTTAAGTGATCGGTTCTTCTGTGACGCTGGCAACTTATCGAGATCAATGTGTTAATGTCCATTATAATGGCCCCTCACTTCAACCTTCGGTAAGAGTAAGCGATGAATGTGACCAAGTTTAATAATGACTGAATTCGACAGGTGAGACAAATTGTAGGTAATTATCAAGGTACTCTTGAGTCCCAGCCAGGAAAAACCTGTTTGGAATCATCTACTCAAGTGAATTATTTTTCGGGGGACACTGAAAATAGTGTAATAATGAATTAAACGATGTTTTGGATTTGTGAGAAAGCCTTAATTAATCTAGTTACACGCTTTAAAATTCTAGCACGAATAATCGGCCACAGAAAATTGGGTGACATTAAAGGCAACCTTTAGGAAAACAAATTACGGTTATGAAATAGACGAGAAACGAGTAAAGCAGTACTAAGATATTTCCATGGTTGCTATTAAAATAGGAATGATGTATGTTAACAAGTTATTCAATGTATGTGGCACCTATGGACTTTTGGAAGATATAAGGCAGTGCCGAACGGTTGGAGATGCAATGATAACCTCCGAGCATTGATATATACTACAGCAGCCGTTTCTACAAATATTAAAAAGGCAAGTTAAGCAATGGGACCGAGAGAGAATAACATAAACGGAAATAAAAAAGGAAATATGCATAAATAGAGCCAGAAACATTGTACGCCACATTTGCATGGAAGAGGAAATAAATTAAACACAAGAATTGAGCCCCAAATGAATGAAGTAGTAGCAGTAATTTGGGGAGGCGACCGACAGCTGAGGTCATTTGCGCAATTAGGGAGATAAGGGTGGATGGGTAAGGGTAGGATGTTCAGGGAATGGAGGAAGGGTGTAGAGAAACCTGGAGTTGGTATTAACTCTCAACGAAAGGCGACAATAGGTCAACAATTTAACGTCCCATCATACGGGAGATGTGTTCCACTAGAAGTGCTCTCTACGTGGCACTTCAAGCAGGAATAATAAACAAGTAAGGATAAATATTAACATGCTCCGGCATCACAATAAAAGCTGGGAATCATTATGGCCTCTAGCTTTTTTCAACATTATGAAACAAGTATTTAAGGAATGTAACGTGAAAATCTGCACGGAGGATATTATGAACCTGGGGGTATAAGAGAGAGAGAGAGAGAGAGAGAAGTTGCAGGAAAAAAGTTAAAGAGGTGACGAATTGCAAAATTATTTTACCTAGCTCGGAAGCAGCGTAAAAATAGGTGGAAGTGACCTAAAAGATGTCGGTCGGGGAATAAGTCAAATTAAGAAGGTATTTTCCGCAGGTGTTGTACTCAAGGGAAACCTTACCAAATCACCAAATGTAAACTGTTTTCCACTTTTAGCCAGGATGTAGGCAACTTTATAACTGGCCTTAGTTTTGCATCCATTTTAATTTGAGGATTTACTGAGCAATGCCCTCTGAGATGTGAGTTTATTTTGAAATTTAGAACATTTTTCGGTTCGGACTTCAGCCTTCAATTGTGCATATTTCTCCTGATGTTTGCTTCGATGACGACATTCATCATAGAAATGGTTTCGTCGCAAACCACACACGATGCTTTCTCACCGGGTTTGATGAAGAGGTATTGAAACTCCATTCTTCTTGGAATTGCCGACACTCATCATCCATTTTTCTTTTACTCTTCTCTGCCATCTTTGGGCACTAAAATAAAGTTACTTCAAGATGAATCAATAGTGAAACTGAAAGTATCTTGCCCATAGTATCGCTCAAAAACCTGAAAATGCGGACTAATTTTGCCAAATTATAGCCACAAATTACCTAAAATACTTTTAAAAATTCTTATGATTTCTTAAGTTAAACTTATCTGTATATACAGGGTTCGTCCGGAAAATAAGTGTAATACGCTCATTGTCTTTTTTGACAAAAGGGGAGCCGTCCACTACGAATTTGTACCTGAACGACAAACTGTAAATGCTGCATTTTACGTCCAAGTGCTCGACATGCTTCGAAAATGAGTCGCCCGCGTCCAGCCAGCGATCAAAAAGATCTGGCGGCTGCATCACGGCAATGTGCCGTCTCACTCCGCGCTTGTCGTGTCGGACTTCTTGGCCAAGCACGGCGTGGCAACGCTGCCGCACCCGCCCTACAGCCCGGACTTCTTTCTGCACCACCGGACTTCTTTCTGTTCCCGAAGATAAAGAGGAGTTTGAAAGGAACGCGATACGGGACTTTGGACGCCGTCAAGGAGGCCGTGACGACGTGTCTTCGAGAGGTTCCCTATGATGCATTCGCGGGAGCGTTCCAGGAACGGGAACGCCGCTGGAACAAGTGTATCGACTCACAAGGGTCCTATTTTGAGGAATATTAGCTTAAAATATGTAAAAGTGTAATAATTTTTTTTTCCTGAGCTCAGTACACTTATTTTCCGGACGAACCCTGCCTGCTAAATATATCCACTTATGGTAGAGAGATTGTTACTGTTACTCTTTCCTCTTCAGAATATTCGGAGAATTTCCGCTATGCTAACGATATTCACGTTACTTTATTCACACTGGTAATTAATTAAGCAAATGTAATTATCACAAAATAAAATAGAGTGCAACATGTTTCGCAATTAGACTGATACAAACAACTCGTCGTCGCAGCAGTACACCGCAACCAGCAAACTGTGATCTAAATAATCAAGTCTCCAAAGAAGCAGTCTTGAATTTAAAGACTGCCACTAGATGGCGACATATATCATCTCATTGACTGTGAACAAAAGTAGAAAAAGTAAGCAACGGATAAGGTTTTGCAATGTAGTGACCTGTTGAAAAACATAAGGCACTTCCACGCGCTTCTATTTTAATTCGGTAAAAGCGTAACGTCCACGTAAATAGCTGCTGGCCTTGGCAGAATAAACGTAATTTTTCGTAATTTTTTCCGTAGATAAAAAGGTCTCGACGAACCGGATGAGAAAATCTCGCGGACCGTAGATTGGAGGCCCCTAGTTTAAAGGATCTTTAAAACCGTGCCCAAAAATTGATCATAGTTTATGATGTTGGTTCTGTAGATGTAGAGGTATAGCAACTTATTACTGAGTTTCATCTGAGCATTGTAGAAATATTAAATTGGTGTTCATATTTTAGATTAGTCCTATACTTATTATGGAAAGCCAAGGGCCAACGCTACCAAAAAATGCAGCAACCTTTTCTCGTGTTTCCCCCCTCTGAGAATTGAATTCAATGAAAATAAGGAAATTAATTATTTACTGGAATTGCGCACCAAACGAGGAATGATAACAAATTATCAGTATGATGCTTCACCTTATTTAAAATTCTCATCACGTTGTGTTGTTTACATATTTTTTTACAATTTGATGGGGCGTCAAACTATTTTGGTGCATTCAGCTTCCTGTAAAATATACTTGAATGGGAATTTTGAGCAATAAGCATTGAACATACTATTTTTTGTGGCGCAGGGCACGGAATATTCCACATTTTTCTCTGCAGGGTCACCATTACGTTGCCTGCGAGCATGCGTCACATCGACTGCGGAAACCAGGGGCGTATATTTGATTCAAGAATTTAATTAGAGGAGTTAAATTTAGCATACGTCATTGAGAGCGATTTGCAACTTTAAAAATGTAGCTGATTTTTAAAGGAAATAACTTAAGGTAATCCAAGTACTTGGTCTATGGGCGTTTTAATGTTAAAATATTTTGCTCCAACAACAACTACAGTTAAAAAAATTAGAAATGACTTGAAAGTTTATATTATTGTAAAGGACCTTAGGAACTAGCCTAGGATTCGTGAAAAATTCTTTTGTGATATTATGGATTGTGATTATAGACATATTTTTGACTCATGTGGCCTCCTGGGAGATACTATAGTCCTTTTCTAGTCATAGCTCTTTCCAAAACTTGCCATTGTTCCTTCGTGGTCTCCGTACAATGAGGTGGATGCATGAGAACAAGGAGAGATTAAACGAGGTATTAAGACTACCTGATGGAGTGTAGCGGGTTTTTATTACGGTAAAGAATTGAACAGAAACTCGAGTGGTGCTTGACATACATACCAATACAAACAAGCATATCGTGAAGTGGGAGCAGGCAAATAGTCGGTTGAGGAAAAGCGCTTGACGCGTGAGAAGCTTGGGGTGCGGTGTGTCGTCCTTTTGACACTGGCTGAGCGAAGACAGTTTAGGGGGTCTTGGCGGAGGGTGTGGGCACGAGAGGGGAAAGCGAGGATTAGTCGAAGTTGGGGAGAGGTAGAGAGCGGTGGCAGAGAGTCAGAGCGGGGTGGGGACTCCAAGGAGTTGGAGCAAGCAGGGTAGAAAATGAATTCGCCCAGGAGGAGAACAAACCGGAAAGATAATTGGGAGATAGGGGTAGGAAAAGGAGGCCATTAGCGAAGGGAAGTGCAAGGGAGGAAAGAAGGAAATGGATGGTACTAGAAGGGAGAGAGGAGAGGGTGAAGTGAGTACACGGGAAGGGAGGAGGGGTGTGGGCGAGCGGCGATGGGGATGTCTTTGGAAGAACGAATAGTGGTTGGATTGCGAACCAACTTCTTCTCTTCCCACGAATTTCAAGATCAATTCTTTCAACTTGAACTCCGGCGCTTTGAATTAAATAGAGCCGATTAAGTTGCGGCAAGGATTTCTATTCATTTAGTGTCGATTTTGATTCTGACTCAATCCGCAATGTTTGATCCGCCTTGTTGTGATTGAAACCTTGAATTAGCAATCATCATTGAATGCCAACGAATGTGATGGAATCACAGGCAGAAAAAGCGTATAATATTTTGTGAAGGTTGTCTGGAATCGAGTGCCAACTTTTATAGGTTTTATAGTTCATCCTTGATAAAAAAATGGTATATAGCATATTATCGACGACACAGTATTAAATTGCATGCACCAATTCATCTTGGCTAAAGGAAATGCGACATCGATAACGTGTCAATGTGCTCTGATACAATGATTGCTCTGGTTGAAATATAACACTTTTATCCCTGCTTGGATATTGAAAACTGACGAAGAAAAATATTAAAAATAATATTATATCTATTACATTTATTTAAGGATCATTTTTGTGAATATAAACGGGTATAAATTGAACATCCTAATGAGGAAAACGTTTTTGGAATGATTGTATTTCATTCATCAAATCTGAGTCGGTGAGCCTGTGCGAGATTTTGTATTAGAATCAAAACACTAAACGTTTAGAGCAGAAGTATTTTGGCACCAAAAATCGTCAGGTGTCGAAAAGAGTCAACATTTTCCCTTTACAGCGTTTAAACACATTTTCGTCCATTATCCGTCTGATTTTCGATTGTCACCCATGGAACTCATCCTAAACCGAATAGAAATCAATACGACTTTAGTGCATGATGACAGAGAGTGTACAACTAATTCTCCCATTGGCACGCGAAATGTAGCCCCTTGATATTCATTCAGCACCTTTTAGCAACACATTTTTTGTTCATAAACAATTCTACACCGAATTATTTTGATTACATTAATTTATCATTTTACACTAACTCAGAGATTCTCACCACGCACCACCTCTGTGCTTCCAGGGAATGTAACTGGGGGTCCAGTTACATTCCCTGTGCACCGCATATGATTTATCAGGACTATTTTGTACCCAAAAAACGTACGCGACTTGGGTAAAGCTAAGGGTGAATAAAGACTTCTCAAAGACTCGAACCGGGCCCTTCGGTCATTAGCCCAGCACACTATTCGCTGAAATATAACGTCGGTTTTTCAGAGTGTAAAGGGCAATTATATATCTCTATTTTGTGTAATTTGATGATGCTTACCGTTCTATGTTAAGGATGATTCTGGCGTAATTGTGAAGGAGCCGGCAAGAGAACGGCGTTTGAGGGCGTGGGGACAAAAGGGGAGTTCTTTTCTTGCAGGGTAGGTCTGTGTCTCACGCCGTGGCATAGGGTTGGGGATTCGAGATGGGTGTAGGAGTAGGAAAGGGGGTGAAATGAGTTGGAACAGACCTGCGTAGCGTGGAGAAGGATTTCGTTGCTGGACTCTGTGCGAGCGAGGGGAAGAGGAGAATGGGGGAGGGAAGATTGGAGAGGGAGACCGATGTACCGTGCTGATTGCCTGTTAACTGCCTCATGGGGGAGGGCGAGAGGGATTGATTAGATGCTCACGCTCTCTATTCCTCTCTCTCGCTCTCTTTCTCAGATGGGGTGTGCGTTAGCGGATAGTTAGAATGAAAGTCTCAGAAGACTCTCTTGAAGCTCTTTTCTTGTTCTTTATGTTAAATTTTGTTCCCCTGTTCTAGTTTATCGGTATCAGAGGGAAATGGATTCACTCATCAGAACATTTTCTGTGCCAACATAAATGGAAGAAAAAAGAATTGTCGACCAGGGATTCGATTAAATTTAGTGCGACTAAAACATTAAACGGATTTTGTACTGTACAACCTGCGATATCAACATTTTTTCGATAGTCTTTATCTTTTCACACCTTTGAGCCTATTTTAGCTTTTGTCAATATAACGGTGATATCAAAGTCAAGACGAGTGAGAAGTATGGACTAATTACTTAATCCAGCAAAAAAATATAAAGTGATTAAACGATTTTAAAATTTATTTTTGAAATAAAGGCTATGTTTTTATTATATGATATGAGAGAATTTGCAAGAAGGTTTGACGCTGCAAACATTGTACTAGTTGGTAAAAATGTTCTCTTGGAGCATTAAAATCTAAAGATCAGAAACATGAAACATTGGAAAGGTTGACCTTCAAATAACAGAAGCCTTTGAAGCATGGTACTGAAGGAAAATATGGCAGATTAAATTTTAGAGAAAAAGTGAGAATAGAGAAAGTATATATATAGAGAAGAGTAGAAGAGGAAAGAACCATGTGGAGAACTCTAAGGCAAAGATGAAATAGGAGGATTGAAAACATTTTGAGGAACGATTAGTAGGAAACATAACAGAAAGGAAAATCTTGCGAGGAAGAGGCAAGCTCAGAGGTCATATTAAGAAAGATGTGAAACAGAAAAGCTATCAGGGGTTAGGGGAATTAATACTTAATAGAGAAAAGGAGATTGCTGTAATAAATCAATATTAAGATTGAAACATTGATGATAAAGTAGTACTTTAAATGTGGTAATATAGTCAGGATGGAATTTATGTTCGCGTGTGGTACAGACCTCATTTTGTATAAGAAGCACATGAAAAGCTGTTGAAATATGATTACACTGTAAGAAATTCAGTTAAATGATCTGGATGGACAAAAAGCTCATCAAGTTACAGAAACAGTGAGTTGCTGATAGAGAATAATAAATTACATGATTTTCATATGTTTCCTTCCGTATTTATTTTCATGTTCTTAGTTCTTTGTTATTTTCCATTTAGGATATGGGATTCCAATGTTTTATCACTGGAAAAATATTCTCAAATGCCAATGGAAGTAGAGAATTAGTTCATGGCAGCAGCCTTTCGCGGGCTGCGGTTGGTCACATGACTGATCTTCACCTGGGCCTCCTTTCGTCAAAATCGTTTCCTAATCGAACACTTTGAAGTTATGGGTTCGACTCTTTCCATCTGCACCTTCTGCCTTTTTTTTCCATCTGGGCACCCCATTCACCTCTTCCGCCTTCGCCTCGCGTCGCTGGAGATTCTATTAGTTCTATCCCCCTCGAGCCCTACCTTTTCGCTTGGATTTTCTTCATATTATTCGGCTTCTGGATGCGCCTGGCACACATTTTGTTTCCCTTCGGCTGGGCCCCCGCACTTCCATTTTTAACACTCCATTTTCGAGGGAAAAAAGGAATCGGGGTTACAAAAAAAATTGCGTAACCCAGCGAGTTTCATGACTGCTTCCGGTGATGAGAGAATCAGGTGGAACGAAGGAAGTGGGAAGGGGATGAGGAGGTCTATGCCCACCACATTTTTCCCTCCGTTGGTCGGCCCTTGGACCTCTCCTCTCCTCCACACCACGAGGATCCGGGAGGAACGCCTTGAGGAGGTGCGGGAGGAGGGTAGAGGAAGGGAGGAGGAAATAGGTTCGAGAAGCACGTCGGGAAGGTGCGGAGATAGGGTGTGAGGAAATACGTAGTGCGCTCGGGAGGAAAGGATTCCTGGCGAGATCCCGCGGGTTAGTTTTTCTCTGTCGCACTTTATAAGGGCTAGAGAAAGGAGAGGTACGTGCATTTTTCATTGGAGGACACTCCGAGGATGTACCGATAGGAAAAATGATTGTTATCGACCGAGGCTCTGCCAATTAGCGCATGTTTATCCTCGTGTAACAAGTTTTCTTCTCGGTACGATATTGTTCTTATCCTATTAGAAAAAAAATATTGGGAAAAACGTGCTCATTGAATTGAAAATTTTTTCTCGTTGATCCAACAAACACATAGTTTAATTAGTCAGAGGCATGTTGAGGAAAAAATTTGGTTATTATAGAATTTATCACCACATGTCAATATATATTTAATATTTCAAACGACCCAGTACTGTAAAATACTTTTGGGTTCAGTGAAAAGGCCAGCAGGTTTAATCATTTTATATTGATCTCAAGTTATCCGCAAAATTTTATTTTTGTGTGATAATTTGGTTTGATCAAATGCGCGATGAACACTTTAGTAAAAACTTGAAATCTAATATAAAATCAATTTATGCTGAATTATCAAATTCCTACACTCTTCGAAAAGTTTTCTTCAAAATTATTTAAAAAAAGGTAAGCTGTAAAGATGAAACCTATTTACTTGTGGATTAATTTAGATCTCAAAAGATAACGGTGTTATATACATTTATCCTCCCACTATTTTTCGTCAAAATGTCTGCATAATTTCTCCATAAAACTGGATGAATGTTCACCCAAGCTTTTTCGTAATGCGGATTAAATGCTTGTGGGTAAGCATTGATCGTTTAAAAGTGATGTCCGTTTGGGTCATCAAGGCCACCGAAATTGGAATTTTGCGTACTACCGCTCCTCGGAAATCCTCTTAAAGCATTAACTAATTGGATTAGGTTCATCCCGTTTCCTAAGAATGGCGGCAAACAAAAACGGAAGAATTTCTAGTGTTAATATTTATTTAGGGAACACCTCCGAGATTTTTCATCTAATTTCATTCGGGCCCTAGCCAATTTGTTTGTGTAATCCCGACGGCTTCGCGAGGATGGGAGTAGGCGTTATCGAAGCGCAAGGTCTTGAGAGTGTGCTGGTGCACGCGGTTGAAGCAGTTTTGGGTAAGAGGAATAAGTGAACGTGCTGGGGGCGGGAAAGGAGGGAGGAGAGTTGATAGCGGCCTGTGCGTGGGCACTAGAAAGAAGAGGCGGAAGATATAACCGGCGCTGGTTGGGTTGTCGCCTTGGCGACAGTCGAGTTAAATGAAATTGCTTTGGAAACCCTCCACGCCGTCCGCCTCTCACACCCCGCCACCCATCCTCCACTATGCGGCCCCCTTTTCTCAATCTTTCCCACACTGCAATTTCTCTCCAGCCGTATGCGAGTGGATTAATAGAAAGTCTCTCTTGAACCTGCACCCTGTCCTGCTTATCACGATCCTTATGAAAAGCCGCTCGCTTAGTGCACACTCCCTTCAAACTCCTCTTAACCTTTCCCCCGTGAGCTTGATACTTAATACTTAATTTTTTGAGTTGACCTGAACCTCTCCTCAGAATTTTATAATATCGAGTGTACAGTGGCGTGATTTAATCGTTCATGTGCAAGCAAAAATCTCAAATACGATGGTTCTATGCTTGCATTTATATTTTTAAATCATTTTTGTAAAAGTTTTTTGCGATCAAAAATAATAAAAATCCTAATCTTCTCTTCAAAAAGGTTTGTACTATCACCCGTTGCTACATTCTACTAAACTTCGTATAGAGTTAAGGGGGAGGTGAAAAGGTTTACTTCGTCGAATTAGGCATTCGACGATTCTTGATAAATTTTATACTAAGTCCTGGGTTTTATATTTAGTTTTGAGCAATGGAAACAAAGCCTGTATCACTGCATTTTTCCATTATTCAATTCACAAAAGTTTCCAACAAACTTCATAAGCCCAATATTCAATTATTACCCTTTCTTATCTAAAAATTTGCCTTTAATTACTTTGTGTACAATATATTTCGCCACCTTAATGTCAACCCTATCGAAAATTATTTTTCCCAAAATTTACACCAATGCGTTAGCATTGGCGTGCGTTAGCATCAATATCCTACGTTTTTGCTATACTCCATCCAGATTATAGTTTTCTAAAACTCTATTGGTAATTTAAAAAAATATGGGTAGGTTTTTTATTCAACGTATTCAACCATACGGTAACTATGTGCAACTGGAGTAATTTCCATCGTAATTATTATATATTATTTTCAGTGCGAGAACCAAAAGCGCTAAAAAAGCGATTCGTCTGCTAAGGTAGCACCTCATTACGCACATAGGTTTGAGCAATACTTTCCAAGGAAAAATGACTAAAAATCGAATATTTTTGACTGTTTTCGTCTTTGTTTCAGGTGAATGGAGATTCTAAGATTTCAATTTAATGGTCTTGTTTTTTTTTAATCGTACACTTCTCTTCTCAATTAAATCTCCGAATAAAATTATGTCGGAACCTGTTTTCCCTCAGGGGTCTCAACAAAGTTTTTACCCTTGTGGTAGCAGCACTGTTGCTAAATAAGTGAAAAATTCCTTTGTGCTTCATTATTTTCCCATCGGACGTAACCTTGTAATTGGCAAGCTATTCTTTTGGTAAACTTTGTTCGGAACTTTTAGTTTCTCAGTTAAGTAATCATCCCATTTTACCACCATTTACATTATCTTATCTCATCTCATCAGGGAATGATGCCACATGGCGAAATTATGGTCGTATTGTAGAAATTCTATGTTTTTATTATCTACTCAATAGAGAAATTCCTCTAAGTAACGAAAAAACAGCCTTATTTCTCCTTCATATTGCAAGATAATCACGTAAAAACTTGCTACCGACTGTAATTTACTTACAGGTGATTTTTGTATCATATGAGATTCCATCTATTTTACTACCGTTTAAATATTACCTGAAATGCCTTTCTTCTGAAACATACTCCTGCCATGGCCAAATTCTTCAAAAACGACATTATTATAGAAAACGAAAGATATTAAAACCCTTCGCTCTCAACTCAACTCTTTCTCTATAGCATTCAATCAAAATATATTTATCCAATCCAATCACTGAGTATGGGAGATGCAATGAGAAGGAACTACTAAATGACAGAAAAAAGTAGTGTTGGCTGCAGATGTACCTGGAGGATTGTTTTTGATTTTAGTGAGTAACTTTTTGCAAATGAATCTTAGGTGTTCTGGCCAACGTTATCTTTCAAATTTGTTGGCGTTTCTCTTCATCAAGACCTTTTATTGTTTTTTTCAAGCGTTAAAATACTATTACATATACCACAAACTTTTCTGCCACTCACTGGAGATATAATAGGCCTGCCCACTAAGAAAGCTTTATTTTGATCGGAGGAACGTTAAGAAATACAACTTTAATTGGTCCTCCATATTATTGATTTCATGAGGAACAGTATTCAAATTCTCGATCTAATAGTTTACCTCCTCTGCTGTCGAAATGGGTCATTTAAGCAAACAATTGTGAAAATTAAAAAAATCTATCAAGCGGAAAATGCTACTATCAATTATTCATTATGTCCGACGTCCACCACATCACGCCTGAAGCTACTCAATTTGTTTTAAGGACGAGTACCGGGGGGTGTGCAACCGAACGAATTAACTTCCTCAAGTGACAAAACAATCTTTTCATCCCTATTTTACCAGGTTAGGACAGTTCCAGTCGACTGAAAGAATCGAGTGTACATAGATATAAGATTTTAAAAATGGATTAAAATAGTACCTTCTAAAATACACAGAGGGATGCTGTTTGATCGAAGGGGAGGAGATGAATTGTAACATAAAAACTGACCAATATTTGACTAAAGAATCGATCTGGGATTTTTAACATAATAATTCATTGAACTATAGATAGTGGAAGGGTCATACGATGAGCTTTGTCAGGTGTTTTCCTTGTGGAAACTTTGTATACACGTATTAAAAAAGGCGGAAAAGATAATTATCGTGTAAAATTCCACATAGAATTTAACTGTGGTGACACGATCGGTTACGACATTTAGGACATCATGTGGTACACAGTGGTGTGACTCCTAAGCCGAGAAAACCGCTCTTGCTACCAAAGTTAAATCCTGCCTAGTATTTTGCACGGGTAACTATCTTTATTATCTACTCAAAAGGGCGGGCCATTCATATCGTACCATGAAACATTCTAACCTGGTTGTGCACGTAACATTTCAAGAGACATTTAAAGAGAGAATTTACGTTCAGTTTAACGGAATATAGAGTTAATTTCAATGAGGATTAATAAAAAGTTAGAAATTGGCTTAGGTTACATTGTTTTATATGTTTTGCGAGAGATCTTAAAGATCCCTATTTGGATTTCGATAAAGATAAAACTGAATGACTTCCTAACGATTGGTACAACTCTTGAGCCGATGCCAGCAGTGATGTGGTACAGAGAGCGTAGTGAAATTTTTAAGGACTTTCGAACTTTTTTACTCAAAAAAGTAATATTTATTTAAAACTATGCATTTTCAACAACAGATTAATTTCACGTCTCACTTCACATTCCTAGCAAATACGAAAACGGGTTCTGCCTGGAGTACGCTCTTTTAGGGTTTAATGGTCTGGCTTGGTTCATGAAGGGAAATGAAGAAGCTAAGCTCCTGCCTTCTGTGCAGTGCAGTAAAATTCTTATTGGGGGTGATATCGGGAGCAAATAAGGTTCTCTGAGAAAAATTGCGCAGTACGGAGAAATTGCAAGTCAATTGACGAGAATAATATTTGGAAAAAATGTCGGTTATGTGATTTTTCTTCACATATATTCAACAGACTTTCACACTTAAAGTTTGCTATTGCATTTGATCACTGAAGAAGCATTAATTGTTTGTGAGGAATAGATAATAGGAAAATATATCGTTTACGATCACTATTTTTGTCTACGTTTAAGATAAGTATCAAACTGCGACGGAAATGCAACCGGAGTATAATTTTCATAGCGGAATAGACTAGAAATTTTGTACAATAAATAGTCACGGTATACCCTCTACAGAAAGGTTAATCAAAAAAATGTAATAATTTACACAAATATGGAGTTTGCAAAATAAAGTAGATCTATGAAATTTCTCAACTTATTTGAATTGCATTCAATCAGTTCCTTCAACAAATTCAGTTTAATTATGAGTCAATATTATGGGTCCTTAAAAATTAAGTCGTTAATCGTGGTCCATGAACTAAGTTTTTGTGAAGAAGTAAAATTGAACATTTAGGAATTTTGTGAATTGCTTGTAACCATTTAAATAGAATCCTGGTCAAGGCGAATGATTTTTACGCTCTGAAATTGTTGCAATGCCATATAATAAGTTATTGGAGAACTTAAAAATATCTATTGCAACAACTTCAGTTTCCAGGGTTTGATTTATGATTCATGAAATAATAAAAAAGTAAATCTCTATTGGTCACATTAGGATTTCGTTCCACGTACGAAAAGCAGATACGGAGAGCTGTATCTCCATTCAATACAGCTCATCAAGTCAAGTGAGATCTTTTCATTGGAGATCTGTTCTTCCTATGCATGTACGTCTGTGCTTTGTAAGAGTGACCAGTGATCAGACTGGTCCGTTGCCACCAGGACAAATGCCTAATTGCAACGTGCTTTATATCATAATAAATATATCTCAAATTTAACGCCTGGGCGAAAAAATCAAAATTGTTTTCGATGTGACGGTCAGGGTTAACATTTATAAACGTGGTTATGAGAGTATACCTGAGTTCACCAAGCGGCAAACTTAGTACTAAAAAAGTGTGACTGAGAAAGTCTGATTCACACAGAGGCTGAACATTAAGAAGCGTGATAATAAGAAAGTACCCACTATGTTCAATAACAGAAACAGAGCAATTTCACAAATAATATTCATTGACGGCCATGTTTTCGCCACTGTGTGACATCATCTGCTGAGAACAATGCCACACAGCCGGAACCATCCAGCAAAACCATAGTCGTTAATAAATATTTATCGTGGAATTTCTGTGTTTCTTTTATTTTCACAATGGAGAAATTTCACCAAGTAACGAGAAAAACAGTGCCATACTTATGTTTGCTTAGTAGAGTTTATTTTTTTTCCTTGTGATAGGGGAATAGGGATAGGGGTCACTCGTTTAAAGATTGACAGTTTAGTTACTCCAAAACCTTTATCTATTTGTGAACCAGAAATTTAAAAATTGCTTGCACTATCCTGCTCCAAAATATATAGCTGAGAACTACATTGCGCACGGATATATATACGTTTTACACCCGAAAAAAGGCACCATTAGGGGAGTATAGCGCTTCACAAGAGAATATTACAAGTTAATTGAATCAAACACAGTATTAAAGCCTGATAATTTATTACCAAACATGGCTACAACACTAACATACATGACGGTTACTACCTAATAATTTGGAGGTTATGTTAGGGCAACTAAACAATCTCAAATATCTGAAAGGCGTAAACGTTAATGTGTGATTACCTAGTAAAACAAAAATAACTTTGACCTATTTGAGTATAGACACTATTTTGTGGTGGGTAATAGCACAGTTTCGGTGTTTTCCGTCACATGACCATGTTTAATATGCAAATATGAAGTGATTCTCATTTCAGCGTGAATGATATCAATTGGATGTTGGGTATGGTTATTTTTTATAGTTGTCGCGCAGTCGTTTTAGCTCATATGCACGAGATTTGCTGCCATTGCCTGACACTAATGGACCCCTAAAAATAAATATATTTTCCCATCCCGAAGGGTAATTTGATTTCAGTGGCCTTTTATGTTCCTATAGCTCCGCCACCGCATCCGAATCTCAACAGCGGTTGGTTCGATGCGCTCAAATTTCACGACTGTTAAAAAGAGAAACAGGATTTTGTTGACGTTGGATAGGTTTAAGGTACACTGCTTTAATGGGGTTCAAACCATTATCATGTTTTGTATCAAAGTCCAATAGAATGACGTCAATCTAGCATAAAAAATCAGCAATTACAGAGGTAATTTAATCAGAAAATTACTGTTTTGTGTATCTCCCTATCCTGACTTTAATTTTTCCGTTAGGCTTGGTGTTTGAAAACCAGTTACTCGTAAAACTATATAAATCAATTCAATTTTGGACGAGGACCTTGATTGTTCATTTAAATTTTATTTATACTGTTAATTATACCCTTACCAACTGAGACTACTGCCTTCAATAGGGAATTTGATATCTCTTGGAACTTTGATCTAAAGTCAATGAATGCTATGGATGGTTGATATATAATTTTTAAGCTGTCTCTGCAATTATTCCATTCGTAAATATGGGTAAAAACTATAACTTTTTGCGCAAGTGTGCTACAGTTAGCGTATTTATGAGAGATTGTTTTTATGCTGAAAAAAGTGTTAGAAAGTTATTTCAAACCTAAGAAATAATTTCAAAAAAGAAATAATAAGAAATCGTTCAAAGGCTAATAACCCCTCAAAATTCAAATAAGATGCCTATTCACAGTAACGGTAGTATTGAACGGTAAATTTAATATCTCTGATAATGGTTTTGTCCTAAATTATCTAAGATGATAATAATGTCTCTAAATGAGGAAACTTATTCCGACTTGGAACGAAAAGGCAAGTGCCACCCATTTCACTTGAATACATATATACAGGGTTCGTTCGGAAGATAAGTGTACTGAGCTCAGGAAAAAAAATGTATTACACTTTTACATATCTTAAGCTAATATTCCTCAAAATAGGACCCTTGTGAGTCGATACACTTGTTCCAGCGGCGTTCCCATTCCTGGAACGCTCCCGCGAAGGCATTATCGGGAACCTCTCGAAGAGACGTCGTCACGGCCTCTTTGACGGCGTCCAAAGTCCCGTATCGCGTTCCTTTCAAACTCCTCTTTATCTCCTGCCCGAAAAAACGTTCTCTAAAAAATGTGGATCATTTTTGCAGTGATCCGCAAGTTGTGTCGCGATTTCAAAACGATTGAGTCTTTGATCATCACTGAGCACTTTCGGCACCAACTTTGCACAAATTTTTCGCATCTGTAATTGGTCCCTAATAATCTCGTGCACTATTGTTTTTGGCACATTACACTGCTCTGCTATCATCCGAACACTAAGACGACGATCAGAGTTCAGTACATCGCGAACTTTTCGCACATTTTCGTCGGTGAGTGTCGTTGATGGGCGTCCAGGCCGTGGTTCGTCGTCGACCTCTTCTCTGCCCTCCACGAACATCTTGTGCCACCGAAAGATCATGTTTCTGGACATGGCTGACTCCCCGTAAGCCTGGTTAATCATACCGACAGTTTCGGTAACGCTTTCCCAAGCTTTACCGCAAATTTGATGGAATAACGCTGCTCCAAAAACTTCGGCATCGCGTTCCGTGACGTGGGTCGAGCGTGGAGGTTCGCGTAAACAGAGCTCACTACACCACAGCTCAGAGCCGACTGCCTTTTTCAGCGTCGCTTGCCAACATACCCCCCTCCAATCGCAGCCCGTCAGAGCGGTGCTGGGCGCGCCTGGAGCGGAGGGAAAAAATCAGTACACTCCGACTCTAGACTATTGTGTCGGGTCGGATAATGCATCAATATAACTAGGTAAATTCAATTTTGCACTCGCTACTCTGGCTCAGTCATTTTTTTATCAAGAAGATAATTGTTGAATGGAACTGGCATTTTATTTGAACTAATTGACGTGAATGGTAGAGATCGTAATTTAAAATTAAACTTTAGTACTTTAGTACCTTGTGTAACGAGAGTACCTAAGAACATAGGCAAGAAATGTATAAGTGGAATATTTTATTTAGTCATAAATTTAAGATGTAGGAACTTTTACCTGTAAATTTATATAATTATAGTGGATCATTTCAGGAGGAAAGGCCATAAAGCAGAATGAACAGAGAGTAGTCCTAGAAAGTTTTGAGGCACTAAGTAATAAGTGACCAGTTAATGCATTCTACAAGAGCGGTGTGTTTAAATATTATGACATTTTAAGAGTTGGTGGAAATATGAGTGACTCTTTTGAAATAGAGATCGGTGCTAAAGGGTGCATAATATGATGATGATTTACACGTGAAGAACAAAGATGTAAAAACTGGGGTTTCTCTTTTATATAATGATTATATTTGCCTAATTGATAGGGATGTTAGAAATAATAATTGCATAGTGAGCGTAAACGTGGAAATATTTGATGTTCTGACATATGTTCGCATTAGTTCAGATATAAAATGACGTGCACATGCTTGCAGGAAGATACTCTGTAGTTCGTAGGGTATGCAGAAACATACTTTTTTTAAGTAAAAAATAATGACGTTCTATTATAGTGTACTCTTTCCCTCATTACTGTGTATGGAAGTGAACCGTGTGTATGCCGGGATAAGCATGAATGCCATACACATATTTTGTGTAAGGGGCTCACAAGGGGTATATGTGTAAGCATAGGGTAATAAGGGTGAGAAATGAGTTGACCTTGTACTCGTAGTTGTATCATATAATGGATGTGCTGGTAATGGAAAATTAAGAAAGAAACGCGATTCTCTGATTGTTTATGCGGAGAAAATGAATGGAATTTAACCCACCACACATATGCCTTTATGTCTTTGTATAAGTATGTTTACGAGTGTATTGGGGTTGCATATATGATTGCGTGCGAATGTGTGTGTGTGTGAAGGAGTGTGTTACATGAATATATGTTTTGGAAGAGATAAACTGAAAAAGCAATGGATGAATGTGGAGAAATAAATTCTCAAACAAGGATTACTTGAAGTGTTGGAAACAGAACGGCATATATGGAACTGCAAAGTTATGACTTAGGTGAAAAAAAATAGTTAAGGCATAGAAAAAACGATTAGTAAAGAGAATATGCTCGCAGAAATAACAAAAGAACAAAGTGTTTGTTTTTCGGCCCAAAAATGGAGTTGCACAAGGGTTATGGTTAATCAGGCATTTAACTTAAACATTCACATTCATCCTATGCATAATGGCCAGAGTTGTTCCTTGGGCATGCAGTCTCTTTCTCATTCTAAGACAAGGAGATATATACGAGCATATACGCACTCGTCACTTCAAATATTAAGGGTAATAATGCTCTTCCCTTGTTAGCAACAAACGTCGCCAAAAAGTCCTTAGTTATACCTTTACGAGTAGAAACTCTTTCGAGGATTAGCGAGCACTGAGTGGTAAACGTTAAATTCTCCGTAACTGATGTCCAATAGCCTTACGGTAAATGCTTATTTTTTTAAATTGAAATTGCTTTAAATTGAAGTTACTTTAAATTGACGTTTCCCAGTTCGTTGTTTATTTTTAAGTATGCTAGCATACACCGAATTTCCGAGTTTATGTACAATTCCCACTGAACGGAATCAAGTGGTTAAAAAAAACTTAACACCAAACATAAGTTAAGAAATTACTAGAACGTTCAGTGAAAAGGAAATGTAATGCAACTCCATCATTAGAAAGCGGAAAGATGAAGGAGCGAAGTAATTAGAAACCTATCTGTCTCACATCCAATTGATGCGAAGTAATAGAACATACAAATATTAGTTGGATGATAAGATGGATTCTAATCAGACTGTAGAGAAAATCATAAGCAAAGAAAAGAAATTAGGTGCTATAAAGGAAAAATGGGAGTATATTACGAAAGGGATATCGAAAGGAGCAGAAGAAACTAGAGGAAATGTTAATAGGAAAAAGGACAAGAAAGCAATAGATTACGGACGAGATGATTAGTATGATAGATGTGAGAAACAAATGAAAGAATGTGAATACATAGCTAGATAGAAGGAAGTATAAAGAATTGAATGATAAACTGAAGCGGGAAACAGAAAGGAGCGTGATGGAAGACGCAATGCAAGGATATGGAAGGTTTACAGGTAAAGGGTGAAATTGGTGAGTTGTATAGGAAGGTTAAAGGACTGCCAATAAGTAAGAAGGGAAAATATCTGTTAGTAGTTAGAAATAAGTCGTGAAAAGTATTAGTCGAACCAGAAAAGATCCAAGAGGAATATAATCAATATACCTAAGAACTAAATACGTTAGGCCAGCAAGGTCAGACATAGAGAACAAATATGACGCAGTGGAGGATGGCTTAGGTTCAGGCTTACTTGAGCGAGATAAAATAGATATCAAGTGAAATGAAATCAAATAACACCATGGGGGTAGACAGCATAAGGTTTAGGGAAAGGTTTAGGGAAAGGCTTAGGGAAAGGCTTAGGGAAAGGCGGGAGGAAGTTTTCGTGGAATAATTCTTAGCATTTATGAGAGTGGAATTTGGCTGGAAAATGTCGTCAAATCAGTTTTAGTGCCTAATACAAAAAAAGGCCAAGACTACATCATGCGAGGACTACAGAACAATAAGTTAGATTTCGCACGCAGCTACAGTGGTTTTCAAGATTATCAAAAAGGGAATAGAGAGCAGGAAAAATGATTACCTATTGGATGATCAGTTTGGGTTCAGGAAGGGGAGAGGCACAAGTGATGCCGTTGAAGAAATGAGGTCAGTAATAAAGAGGAACATATGATACAATCAGGATGTATTTGTCTCATTGGTATAATTCAAAGAGGTGTTTGATAGAGTGAATCAAGGAAAAAGTAATGGATATTTTGAAGAATATATGAGAGAATTGGAGCGATAGAAGACCTGTACGTAACCTTTACATGCCTCAAACTGCTCAGGTGTGAGTGGAGAATGGAACTTCAGGATGGGCAGTGAAAGACAGAGGAGTAAGTTGGACCATGGAGGAATTTTCCCCTATCACCGGTGCTGTTCAACGTATATGTTGCAGTAATGGTTAAAAAGGCATCGGAAAAACTAGATATATGGTTGGAGGTCAGTGGACGATTCATGAAATTATTTAGTTATGCTAATGACCAAGCTTTATTCGGTCAGTCAGCCAAGGGGTTGCAAGCATTTCTGAGTGAATTGGAAGTCCAATGTGAATGTTCAATATCCAGAATCCTGAGGATAAAGTAGTATTAGTAAATGACATTAATGGAATACAAAGTTGCTGAGACCCAAAGTTATTAGAATTTAACTTAAAGAAGCACGAAATGATGAATTTTGTAATAGGTGTAGTTCTCTTTCGCACACCTACTAAACTACATCAGCACTACTAAAGTAGCAAGTGTAGACTCAATTGAATACTCAGACGTTACCCTTATGATCTGTATTAAGTGAAACGTATGCAGTGAATATGTAGCATAAAATTAGGATTTATTAGATGCACAAAGCTGAAATGTGATGATAGGGTTGAATAGCGATGCTACCTTTTGCTAATGAAAACTAATTTAGAATATGCTGCCAGTATATGGGGTTCAAATAAATTTGGTACAATTTTTTAGTTATATCGCGCGCGGCGATAAGGTACTACATTTATAGAGCGTCGTTATGATAAAATTATTTTGATTATTTAAGGAACTAGGCTGGGAAATACTCACCGAACGAAGGAAATATTGCAAATCAATCCATTTAATAATTTGAAAGCGGGGCACTTGAGCGATGATATTGAATATGGATGGTTAGCCCTTGAGCAAAGAAAAAAACATGAAAATAAGTGAAAGAGAAAAATAATTAGAGAAGTCAATTTTGGACCCGATAGATTAAAGGTGCCATTTTTTCCTTTGAACGAAAAGGGACCAAATTATTTGCAAATGACCGACATAGGCAAAATAGTACCTTATTTCATTTAGTATCCACTATATTGCCATTATTTTACCAAATATTTATTTTATTGTTTTTCATGTTACTTGGAACCAGTTTTGCATACAAACTATATCACATTTCACCATCTTTTTGCATTTAGTTAAAGTATTTAATTTTTTCTTTAATTAATATTTTTTCATCATTTGAAATATATAGCATATTTATTAGGAGCTAGCATATGAGCAAAACTTAATGTTGTCTGGCTAGTTTGGAATCACGCCCCTACGAGGGTGAGTCAATAAATAACTTGAAAAGCCGGACAGAGGCAATTACAGTCAAAGTAACTTCCTAAAGTTCATCTCTTTTTTCTAAATACGTATTCACCAGAGATAATTATTCCATCTCTTTGAAAGTTCTGGATAGCCGGCATCAAAGAAGTCACGTTTTCTGCCGCAGCCAGCAAGTAACCTATTGAACTACGGCATCATCATTTTGAAAATCGACCACCCCTATGTTGTTTTAAGGGTCCGAAGAGAGGAAAAGTACTGGAGGCTAATTTGGGACTGTACGGTGATACTCCAAACGTTCCCAATGAAATGTTTTCAACAGCTCCTGCGTTTGTTTGGCGCCTGATTGATATTTATTTATTGACTTACCCTAGTAGAAGAAGTTAAATTATTTATTTATATATACCCTGCAAGCCCCCGCCAGGGTTTGTGGCAGGGGGTGAAGTTGAAGAAATGCTTTGACCAGAGAGGTTCATATAATGCGGGAAATGTGAATAAGCTTTTAAGACTGAGACCAGGCCCACCGCCAGGGCGAGGTGGCAGGAGGTGTCTGCCAAGCGACCCAAGTATCGGCAGTCGCCGGTGAGACGCTGGAGTAAGAACATCGTGAGTGCAGTGAGTGACTGTTTTAAAACCCCGTCGAGAATCCGGAGCGTCCATAATGCAGCACCCTTTGATGCAGCGGTGTTCGATCAAATTTTGGGTCAAATAGAACAAGACCGGTACTGAAACGTTCAAAATGATTCAAGAGACCTACAAAGAAGACGCCATGTCCATGGTTTTCATGTGACACAAGAGATTCAAAGATGGCTGCGAGGACGCGGAGGATGATGAACGCCCTGGAAGAACTTCAGAACTGACAAAAATCTCACCAAAATGTCTCAAATTTTAAACGGTGACCGAAATCTCAGCATCAGAATGATTCCAGATTGAGTGAGTGTGAGGAATCGAATCCACCGCATCCACCCGGAGAAAAAAGGCGACTGGGTGCCATGACAATGTGACCGTTCACACCGTCACTGAAGTTTTGACCAGGTTCAACGTAAAAACACTGACGCAGCCCCCCTATAGCCCCGACATTGCCCCCAGTGTCTTCTTTTTATTCCATCGGATGAAGAGAGAACCGAAAGGGAAGCGACTTGACAGTATCGTAGGGGTTCAAAATGCTTCAACGAGGGTTTTGGACAACATTCCGGTTGAGGAGTTCCAGGGAGCTAACCAGGAGTGGGGATCTCGTTGGCAGCGGTGTGTAGATTCTCAAGGCACCAGTTTTGAAGGATTTTTGTCCGATGTACGGAAGTGTTTTATCAATTTAGTGTTCTGAGACCAGTCTTGAGACTTTATTTAAGCACCCTGTATATTTGAGGACTCCTAATACGCTGTGGTCATAAGAAAAGAGATTTCCGTCTTTTATAAGCGCGTGGATGACCAATTAAGAAAAATATCATGAAAGAAATCATTAAGAAAAGAAATTATTTTGACTATAAAGAATGAGAAAGGGTTAGTCAATAATTGATACGAAAATATAAAAATTAGAATTAGTGGAACGGTTCAAGATTTATTGAGCTATTTTTATAATGTGTAGGCATTAATGTAGACGTTTAGCAGGCAAACTCTGTGAGTGAAGGGGACCTTTACAAGAAGGTCAGAACTTAATTTCAGCTGTGGTTGTATGGTTCTTATACTCGGTATTTCAGGAGAAAGAATTATAACCTTTCCATCGATAATACACAACCTCTGGTAAAGACGCTCTTCACGTGTAATTTGCCCTTTACTTGTAACGTTATATGTAGGAATGAATATCATATGATACTTAGAGACGTCTCGCTGAAAAATAACATACGCCATTCTTCGTCTGCCAAACAGATTACATAGTTCTCTTATTAAGATGAATTTTCAGACTATAAAGCCCTAGTAAACTTTAAGTTTGACTAAAGTGACTATCAGGCTATTATTTGGAGTAATTGGAGAAAAAATAATTGACACCAGTTTGGTTGGTCTTTGTTATGATCGCGGGTGTATCATTGACGACATTGTTTATAAAAAGAATACTGCAAGGATAATGAGTATGCGTTGTACGTCAAATATCATTCTTTCTCGGCATAATAGAGCGTATGGAATTTAGTCCAAGTTATCAGAACATCAAAAGCTATCCATTGAAAAAACTACTAAATATGGTGATGTTTCGAAAAAGGTATACTTATTATACGAGGCTAATTCCAAAATTCTAGTCTAATTTTTGTAGTTGCAGAAAACCGTTTGTCAATGATTCAATCATCATGTTAGAGTTTAAAAATTTCTCTATTTACTACAGTTGTCATTTTAGTTAACTCATTTTTTAGGCCATTTTTGGCGACTAGCTAGCTGCCATGTCGTTGAAGTGTTGGACCTCATTTTCTACCTCCTCGTCGTTGCTTGCCACGGGACGGGTGACGAAACCTGCTTGTGTTCCACTTCACACCTGATCCCAAACAGCAATCATGTGAGAGGAGGCATCCCTCTTCGACCAAGCCGCGAAAATTCAAACGAATACAATCTGCCGGCAAAGCAAGGGCGTAAGCCTGCCTTTCCCACAGCAACACTTGCCCTCACCTCGCGTCCTGGCACTTCTCCCACGATGGCGACGAGAAAAATGAGGTCCAACGCATCCTCAACGACATGGCGGGGAGCTGGTATGACGGTCATAGGGGCACAAAAATAGCCTAAAAATACATCTACCGACAAAGAAATTATTTTACAAAAGTAGACTTCTGATTCAAATTTTAATTGATATACCCTCTTTTTGAATAACCACTTTTTATGTTTTTTTTTAAATAGAGACCTTAAATTTGGAATACAGTAAAAAAAACTCCACAAAATTTAGACTCCAAAATGTGAATACGAAGAGGAAAGGTTTTCCAAAACGTCATGTTGAAAGGGTTTACTATGCTTCAACAACCTCAATTTTCATTTAATTTTAGCAGGAATATTATATTAAAGTTAAAACATATATTGAGGATCAACATTTGTTATGCTCTTCATGACACTTTGGCTAAGCTGCAAGGGATCAGACTCTGAAAGGCGATTCAGAAAAGGTTATCTCATCAGCACTGAAAGAGACTGGAACCACTGCAGGGGAAATAAATATTTCTGAACCAAATGCTAAGATGTTGGTATATAAACTTTAAGAAAAAAGATGACTTCAAAGTTCGTTGAGAATAATAAAAATCATACAATAAATGATAATATTTCTTCAATATATAATTTTGGAAAAAATAAAGAGATTATCCAGTTGCATAATAAACCCTCTGCGTTTTTTTTCGAGTTAAATGATGAGTTTCATATTTCTCATTTTTTCTTATCCAAGTTTTTCCACATAGAGAGGCACAAGGTTATTTGTAAGCCACAGAGGTTAAAGAAGTTGAACATATGTATTGAAAGAAACATGCGCACCAGTCTCAAAATGAAGGACGTGTACAATTTTTAGACTTTTGAATTTTAAGCTAAAAGGTTGTCTGGGATGTTTATTTCCAAAGCAGGCCATATTATGTATCCATGTATTATCCTACATTTTCCATTTTAGAGCCACTCTACAGAGATTTAACAGCTGAAAACTCATACGTCTAGGCTTACTAGAGTTTGGGCATAACTACGTGCCTGAATTTGAGTGCAGAGATCTTATGTCAGTAGCCGAATGACTTAGTAATATGTTACCACTATTACCACTGCCTTGATCAATATAAATAAACAATAATGGTTAAGAATTTGGTGCGATGGAATGCTAAATAACCTCGTCAAATGAAGAATATAATTAAACCAATTTAACTATGAAAATTGAAAATAACGTTCCATGTTTTTCTATAATAATCGTTTTTCCACGATATACAGATCAGAATTATATTTGTTGTTTCACGGAGATTCCGGTTACCTTTCGAATTTTTATGCAAATATTGCTTAACGTTTCACTTTAGTATCGCATTATTACCAAATTTTATAACCTACTATTTTATAGCCACTCATTACGGTGGATAATCGGGCTTCGGCTTTGATATAAATTCATGTTCACCAGAAAAGGTTTTAAAATTGATGAAGGTTTTTTGTTTTTTTATTTGGAAATTTGGTTTAAATATATTTAGGTGTTTAATAATTTTCCTATCACGGTACTAAATGCAGAATTTCATTTATCCAGTCGTTTTTGGAGAGTTTAGGGTAACATTATTTTAAATTTTATTTAAATGCAATAAAAACTATTTGATAATGAAAAAATATATCATTATTTACAAAGAGGCCTGAATTAATTGCCCGAAATTTATAAAAAAATCTGTATTATTTTTATTTTGGGGTGAAATAGTAGCAATGGAATAGTTTCCCAATTGATCCAATGTGTATGCATACATTTTTGATATGCTAGCATTATATATGAGTAAATATGGAAGAGAAAATAGTTTCTGGAAGCTTAAACACCAGATGTGTAGTAACAGCGCCTTATTGCATGTCTCTATTCTGTGTCGCCCAAAAACAATTACAATGAAATGAAAGTTTAAAAAGAGGAAAACAAAATAATTAATTATTTCATCAAAATTAATTTTGATTTCTACAGTTCCGGTTGGTCGAATAATCAGTATTTAATTAGTCATCGGAATGAGTTGACGTAGATGTAGCGTGAGTCGTGCGTTTTGGGAAACGGAAGTTGCAAGTCAAGTAATCTCAAACACCGTCATGTGATGCAAGGTATTCCGAGAATTCCTCCTTCCACCCAAGATTGCGTATGGAAACTTGCTTGCTTGAAACCTTCGGCTTCTGCGTTGCGGGCAGGTCTTAACATGCTCTCTCTCTCTCTCTCTAATATCCATAACCCGAAGCCTTGCTCACCAAAACTTTGACTAGCGCAAAGGTAAAAATCGTCTTTGCATACTCACTCGACTCGACTTAGGAGAACTGCTGTGTGGTGCAGCGACAGATTTCTGCTGATGCGATTCCATATCCGTCCATCTTCCTACTATGTCTTATCGTGAATTGTGCATAACTTTGGGTTACGCCGAGCAAGCAAGGAATTTATATTCGAGAATTTCTGTCTCACGTTCTAATATAGACGGCGAGCAAGATGATGCGAGAACGCATTCCTCACATTAATTAAATTATTAAATACGGATTTAACTCCATATTATTTTTGATCATGCTATTTTTCTTCTTGCCTCAACTTTAAAGTGTACATGCTTGCATTTTGTTTGCATTTTAGCCTGCTTAGCTTTAATTATTTTAATCACTTGAGAATAACGAGCATAAGGAGTAAGTATTATTTTTACTGCTGATCAATTTCCCTGGTTGGTCATTGACCAAGATATTCAGTATTTTTCTAGTAAAAATATTTTCATGAATTCAGGAGAAATGTAAGAAATCCAAGAATCCGAATAATAACTGATTCTGGATTAGCTTAGAAATAATGTAACAATACCGGATAAATAATTGGAAACTTCTTTTGAAGTGATGAAATTGTGAAAAATCATTTACGACATATACGGGGACAATACAACCACCTACGCACCTACAGTAAAGTACGAATTAATTCAAGTGAGAGCTGTTCGAATAACTTGGTTCGGCAAAGCTGGACATAGTCCCTAGTCTACTTATAATTTTGCTCGACTCATATCGCATTAATTTGTGTTATTTTATATTTAGACTCTCTTTTTCTTGGCCATTACATCCATGTGTGGATGATAATGTGGTAATCATGTGTAATACAGTTTTACCATCCGTTTCATTCTTAGTCAACGAACCTGAACCTAAATATTGACCCCCTCTTTCCTTTTTGGTTAAATAAGTAAAAGATCTGAATTGTAAGAACATGTAGCTCCATCTTTTTTATAAAATGTTATTTTTTCCTCTTAAGTGTCCACTATATCTTAAAAACTAAAATACCATTTATTTGCATCATACCCTCTATAAATAGTACTCCACATTAATATAACAACAATATTCGTAAAGCCCTTCCTCTTGTAAAAATTGAGCGTCATTTAAATTTGAAAATTATTTTGTGGTGAATAATCATCGTATGTGTGACAAATTTTAAATTTCATTCGAATTATGTTGTAACTTGTTAGTAAGCTTGAAACAGTTTCTCTCGTCTACATCTCCAGTAAATGTTTGTAGGAAAAGGTATAACTTCCACTGTTTTAGGCACATTGGCCAAAGCGAGACTGACTTATGAGTGGCGTAAACGCTGTATTCCAAGGAAGCCGTTTTTTGACGAACCCACAGTGCTCATTTTCTGTCCCGCGAGTTATTTATGCTAACAAAATCACGTAATGTGGCGTGAAGCAGATGTTTCCCTTAGCCACATCTGCGGAAAACCCAGATGGGTTGTGTTGCTTACCAAGCGGACAGTTTTTTTCATGGAATTCGAATTTATTTATGAACGAGAGACAGGGGCATCTGATTATCATGCGCGGGGAGGCGTTAAATAGAGCGTGAAACTAAATTTCGGACAGGAACTCGTTCCGTTACCGCTGTATGCTTTTGGCCATGAAATTGGGTGTGCGCGAAATAGCGCGACAAAAATGGAAAATAGTAATGGGTCTAAAGGCGTTGGACTCTTTGCATAAGGTGGAATGGTGAGATGAAGTGTGGGTCAGGTTGGGGTTGAAGGGGGTGGGGAAGCGGTGGTAGCCAGACAACCACTGTCAGGGTATGCGTTAAGAAGGGCTCCGCGTTATAGTTATGTCTCGCTAATTTGACTGCCATAAATAATTTTTCAGTTCCCGAGATGACGCACGTATTTTGAGAGAATAGCACATCCTTTGGAAATTTCAACTCTGTATTCTAATTAAACTTGGTACCCTATTGCGCAAAAATGCCTTTTTTTATTCAACTTCCTTTCATCCCTTCCACCTACTGAAAGCACTGAACCCAGCCCTCTAAATTTCCTCTCTCTCTCTCTCCACTCGAACATCGTCTTAGTATCCGACTCCGAGTTCACGGACTCCGCTCGCATTTCGAATTATTATACGATCTGCGTATTATTACAGCAGTGGACATACACTTCATTGTAAGGGAATCATTTAATTCATTCGAACTACTACTTATTTCTTCTGAAAATAAAATAATTTTCAACCACGTATTTCATTATATTTTTTACCATTGCGATGAGTCATTTGGCAACTTTCGATAGTCCCGTATTTGCAATTTCATTCATCCCATAACGTATGCTGTAATCAATATTCCTCTACTTAGAGTACATGGATGTTCTTGAAGGTTTATAATTTAGTTTTAATATTTGCCTGTATTATTATATTAATTATAATAATATATATTAATTATTATAAAAATTATAATATTGCCTGATATATATATATATATATATATATTTTCAAGTTTGAATATATGTATATATATATAATTTTATATATATATATATATATAAGTTTATATATATATAGTGGAGTATATATATGTATGTATAAGGGGATATAGTATGAAAGGGGTATAGTATCCATTTTATCTCATTTGAAATTGAATAACTTTACTAGCTCCTGAGGTTAATATATAATAACTTTGTTCAGTCCAGATCGAGTTATAGTGTATTCTGATGGAGTGGATCTTAAATCATAGAAAACTGGTATTTATCTAATTAAAAGGATAATTTGAGCAAAGTTAAGAAATAATCGGATTGAAAGCTTCTTTCCACTTTCATTTTGCCTTGGATTTCTTCTGCTAAGACCACTTATTGATACAATTCTACGGCCTTATTATGTAAGGAGTGGTTAAAAAGGATTTTTGCTGTGCCAGGCTCCTACATTTAACCTACGTTACATTCGTACATCTATGCACAAACCAAACAATAACGTTATTTAAAAGATATTTCTTGAATCAACTCTCGAATTTCTGGGTCAGCACAGAATCCATGAAAATAAAAGTTCAAAATGTACAAATGTGCCTTTTCAGAGAGGCCTTTCGAAGAGTTGTTAATTTTTGCATTTTGGAAATATTAATCTATTTAAAATTTACTCTGTGTAGCATTGTGAATACACTGTTCATTGACGAAGTTTGTAAATCCTTTCGCATGGGTAAAAGATTGTTCGATATGACCTTAATACAGCTATTTCTTCAAGGCTACCCAGAGTTAAAGCAGGGCTTTAGAGCCACCATTAATATGTACGAGTATAATGCAATATTGACGTTCAGATGGAATTATAATTATGCAAACATATTTGTTGTTGTGTGTCAAAAGAATAGCTTTTTTGAAGTATTTTACACGAGTGTGGAGTAAACACAGTTCAATGAATGTTAGATCTAGCCATTTTTATAAGATAAATGCATGGTATTTGGTATGGATAGGCATAAAATCTTTAGCTGCATCATATCAAGTGGATTTTGCCTGAAAACGCTAAGTTTATCATGGAATAACTATTTGATATATGTAATTGTACTCTGTCTAGCAATTTATTCCCAGAAACACTTTAAGGGAAATATGGCATAGAGAGCAGGAAAAATATAACAGAGACTTTTAGGTTCGAGTTTATAAAGGCAAAGCTAAATATACGCTAATTGAAGAAAACTAACGTGAATTTGGAGGACTGCGGGAGTTATAATTGTCACAACAAAGGCAAAGGTGAAGGGTGACATGCTAGAGCCCTGAAGCGTTTTACCGAATTACGAGTACTTTACTAGCGCGAATATCACTCATTCTTCTAATTCGATAAAAAGTTGATTTGAAGATCAGGCCGTAACACTAATTTCAACATAGGAATAACAGTAAAACTGTGGATGATAAATTAAGAAAAAATGATACACGTCAGCAAGGCATTAGCCACATGGCATTCGTAAGCTTGGAGGAGGTTAGAGCCGATGCATGAACTCCGAAAAACTAATACGTTAAAGAAAAAAAGGAAGAAAAATAGAAACTGAAATAATAAATGAATGAGAGAAAGGTGCAACTTATAATTCGGTATTGTTTGACTTCATTTGAACCACCATTATTAGTTCAAAAGATGTTAATGAAGAGCAAATCAATAAAATTAATGTGAAAGGGAAAGGAAATATTATGATGAATAACACTGATGGCGTTGCATTTCCATGAGAGAATACTTACCATAATAAATTGAATCAACAATTTCATTGCTAATATATTACATTACTGCATGGTGTCCGAAGGCAACAAATAGGGAAGACTTTTACCAATAATTATGACATCAGAAAACATTAAAAAAGTACAAAAATGTAGGATGTCATTGAGAGCCACTCGTACTGCTTCTTCCCAGTGACGTTGGGTGTTAATAATCCGCGACCACTTGATTGCGGCGGAAAAACCTTACGTGGCCATAGGGGATATGTTGGCTAGCGCAACGTTAACGTTCTCTGGATCCCATTCACTTATCCATCAGTACTACCGTTTTTGTAATAAAACGAATCAAATACTTTGAGATATGTACTATGAAAGTCAATACTCAGTTATTAAAAAACAGGCTAAATGTTATAGAAAATATTGAGAATTTTGAGGCACGAAGAAAAAAGTTAGCATGTGTGGAATCTGGCAATATTCCTTAAATAATAGCAAAATGGAAACCATCTTGCGGATTTTATTGCAGTATAGTAGCACAAGCTGACACAAGGAAGACACTATGATGCGAAAGTCACTTTGAGTCAATAAGAAAATAAACAGAACTTGAACTATCCACTTTTGACTTGAGAACTATCCACTTATTTAGTCACATCTTGAGGTCCAATGAAATAGCTAGCGGCCGAGAGGGAAAGAAATAGGCGTAGGTGTAACTGGGTCAATACGTTGATCGAGTAACGTACAAGCAAAGGAAGGTATAGGGCAATTAACAATGTCTAGTGTAGAGTGGGCTGACAAACGTAAACCAACCTTCGAATTGAAGAACCACGTACGAGTAACTCATCCGTCGGATATTGAACGAATGCCTAATCGTATTCAAAATGACCATGAACAAGGAACTGAATTTAGATAAATTTTATCCAGTATGTGATTATAAATATCGTAAGATATTTTAAATATGCATTGCATGGATTTTATCTTAAAAACAAATATATTCATGATTACCATCAAATTCACTTCGTGTATCAATCATTCTTTTACTATCGGCAGCAGCGAGTATTGAGAGCAGTTCACGTAAACAACCAGTGATGAGACTAATAAACTCGACCCTACTCCTTGGAGCGGAGATGAGAACGGGATTGAAAGCCGTTCCTTCCAAAATTACTACTGCCTATTTACGCGCGCTCCAGTCAGCGGAGAAGTAGACTTCGGTTCCCATTTCCTCCGCAGCGGCAGCACCGGAGGCGCCGGCCTCACCACCTCCACTTCCATCCGACACGTGTAAACTTTAATTCCTCCATCTGGTTCTTCTCTGCCCCTACGTGATTCTTTTGTCAGACGTGCATGGCCTTTCGGAATCGCCGAGGACGAGAAGGTAAGACGTGGCCGGAGGAGGAAGAGATTCCCTGCGGGGGAAAATAGGAGGTGATCGCCGGGCGGGGCGGGGGGATAGGGGGAAGGGGGTTACGGCGGCAGTGTGGGAGGTTGATGGGTCGCGTTGCCCCCGCCCTCCATCCTCCACTCCGGCTCGGCTGGCCGCCGCAGGAGAGTGAAGGCGGAAGAACTGGAAATAAGAAGTTGGGAACGGAGGGAGATGAATAAATGGAAATACTCTTCAAATCTTATTACGGAGAACTTGATGCTTTCCAGATTACTGGGAGTTACGGCTGCGTTCTTTTTTCTCATCCACCTTGCTCCGCCTTGACATGCTCTAGGGACATTTCGTCCTCGCTTGTCAACATTAAATGTTACTGACGTGTAGAGGGAATGTATTCGCATGTCCACGGGGGCCATAAGTGACGCATCGTCCCGCTGTAGCTCGCTGTAATTGTGAACGAATATGGTTGCGTTTTGAGTCACGTGTTTATAATAATGTTGCAATATTAAAAAAATTCAGACTGATATAATCGAACATAGTTGTAATTTTTAACAAATTTGTTTGGTGTTACGTTCTAATGCGCGTAATATCGCTAGCTACATATTCACTTATATTTATAGATTAACGTTCTATTTGTTAGTTGCCCATTGGGATGTTTTATTTTTTTAGGGCTGATCTAGGTTAGTAAGTAAATATATAACTACGCGGAAAAATTAACTTTGTGGCTGTTAAATTTAATCAAATAATACTTAGGTTCTGGAAATTAAAAAAAATATTATGAAATGTAACTTGTTTCAACTTATAAATTACGTAATTTTTTCAAGCATAGGTTGAAGTCTGGAGCTAACTATGCAAAAGTTTAATATTAGTTTAATAAAAGCATCTTTTTTGAAAAATTTGAGAGAAAGCTTGGAGTTAAACACTTAAGTGTTTCTCCACTTTTCTCCACTGTTTCTCCACCCCATTCCACGTGGTTACAACCAGTTCGGTCGAAACTGGTTTAATTGTTACAAGTTCAAAACGAAAGTAAAACTCGTAAAAAAATATTTTTTGGTTGACAGAATTTTATAATACTCCTTACTCAGTTTTAATAATCATATTACATAATTTTATTTTGCCTGAAAGGCAGTACATGTGTCAACGATTAAGCATTTGGCGGAATCTGAGATAATGTGTTTTTTTAACACCTTAAAGCATTTTCACGTTGGTAATTTATATTTGCCATGAGATAAACTTGGAATAAAATCGATTTAATATGATTCCCACTCCAAAAAGCAATTTGAAAGTATGTTGGGCTGTTCCGTATTGAGCCTTGGGTTTCAAAACTGATTAAGTATTTCATTAAAATTTATTTATTTCCTTTATTCTGAACGTAACTAGTACTTATGATAGCATTGATTATCAATTATCAGTGTTAAATAAATGTAATTATAGCGTCAAATATCTTAACTGAACATATAATTCAATGAATTTATTGTTGCGATACACTGTATAGTACATTTCATATGTTCGTCTGTAGATGTCTATTCACCAAATAATTTCCTGGAGTAGCGTATCTTTTAAGAAGATACTTAGGATAACGTTATTTCGTTTTGAAAGAAAATTACAAACTTATGGGAATACTGTATATGTGCATTTGTGTTGAGTTCCTTCTGCCACTGAAGTTAGGAGTCTAGAAATTTTTTTCGGTTCGAATTAGAAGTAGTGCCCTGACCTTTCCACATCCGGATAATTGCTTTGAAAGCAATGGCATGTTGAAACAGATGAAAGAGAACAGCACAGTTAAGAGAGGCTTCTTCGAGAAAATGAAATGGGATAGGTTAGCGTTGCCTTTTTCCCTCACACGTGGTTTTTCACTCAGTTTTTTTCATTTATCTGAAAGGTTTGCAGACGGGGCATCAGGTGCCATAGTGCCTCCAAAGTAGACGGCATATCCGATCTCCCTCACAGCGTAGATCCGAGAGTTTCACTCCCTCCCTCGGCAGTTACATTAATTTCAAGCGCGAAATAGATTCCGTACTGCATTTAGCCGTCGGAGTCCTTTTTCCTCCCTCAGTTTCAGAGTGTGCAGGCCTCTAGGAACTCTTCATACACTCGATTGGCTAACTAACTAAACCCTTGGGAAAAATGCTCGGGAATATATCCAATACTACGGAAAGATTAATTTAATAAAAAAATTAGTACAATTATGACTCTTTAAAAATTTCAAATTATGAAAATTAGAGTCGTTACTTAATTATTCCCCTAAGTTAATATTCCCACGGTTTCCTTATAATAGAAATCAAAAAAATCTCGGCATCTCTGTGCATTTTAACAAATATGTAATAATTTAATAAAATAATCTAAATTTCATAAATATTGGGATGATAATTGTGATTGAAAAAATGTTAAATACCTACTTGTCAAAAATTTCTAACGGTTTTCATAAAATGACTTCTTAAGACACCGTGGAGATCGTTACCGCAGATCTAATAGGTAGATCACTTTTTTGTTTTAATTAGCTTAGGTGATTGTATTTTACTTGGTTGTTAAGGCATATTTATGAATAATGTTAATGAATGTATAAATAAACTTGATAATATTAATGATTCCTTTAATGCATAAGAGCGCATTTGAGTCTCCAAAATGGTGGTGCACCCCATAAAAAAACTTTAAAAAGATGTAGGAAAAGTGAATTTACGGAGTCAAAAGTGATTATTTTATTTACAAAGTAATGTATTAAGCTACATGCTATTTCCGAAGCTTAGAAATTTCTGGTAAAATAGGAAAAATATACGCCCATGGTGGAGAGATTCGAATATTCTTTCTTCTATCTAACAACTCTCAATCATGTTAGATAGAGTAGCTCAAAACCGAAAGTGGAAGGTTTTAATTAACATAAACCTACATTTTCACATGTGCATGTTAAAGGATGTAGTTTTAGCACCCAATACCAACAATAGCTCTTGTGGCAAATTGTAGAGTACAGTATGTATGATTACTGAATACCCCTTATGTGAAGTTAAATTCCACTGCTGATACAATTACAGAAAAATATATGACGTTAATAACGAAAACATACGAAATGAAAATATCCATTAGAAAAATCTTGAATATTTTAAAAGCAAGAGTTTTAAAATCTTTTTGTTGTCATATCATGAGAATACTCATAGTGGTATTTTCTGAAATTTATAATCATGTCTTTAGCCGCTAATGCCTCTGGCACGTGCAAAAAGAAGTCCTAGTATTTTTCACTGTTATTTGAAGAGGGCAAAATGGAAAAAAATATTTATGAACGCGAATGTCAGTGTTTCCCGAAGTTAAGAATTACATTTTTAATTTAATTCATAGAACGCGTGACAAATGAATCTAAGTCATTCTTTATTACATGTTTTCAATTTAATTCTTATTTGAGGATATTGTACCAGTGACCCATCTACTAGGCTAGAATAGCCGTCATATATTATCATCACATTTGTAAAAGTTGGATGTTGATAATCAAATTTCACTTCAGATAATATTTGGGGAAATAAAATTGTCTCTTAATTGGTGTTTTAGGGTTTTAAATAAATATTTTTAGTGACATTGTAATATTAGGGTGGTCTAAAATACAATCGTAATACCTTATCACTTATTTGAGAGGTACGAAACGTAAGTCAATATTTTATATCTCAAAAAGATAATATCATTTATACTTACTGCTGCGATCGTGCATTACTTTTCTGCTGAATATTTAGTCTATGCATGCATTAAATCTCTTGTCTCATGTATCAAACTAGCGACTTCTCACGGAATCGGGGAAGATTACAGGTGTTGAACCGTAGCATTCTGGGATGCACCTTCCGCCTCTGCTCATGCAAAAGAGATTGGACACTTCAAACGGAATTTCGGGAAGCGCGAGGAAGATTCTAGCTCACCTTGGCACGAGCATTAATATTCCTGTCGCCAAGCGCGACACATTAGCACGAAAAGAGCATGGAGATAACCAAATAATTCCCGTTAGGGACACATCAAGAGGAATTATCTTCCCAAAAAATCTCCTGCTTACACCTCAGTCCCAATGGTGACATTGGCTGTCCAGTTAATTATTCAAAGATTACTATCGGAATTTATGATGCTGAAGCGCTGAGAAAATGCATTAATTTTCCTTCGCTCAAACTTTTTTTAATAGTCAGTCCCAGTTTTTTCTTCTTTATTCTCTGGGTGGTTGGTAGTGTGCAGGTTTCCCTGATTGACGTAATGCTGTTGTAGTAAAACCTTAGAATTAATGAAATTTTTTGCAGTAGAAGTTAGCATAAATTTAAGAGAGGAGGAGTTAATTGCATTAGAACCTACGAATTCCGTTTGAAATGGATGTGATGGGTCTCACAGAGAATGTTGAAGGATGAGAGGTACTCCGGTTATAAAATAATTATGCATTGCTTAGAGAACTGTGTAGTACCAAATGGTACTTTGAAGTGCTTTTTCATTATTTAATGGAAGCATTTCATTTGATACCATTCTTTGAAGTGATGCTAAAAAGGTAAATTTCTGACATATTTTAAAATTTTATGGTGTATTGCTATCAGAGGGGTCCATGTTTAATATCATATGGATGGAGGAGATTATAAAAATATAGCATTATAATTGTGTAATTATAAAACATTGTTTCATAGTATTGAAGGAATAAATTATGAAACAATATTCAATGATCCCGCCGTGCCAACCAACGGGCATTATTCTCAGTGGGCATTATTTGTTTTCCACAAATTTAGGAATAGCGCACCGATTAGAGTTAGGATTGTGATTGGCGTAGGAAGTTAAACATTAAACGTCTCATTACAGGTGCATGTTACAATGACGTTCATCAATTCATATTCCTCAGTAATGACCTCTAGTCGTTTGTATCGCCGAGTGACCTGAGCAGCCTCATCTTCCGTCTTCATCAATCAAAGCAAACTGGAGGGCGAAAGTAGGGAAAGGGTTGATTAGGCAGGAGAGAGCCTAAACAGGGTGCACTGGGGGAACTGGGGAGGCATTTAGTTGAGTCCTGGGTCGAGATGCATGTGAACTCTTTAGTCCTTACTTCTATATTCGTAGCGGAATTGGTGAGGGACTCTAGGACTAGCAAGATAGAAAGAGTATTCGAAAGGAATATCAATAGAATACATAGGGATATGGTGAGTGGATAGGGATGTAGATCTGTTTGGAAAGCAGTGACTATTTATTCGGAGGGTGAATGAAGTCGTGTGTTGTCCAAAATAAGATGAGAAATTAGATGACATTTTTGAAGAGACAGTCCTTATGAGCGGGGGTGAGTAGGTGGCGTGAGTTGTGAGGGACTGGGGAGGGAGCTGCACACTTAAGAGGTCATGCATGGAACTGGGAGGAATTGCAGGGCGATGGCCGACGAAGGGAGGTGACAGGAGGGTCTTACGACGGGGTGATGACATTAAAGATAATTTTTAGCCTTACGGGGAAGCATATAGAGGGGCATTGGAAAAATATTTATGAGAAAGATTTCCCATTTTTAATTTGGATGAATCTTTCAGTAAAAATTTTAATTTATGCACTCCGGGAGCATAGGTGGTGCATAGTTTAATTTTCTACGGTTTTATACTTTTGAGGCAAGGAGTATAATTGAAGGAAAGACGGATAGTCTTGTTTTAATAAGATCTCGAGAATTCCGCGTATGAGCAGTGTTGTGTGTTATCAAGGAGTTTGTTCAAAATACTGTTCTTGTTACAAACTCGATGCCTTTTGGTGGAAAATGGATTGGAAATGCAGTGTTTGATGTGAAAGGGAGGGAAACTGTTATGGTGCAGATTTTGTAAGTTATTTGTCGATTTTATGTACAACTGCTATGTAGAATATGTAGTTTTTTATTGAAATATGTATTTTGAGGAAAGTGATGGCCGAGTTAGAGATGGAATGAGTAAATTTAGAGGAGAAAATTGATTTTAGATAGGAAATGCAGGTATTAAGGCATCTATGCCATGGGTTTAAAGGATAAATTACAACGTAAAGTTTCTATGAATCCAAGAGAATATCACTGGTATAAAAAATTTAATACAATTTTTGATTAAACTAGTTGCGGCAGAATAAAGCTCGGGCACCAATGTTGTTCAGTCGCGGGGAAGGAATTGAATGGACCATTTGTCAGTCAATTTTAAAAATTTTATTAATTTAAGATTGTGATATTGATTTCACAATGAAAATTTTAAAAATTTATCTCTTTTTTACTTCAATCCGCAATGCAAGAAAGATTGCCTGTTGCTTTAAATGCTAACCCTCCCTTGCCCTATACGTTGGAAAAAGCACAACATCTCCAAATGTTCGCATGCAGGGCCTCAGAGGGTCTTGAATTTACTACAAAGGCTTCGGTAGCTCCTCCCCGTAAATGAGTACACATATTTTGTTGTTATATCTTCCACAATTTTAAACATTTAAAAATACATAAAATTGTCTCAAAAACATGATATGATAGCTGTTGGTGACATGTAAACATTGAAAGTTAGTAATTAGAAAGATATAAGTAAGGGAGTCATTATTATAAAGAGATACTTGTCTCACTCAAGTACAACCCTATATATTTATGGCTATTTTATAAGAAAGAAGTTGGTATTTTGATGATTACTTTTATTTACTGAAATTTTTACTTGATCAAATATTTTAAATTACTTATTAAAAAAAGAAGGGGAATTGAACCCAATCATATTATTTTAGCGAGTAGTGATAATAGCTTGTATTTTACAGTGCATCCTCTTGTGTCCACCCTGGCAGCGTGACGGGATCAACCGTGATTTGACTTTGGTAAGTCTACCTTTTAAGCATTAACAATGTGAGTGACAAGAGATTTCATTATATCAACACTTATACTAGCGTCTATTAGCATTATTTAATCGTCGGGAATATTCCTTCTTCCCACGTGCATTACCAAAAGTGATCTTATTTTTGCTTAGCGTACTGCGGTAATAGGATACAAAACATTCAGCGTTTAAAAACCTTTATCATGGAGGAAAGTAAACGTTTTGGTAACTTTTATCATAAAAACCACACAATCCTTCGTTTCTCAATAGATTAATGCAAAATATCTCTAAAGTAGAAAGTTGACCATTCAGCTGGATCAATTAATATACTTACATTTTTATTTAGTTTCTTGTTTAATTGCGTCTTTTGCTATAATTTCTGCCTCTTTGTTTATTGCTTTTTTGCAGCTGAACTCCCAATTAATTTAATCTGATACTCGTTGTATTTTTTCTTAATTATACTTTGGCATTAAGGGTACATTCATTAAATAATATAGTTATTCACATATAAATGATAAATTTATCGTAAATGATCATAAAAAAGGCACCGTATTTTGCAGCTTGCAGCTATTGTTTGTCTAACCGTTGATTGTATTAATATAAAATATTATATGCAAGACAATCAGTATTAAGGGTATCTAATGGTCAAACATTTTAATAGATCACCTTCATGATCATCATAGAGGAGAATATTTTTACTTTTCTGTAGACAAATAATTTAATTTCACATGTGATTGAATGGATTGTTAAGACTACAAATGAGCACTATCAATTAAAATTTTATATTACATTTATTTTATGTTGCTTCCCACCATTTAATCGTTCACGCATTTTTGTCAGTTTACCAAATTTCCTTCCTCATCATCCTGCGACTTAAATCCAATCCTCGTTTAACCATATGAGTTCTTATTTTTCTTACAAATTATCTTATTACATGTATCAACTTGTAAAATTATTGCTTCATTTCGCGCAAGACTAGAGCTAGAGATTACGTAGTAGTCATTGAATCCTAGGTGGAGCCGTTGAAGGAGAAGCCGGGAAGTTGTTCGCATTTTATTCTTCCTCCTGGAAGACAAACTCGTTGGACTTAAGTTTCTTATAGGGAGGGAAAAATGAAGAGCAGGCGCAGGTATAAAGAGAGAGAGACAGGAAGGGAAGGAGGTAGGTGTGAAGTAGGAACGAGCGGAGGCCTTTCCTTTAGACGTTACTAACTCAGCCTTTGAAGAACTGATATAAATTGAGTGCACCTTGTTCGGATTCTTCGCCTCGTCCTTTGCCCACGACCCCACCTTCACAGCAACCCCGCTCCATTCCCCCCTTCGGCACCCCCTCCCACACCCCTTTCTCGAACTTCCCTTCTTCCGAGTCCTAATCCCATCACAACTTTACCTAGCCTTTCATCCTTCTTCTCGCCCTTTCCTCTCCACCCTCCTCCCCCACCCCAGCCGCCCTCTTGGATTTTTTTATCCCCCTCCTTATGTTCCTCCAACCCTCGCCCACTCAGTGAGACCTCTCTCTCTAACAGACAAGCTCACCCCTTACCTTCTCCCCCCTCGCCTTCCTTTTGCAAACACGTCTCGCCTCGCACGAAACCTGCCTATTACCACTCCTTGGGAGGCGGGCGGCGCGGCGGGAGGGCACCGGGAGGGAAAGGGAAGGTGGGAAACATCTCTTACCTGCTGCTATCCCTAGACCACATGCTCATTTCTCCCCACTCTTCCAACATCCATCCGTTCCTTGAATTCTTCCGTCTTCACCTCCCTCTCCCTCCCTCTCTGATACGGTCGGCGAATATCTGAAAAATTCTTGAATCCCTCATCCGCAGCGATGTATGTTTTATTCTATCCTTATTTATACATATCAGCATGGAATTTAAAAGTTATTTGTTATAAAATCAGTTTACTACTTTTCACTAGAAGCGATTGCGATAATCTAATGCTGTCGGGAAATATTGCGTAAGATCATATTATGACTGAGTCAACGTTCTGTTTAATTTTATTTAATGGTTGAAGCATTGGTAACGATTGGGTGAATGATCTAGTTATTCATCAAACTATTATGTTTCTACATGGAATTTTGTATTCTAATAAATAACTAGCTTTTCTTTTTCAAATAAGTGTTGCAGTGTTCATTAATTCTTTGAATGCTGAAGGTGACCAATATTAAGAGATCAACTAGATCATTGGCTTAATAATTATTATATTAATTGGCACGCTCTTTTATCTGTACAAACTGGTGTTGCCGAAAACATGTGCGTTTTTGGAATATTGTAAATATGTTACAATATGCAATATAAATAGCAGGAAATCAAACTCGTGCCGTTACCATGCTTATCGCTAGCGTTATGTATTTGACATTCACTAATTAGTCTCAGATTTCGTACATTCCACGGTCATTAGCGGAGGCTGCGACGACTGTTATAGGCTAATTTGGGTCCTTAATCTTGCTCCTCGTGTGTAAATATGCTGGGGAATATATATTCACTGATCCCTCCATAATTCGCACTAAATTAGTAGATGCAACAGAAAAATCGTCTTCGTAATGAATACAGAGCAATCATTTGCCGTTTGGAAAATTCTCTTGTGACTAAAATTAAGTGTGGCAGAAAAATGCTTATTCCTTACTTACCCCTTTCATTACTACTATTCTACCAACCATCATGACGATTTTGGGTCAGTTAATCCTAAGTATATAATCCATCCAATTTATTATCCTTCCTTTAAATATCTTTGAATACCTTCCCCTCTTCTCTAACGGTTCTATGAGAGCCTGTGTGTGGAAAAGGATGGGAAAGTAGTTTTTTGAGATAAACTCTTTGAAATGAACATATTTGAAGAAAAGGATATTGCCTGCAGTTGAAGGGTTCCATTATATAATTCTGGTGAAAATCGCACTTTAGAGCGATCAGAGGAATAAAAAATTTTTCATCTCAAAAGAATGTTCCCTTTCGGGGAGTTGGATCATGGGCGAGGAAAAAGGCAGCAAATATATGTTCAAGTGGATAAGGTTTCCAGCAAACAAATAATTAATAACGGAAAATAAACATTATTAACTAAAAATGGTTTCATATATAGGATTTCGAAGCTAATATTCTTTTCTACAGGCGTAAGAAATAAGCATTGGAAGTAACAAGAAAGGAATGTTTGAATCGATGGAAACATCTTGATGCGGAGGAATGACGAGTTAAAATGAACCCTTCCAGAGTGAAATGGAGAAATGCTTTAGGGAGCGGGAAAAAAGAGGCCGATAGAGGATACTGACAAAATGAAGAAGTAAGCCTCTGAACATATGGGCAGGTATTTTTAATAATATTTTATCCAAGTCCGGAATAGTATGAATAGTAAGTATGTCTGGAGAGATTACAAGAGGGCACAAGAATAAATTCCTTTAATAGAGTTTGGGAGTATAACAAACGATAAATAACATTGAGTGTGCCATTAGATGGATTCGAAAACGTCCGAAATCAAAATTATTATTGAAACCATCTTTAATGATCTTTTTCATACAGCAATAATAGATTTTGCAATTTTTCGAGAATTATTTATTTATTTATTATCGACTTAATTGGGCGAGGTTGAGACTTAATAGTCCCTTCTTCCACCTAACCCTTACATACATTACATTGAAGACAATTACAAACAGCCAAGTCCTGGATGGAGAAAAATCCACCCTGACGGGAATCGAACCCGCGACCTCTCAGTTGGTAGACGAGGACGTTACCCCGCCGCCACCGGGGCCGGCAAATTAAAGGTTACTTATGGTTTCGACGATGAATGAAGTAATGTGTTAAACACTTTCCTCACGTTTTCAGTGCTGAATGAATGCAGGTAATGGAATAAACAGTAAAGTAATACGAATATTTCACAGAAAAATATCAGGTGCACATGAGCAAATGAGTTCGTTAAAATAACTGTCGTGGTATTCCCCCCCAGTTCTTTTAAGTTAATATAGTAAAAGGAGGATGTAATTACATTCGAGGGCAAATTTTACTTCAATTCACTATAATTGAAACATCTTTATTGAAGAAATTAACGTTCAAACTCTATTTCAATATTTTTATCGAGTAAGTCTTTAAAATTATATTATTTTTACGCATTCTTACCATTTTTATGATATTTACTCTGGCTTTGTTTTTTTTAAATAAAAATAATTTTTGCACGTAATTTAGCATTCCTTGTTATTACTTGTACTTCCTTATCATATTTATTTCTATGTTAATAAGGTTTTTTACTACAGATTTTAACGTATCACTCTTTAGATTTGAAAATAATATTCAATGTAATTACTTCAGATCGGCTCCTTCCATCTATCTATTTCAGAGAGTTATTTTCCTTCCAAAATGTTATATAATGATATATATCGTCCAATTTGCTACACTCTCTGAGGCGGGGAAATCAACCAGAAGAGAAAGCTACCATACTCCATCGTATTTAGCCAATTCTGGATCGTATTATACCCTACTCTTAATGTCGTTGCGGCTGCCACCTAATGTTTCACTGCCCATTTTTATCCTCCCAAGACTATTCTTTCTTCATCATCACGCCATGCACCACTCCTAGACTCTCTCCGCCACCTAAGACCTCCTCCTTAACGTCCCAGTAGCGCAATTATCCAGAGACGACGCCGCTGGGGAAGAAGCGTTGGCGACTTTGCGATAGTGAGGTGCGTGGCGGAGAGTTAGTTAGTTGAGCGACGAAGACATCGAGGAAATATCAGGAGGTAGATTGAGGGACTTTTGGTGACGTCGTTACATTAGCACCATGTGTAAACGAAAGTACCCTTTTCTGGGGAAATGGCGACGCTGAATGGTCCTAGGATATACCTACGTTAATTATGTAATCCATATATGTCACATAAGGCGACAATACAATATATTTGGATAGTATGAGCAACTCCTTGTTTAATTCTGATTTTTATTTCTGTAAACGATACGAGTTTACTAGGTTTTTCCGCGAGATAGTATAGTCGGTTCAGGGTATGCAGGTATAGGTAGATACATATGTATATAGTGTTGTGAAAAAAATGACGCTTAGATTTAAATACATTTTAGCCGTTATTAACGCCAAGCCCCAGCCCATTAATTAGGGAAAAACCCATTGAGGCCCACCCTCCAGTAATCAGAGATAACTAAATCTAATGGATAGTAGATATATGCCATAGTATTGCTATTTGAGTTCAGTAGAAATTTTATCCTGTAAATACGGTTCTCCAATTTTCAACAATTAAGCAAAGTATGTGATTTACCGAATTTATTCGCATTTTCATCAGTAACTAATTTCTTAGACAGAAAAACTCAACAATTTAGAAAACATCCCTAAGTGTCCATTAAAAGGTTTATGTTTCACTGTATAAAAATATAGATAAAATTATGTATTAAAAATAATGCTTAAAAAATTCTTAATAAATTAATGCTTACTATTCCAATAGGCTATAAATTACAATAAACAGGCCTTATTGTGTTTCCCGAGGTATGATTTTGAATAATAATAATCCTTCATGCGAAAATGCTGAAAGTTATGTTTAACTATTGCATTCTGAATCTACTCACTACACTTTCTGTCAATATTGGATCGTTGCAAGAGGATGAACAATGATATAGATGGACGATCAGTTAAACCATTGTTTCCCTGAGTTTTTCGAGCCACCTTGGATCCAGAATCCTATACACAACGCCCCCCAATCGATAGTTTTCAAATAATAATCAGAATCATAAAAAAGTAACCTAATGAGAAATACTTCAATAACTAATTAAAAACAATGACTAACCAAACGTTTATTAAGAATCCCATAGGTGGATGGTTTTCATATCACATTTTTGCAAAAGACTTAATACAAAATACAAGGAACTTAGGTGAAAATATACTTTTTACATCAAATAAATTATAAAAAAATAGTTTTAAGAAAACATTTTTAGAAGTTTACAGGCCATTTTTAAAATTTAATTAAGCAATTATATAACATGAACATTTTCTATTTATGAAAATAAAGTAGCCAATGATGTTTTGTAAAAATTAGGTAAACAATTAAGTGACCATTGATTATAGTTTGTCATGATCTTGGAGTCATTTAAGGTGATTGTTTTGCCTAATTTAATTACAGATTTCCATCAAATAAAATTTAATGGGATGGATGGGCTTGATGTCCTGATACCAGTTTTCCAACGTCTAGTTTACTTAGCAGGAGTCTTAAATGACCGCGTTCACAAAGTTGAAGTTTGTTTTTCTGCTTCTAAGTAAGCCAAATGACTACGTTAAAACCATTTTCCACCAAATATGAAGTAGAAAATGCAAGAAGTTTTTTAAACCACCATCCATATTGCAGGATAACGATCGGAAACCTCCTTCTGTAGCCAAAACTCTTGATAATTTCTCTTAAACTCTGGTTTCAATTCAACGTCATTTTGTAGTCTAATTAATTCTTCCTCTAATACTTCACCTTCCTCAATTTATACAAACGGATTTATCATCCAGTCTGGAATTTCCAACAAATGAAGATCCTCAAATCGCTACGTCATATTTTACGCAAGATGACTAAACGGTCATAAAAGACTGATATTATCATCACCCATACCAGATTGCTCTTCTAGCTTACGCAAAGAAGGAAGTGATAAAGCTCGCGACGATCTATAGTATGTTGCGTTTAAATAAATGCAACTTGAAAATAAACACATTAACCTCAGATTTTGCCTTTTTAAGGTTAGTATCATTTCATTGCAATTCTAAATTCATTTAATTGAACTTTGCAAATAGTTCAGACAAAAATGCAACGTCACTCCTAATCTCTTTAAGGTTATCGCTAAGAAAAGCATATTTCTCCTTCAAAACTGCACGACTGTGTCCAAAATATTTATAGAAGCGCCTTACACAATTGCTTTTTAATAGCCAATTAACTTCCGTGTGTAGTAGCAAATGTTTGAAATCTTCGTCGTTCTCATCACATAACCTTCGCAAGGGTCGATCATTTAGAGCATGGGCTTTGATTTTGTTAACCGATGTAATTTAAATGTTTAAGGGCTTGTTAGGACGATCACTCAGTATTTTAGCCACTAGATCTTGTTGGTGAATGAAACTTTGAATAGCAAAAACATTTGGTACATATTTTCTCAAGTATAGTATGCAATACAACAATGGTGGCTACCAGTCATTGACAGAGCTCCGTCGAAACAGCAAGTATGTTAGAAACTGACTTTTTATCCCCGATGAACTGTACAATATGCGAAATATTGACTCCCCTTTCCATTTCTAATTAACTTGCAAGCAACAACTATTGAGGTAGATTTCATCTTTAATAAAATGTACGTAAGTCAGAACACAGATTCATTACCAGGTAAAGTTGACCCGTCCAACTATAATGCAAATTCTGTTAATGCGGACTCTAATATTTGTACTTAAGATAATTCACGTTATACTGTATACATTTCTTCTTTGGTGAGCCATATCCTGCCTTTCTGTTTCTGCAATAAAGATTGAAATGTTACATTTTGTTAAAATAAAATTTAATATATCAACTAAATAGAATACACGTATCAGTTAATGATAAGACGTGGATTCAATATTTAAGTGGTTGCTCTTTAAAATAAAGTTACTAATAATCATATGGAAAACATGGAAACAAAATATATATGTGCTTGAGCATAATTGTAAACATATAAGGAGGGCTGAATATATGTATTTGTTCTGCATACCTGGTATAAAACAGGATTAATTTACTTGTTATTTTGCTCTTGAACGGTAGTAGTTTTATTTCAGCAAACTGAAAATATTAATATAATTTATTTTATATAAACGTTGTACATTTCATATACAAATGCTATACATTTATCACGCCAGTAAAAAATTCGAAAATGGTGCGTAGGGAGTTTGCGCCAGAGGTCTGCACATGCACCTTTGCTGTCTTTCATGCAAGAACCAAACACTCGGTTGTAAAGTAAGCTCCTCTCAAATTCGATTTATGATACTGGTCTAGTCATTTGAGAGTGAAATAATATTTCATTGGCTTCTATTCTGACGTTATGAATCATATTAGTCCATACAATTCCCTAAATTGTATTGATGTATTCAATTGTATATAAGAAAGGCAGTCGGTAGTAATGGGCAGCAGAAAGGGTTCGATTAAGTTTTTGGATACTTGGGTGTGCGTTGGTTCAACTAAAGTTTATTCTATTGCAAGGCCACCTTTTAATTTGATGATATATTATTAGGGGAATTTTGTGAAGAAGTATATTTACTACACAGTTTACAGTTGAAGGGGAAATATTTCCAAAATATTCTTTTTATTCAAAATATTATTGTGACTGTTACCCATTGTCTGAAAAAAACAATGCTTCAAGGAAAATTACAAAGGCAACAAAACCGTGACTTATGTCATTGAACCGGAAATTTAATTAATTGATATCTAGCCTGCAAAGGGTTCAATCGTATACATACGAAGTGTGAGAGAAGAGGTTTTCTTTTTGATCCATATATTACCATTTCATGAAAACATAAACAACTTACTCGCCATTAATTTTCGTAATATACTTCGCCAACATAAAGTAATATAAAAATATAAAATAGTACTATAGGGAGATTTATATCATGAGATGAATTAAAAATAACTTACCAATACAGCCATGACAATGTCATTGGAACCGAATTGTTTGGAAAATGATTACCAGGGTAAATAGTTAATGTAAAAACACCGAATTTTATTAGTTGTCCCAACGATGGACCAAATGAGATTAAACCCCTTCAAATGTTTCCCTTGTGCGAGAAAGTCTTGGGTATATTTTTCAACCGCTCTTTCTTTAAATGTAAGTAAACATATGGTTTAAATTACTTCCAGATGCGGGAAACGATGTAAACTTAAAAAACGAAGCTTAAAATCGGCGACAAAAGGAAGGTTACCGAGCCTTCGTCAATGTTACATTGCCAGAATCCTCAGAGGCCCCTCTGCCCCTCCTTGCCTCTTTTCTCCCCCACAGAGGTGAGCACCACCCCATGGAGGGTGATAGCGCCCACTTTGGGAACTACGGAGTTACACCTTTGAAAGGACTTGGTTGAGTTAAAATTCGATCGTGTGATTATCGCCTAAGTCGGGCTAAATTAATACCTACTCTCGATTTGATAATAGTTGCTGCGTTTATTGTGCTTTTTAACGATTATTTCTGCAATATTTTCGCTTTCAGATCTCTCTCTGGCTGCGTATTTATTAGTTTTATATATTCACAATGATTAAATTTTATTTGTCACTTGAATGGTGGTATATAGTATGAGGTTAGGAAGCAGGAAGAAGGGGCCACAAAGAAGCCACGTTATTCTTAGAATTAAAGATCGATGACGTGTTTTTCTTTTGCTGGCCCTGGAATTTTGAGGATATTTTAAATGGAGTGAGAAACGATTTTAGTGAAAAAAAATGCTGCTACATTCTGGTAGATTTTTTATTTAGGGCATTGTAATAAAAAAGTATTCTCTTTGCTGGATATGTTTCCAACTTACATGAAGATGATCTCATCCATTCAGCAGTACCATAGAAGAAAAAACTCATCTAATATCGCTGCCGAGATGTAATTGGCTTCTTTTTGATTATCATATCCTTCTTTCTGTTCACAACAGCGCCTAGTTCACTCACATCCTAAGTTAAAAAAAACTTATAGAATGATCGCAAATGATATGTTTTATGTCCACTAATCACATCCCTGTTGGGCCTTTTAATTCGTGAACATGCTTCGCTAAACACAGCGCTGATCACCCATTTTGCCTTCCCGTTGGCTATGGCCTTATCAGTATGTTATTTCTTGAAATACCTTTGAATAGCCAAGATAATAAAATTGAATAGTAATAAAGTTAAGCTCTGTTCACCTTTTAATTTTTGAAGACGGGTGGAAATCAAAAGCCTTCGTGAGAATTCAAAACAGATCCAGTCCACAAGAGATTCATACCACATGGTGAATATTTTCATCCATGTCATTTGGGGCAGATAGTGGCTGATGAATTTATGGTGACCTAATATGATATCAACTTGATACGTAAAGCTTCATTAATGTGTTCATGTGTTTCATTGAAGCCTTGGATTCACTTATTCTTCGACTGTGGCTTTAACAATTTTGCCAATTAAGTTCATTTGTTTGTATGTGGGGCAGTTAAATATTCACCTGAATCATTCTGCTTTATACTTCGTTTAATTGATGTTATCTTCCATTTTAATTCCATCATTTCAAATCTATGGTTTCATGCACAATGGTTAAATGCTTTTCCCAATACCGGTAAAATTTTATCATATGAATGGAAGCTTTGAATAATCGTCACTACGTACTATTTTATAACTAGCTTTTATTTTTTTCATGTTTTATTGAAAGGGCTTTAAGGATGTTTATTTAAAACGCTTTGTTTAGCATATTTCGTAAGTGTTTATTTATTAAAATTTATAAAATTATTGTTCCTGTGGCCAGAATAAAGATCGAGTGACTATATCTTTCTCTTTCCTCCATATTCTACTTAACTTATTTGGCTTAATTTTATTACCTAGTCTTCTTTGTCACCTTGTCTTCATCCCATCATCCTTTCGCAAATATAACCATCGAATTGTTTTTAAATATTCCCAGTTAAAAATATCTTTTGAAGGTTCCATTCTGCTTCCGGGAATTACCGTCGTATAGGTGATTTGACGGATAACTGTTTCGCCCCCAGTCCTGGAGGCGTCTTCTGGTCGAAGTGATCTCCGTCGCGATTTGGCCGCAAAATATAGAGATGTTGGCTATCCCGGAGCTCTTAGATTGGCTATTTCTTGGTAGCGAATAGGAATCCCCCTTTTCCATGTGAAAGTCAGGATGTAGCCGTCCTCACGGTTGAAATTTGTTGGAATCCTTCATTATTTCTACCCCTTCTCTTATGAGTCTCATAAAATAATGCCTCTCTCTTGCCAGCACTTTAGTTTGTTCGGACTTAATCGTGTGTTCCCGTTTCGACACACGCATGTCCGGCAATTGCGGAGAGTTTTCGGCAATTGCTGTCTGTATTTGGCCCTTCGGAGCTCCTTGGTTTTGCATCTGTTGGACCTTCCTGTTTGGCCGATATAGGACTTCCCACATGTGCACTTGATCTCATATACGCCCTCGTGCATGATATCGTGGATCCGGTCTTTCGCCTTAGAGATAATGTCGCTGATTTTATTGTTGTTGAGAACCTAGTTGTTACATTATGTTTCCGTAGGAACTTACTTATCTTTTCAGCCGTTCCGGCAACGTACGGGATGGTAGCAAATATCATCTGTTTTGTCCATCAACACACCGACGCCACAGTAATTCCCGGAAGCTTCATCAGATGTCGTGGAAGCGTAAGGATCAAGATATCTTTTTTCACTGTTTCAAGTGTATTCACTTTTCATACCTCTGTCTATATCCTCCTCCATTCATCGTCTGGTCATTTCTCAATTAACCTTTTTTTACTCATCGCTGCATTCCAAATATCCCATTTTTCTTATTATATCCTTCGTCAACCGTTCACATATCTGATCCTTCCCAAGCTACAACCCTTGTCAACCTTCTAAGTTCCTCCCCAGCTTTGAGACTAATTTTATAAAACGTATTTCCTTTAAAAATTCATTTAATTCAAATTTATTTTCACCAGTGTACAGCCCTCGGCGATTTTAATTCCTAAATAAAAGAATATTTTATTTGCATTAACTTAGTCCAATGAATTTGAATTACAAATGCATTTATGGAACTCATCGCATCTCTTTACTAGGTAAATGATAACAATAAAGAAATATGATTTACGCGAAGTTATCCCATTATTGAACAGAGTGGAAAAAACTTAATGCTTACTAGAGAATGGAAACCTTTGACCGCATACGGTGATAATGCCGGTTGAATCGTTTCAAATAAAATATAATGCCCTTGTTTCGTTAATAATGGCGTTGTGTTTTTCGAACCATTGATATGTGTAATTGCAGGGAAGGGGGTTGAGTGCACATTTACCTGCAGTGAGAAAGTGTAAAAGAGGCGTGAAGTTCATTAAATTAATTTGGTTGAATGGCCATAACAAAGGATGGAAACAACATTTTCTGCTTCACCGCCTTATGAATGAATTGAGCAGAAAGAAAAATTTCCAAAACTGATGAATATAATTGTTCGAGTAGTTTGTCATTTGTACAATTATTCTTCAATTTTTCGCACACTCAGAATTATCATGATTTCCGTTAATATTGGAAGAGGGAATTTTTATACGGTTTGTATCCGGATGTCACGTATTTAGCTGTGATGCAGGTGAATCAATTACGCGGCCATTCAATATTTTTTAATTAGTTACCACGTTACCATTCACGATCTTCCATAATTAACATTCAAAGGTATATGAATAATTGCGCTGTTATGTCATGTAAAATGTGATTATTACTATCGTTCTGAAAATTTGTATGAGAGATTTGTATCAAGATTAATCAGTGTAATCTGATCCGAGCCAAATGGAAAAGAGCGACTCGTCAAAAACCTAAATTAACCTAACTGACAATATCTACTGTATCTCCTGTGCTCTGTAGAAACATAATAAGCTTTGAATTAGGTTCGAAAATTCTTTGTGCTAGTACTTTTGGGTGAAACATACTCATTTTGAATCATTCCATAGAGAGATTTTTCAATTTTAATCTTTTCCTGCAATGGTAGGGTTCATTGGTATTATATCTTGCAGTGGGGAAATAAAAATTATTTGCAATGAAAACCTTAATATATTGTTCCACATTTCCATTTATTTTTTTCAGAAAAATGTAATTGGTGATCGTTTCTTAAGTTATTTGCATTAAAAAGAAGGACTTTATCAAACCGTGAATCATTAATTTTTTTAACACTAACAAAAACGTTACAGCTAATTAACCTCGGAAAAAATTTGTATCGTGTTTTTAAATTATTTGTTATAAATGCTAAACAACACAGATTTTACTTTGTGAACGTAGTGTGGCTATATTAGTTATGGCCTTTGTTATTTTTAAGAAGGTTATATCTATCCCTTTTGAGTTTATTTCAGTTCATACGCAATTGCATCGATCTTTCAAAATTTACCGAAATGTAAAATGCTTGTACGGCTTATCGGGGTTGTGAACCTCACTATTTTGCAAATAAATGCCAAAGAGTATTTCAGAATGGACTTTCCTGTACATTGGAATATTTGAAACAACTTCTATGAGTGTTTGTGCAATGTAATGTTATGAAATCGGGTTATCGTGCACGACCAAGTTCCCTTAAAGGTTTCGCGTGGATTTCTGTTATCTCTCAAAGATCACAGTGATGTGTTGTATAAAATCTTCTCCTTCGACCTGCGAAGGTCAATTTTCCCATGTATTCAATTTGGAGCCCCTCCTCTCTCCTCGCTGAAATAAAAAACCTAGGAAAGCACCGTACGTTTCTTTGTTCCCAGTGACTGTTCTGCACAGAGTATGACACTTTATTTGATCACCCCCGGTGTGATAGTTTCCAGTAGCATATGGACAGCTAAAATAACAAGGGAAAAGCCAATATTACATGTATTACGGAAGCTACCTATCCAGCCCTAGAAAGAATTTCTATCCATTCCTCCATTCTTCTTAGAAGTCGACTTTCTCAAATCACAAGAGGTTGAAGAGTGACAAATACTAGAGCGAGAGGAAGTGAGCAGCGATAGGAATTTTTTGTCATATTCGCTCCCTTACAGATTCCTCCATTCAAGATTTATTTTGGCGGGCTCTTTGAACTGGACTTTTTTGGAACAACACGCAGCCTTTCGTGTGGCAAACTCAAAAAATTCAAGTTGTTTAGAAGAATTTGGTGACCAAGCGAACTAAAATTTTGAAAATCGCTCCGGAAGGCCGAATAGTGACCGTCGACAAGGCCCCTCAAATTGCGGCGTTAGAGGGAAAGATGGTTGAATGAACCGAACAGGTGGCTACCCTCGCAAGATCCCGCGAACACCGCCGAAACGTAAACAGGAGGCGTTGGAAATCACGTGACATTTGGATGACACAAACTACCAGATGGTCTCCATAGGAAAATAAAATATGCCGGTATCATCAGAGGTTTAGGAAATAAGCGCGAAAAGGCATTTTACCGTATGCACATCCGTAAAGCACCCTCGCGTTTATCTAATGACGGTGGGCGACTCAGGGGCGGTTTCGAACCCACTCTTCGTCACTGGCAGTAGGACTATGCTCCGCTTTTAGATGTCCTTTGATAAAAACTGTACGTTTGTACGTGACAGATGGCGACAGCCAGAATATAAATGATATGCATCAAATGGCACCCGGATCAATACGTATGGCAAACGCGTGCTTACCTTGGACTTTGGAATCCGTCGCATTTTGAGTTTATAGCCGTGTGCATGTCCAAACCCACCATTAGAGTTGATTTTCTTAACTTTTTCAGGCTCCTATTTTTTTCTGCACTTAAGAACTCGTGGCTGGCACCTCTGGTCTATTATTACCAGGAAAGTGTGCCATTCATGACAAGTCAACGCCGTCGTTGCGTTGACTTCCCATATAGAGTTGTCATTGACTTATACTTTATGTCAATGCCAAACGGTCAAAAAAATGCACAAATTCAGCCAGTTTTAAGCTTTCTTGCAAAATTCGTCAGAATTCTTTGGAAAACCTTGCAATCACTGAAGACGTGCTTTTAATTAGGAGTCCCCTGATGCTTTGAAAGCTCTTGAGATTTATTTTCCTGATGGCGCCTATAACGACAAGAAATTGGAGATCTTGGTGATGACAGAGCCTTTATTCTCTGATCAGATAAATATCCAGTGACCGAGAGTTAATAATTTTGAGAATTTTTCACCAAAATTTAAAAGTGAAAAAATGACTCTTTTAAATTTGATATTGTTATCACATTCAGTCAAATAGTGGCTTCAGAGGAGATCCCTACAAATATCGCAGTCCGAAACATAAGCGATCTTTCCAAATTCATGGGGATGACTTTTGGTTTGTGGAATTCTTCCCAAATATTCTTAAGTTTCATCTATGATTTTGATGTTGTTGAAGATGTTTCATCGATTCAAACTCGTGACCTGGACTTCGACCATTCCTTGCATCGATGACCTACCAATTTCGCCAAAGGATTTCGAAGAAAACTTGCGGCATCAATGCACGCTCTTCAGCCGTTTGACTCATATGTTATTGAAATAGTCAAATGTGACTACGGGATACCTAAAATGAATTTCTAGGCTAAGGGTAAAGGAGAATGGCGTCAAAGGCTTTCACAGGATTGACTGGACGGCGGGAAATATATCTGCGTTCCTGCAATGTAGCCGCCTTACCAATGTAACCATGCCGGCTCATACCACTCAGAGGTTTAACTTTGCCATTTTACGGACACATCAAACAACGGTTTTGGAGCTGCATTGCAACAACGCGTGGTGACAAAATGAAAAACTGCCGATTCATATCCAAAACATTTTTAGGCACTAAAAGTAAACACAGTTCATGGTAACGAAAACTTCCATGATCTACTTAGCAATTCACCATTTAATAATAATAATAATAATAATGATTTGGCCCGTTTGATTAGAATCAGGCAGTTCATTGTTGGAATTTTTTGGGGTACCTCATTTTTAAACCCCCAATACGATTCCGTTAATTTTTACGAAATACAATACGAAATGCCCTTCCCTTCCAGTTGATATTTTGTTGATGAATATATCCAATATTTTCCTAATCGTTTCCCCGTGTCGATATTTCCCAATTTGTCGGACGTTATGCAAATATGCAAGGATAGCTTCCAGTTCGCGTCTTTCATTGGCATAAATTGGGCAATGAAGGACTCTTGTGCATTGCCGTGTCCTCCTTTATCATGCATTCACACGTCCTCTCCTTGTTTCCCTATTTTCTTGAGGTATGATCTAAACTTCACTTGTCCTGTTAAAATTTGCGTGATTTCTTTGTAAGTTTTAAAGTTTATCTTCATTCTTTCCTTCACGCTACGTAATAATTGTTTGGTTGTTTTCCCCTTTTCTCAAATTTCCCATTCCAGTTCCCATTTCTCCAGGAAATGCGCTCTTATAACCTTCCTGTTCCTTCACTATTTTTCAGTTGGTGACAAAGTTACATCTCCTAAAGTAGCCTCTTCTATCTGCCCCATCCGTGACTTGATTCTTCTTTCCTCTATTGAGAATGTTATCGGCTGTATCCCAGTTATTATTTGTAGACCTTCATTGCAAACCATATTGTAGCCCAAGAACACGGAAATTGCGCAGCGGGTAAGGTCAAGAAAATATTTAACAACTTAAGAAGGGTGTGGAGAGACAGATTTGGCGTCACCATAAATAATCTCTCGTATAACGGAATCACTAACCCAATATTGGCATACGGCTGTGAGGAATGGAGGGAGAGGCCAAATTACAGCAGAATCCGGAGGAAACTGGAGGAGGCCCAAAGATCTTGCCTAGTTGCAATATCCGGGAGCTACAATTCACCATTTAAGCAACTGCTCGAAGGACGGCAGTTAACAAGTTTTAAAGATGATGAACGGTTTCTCTTTAAGTGAAACATGAATGTTCTCCACGCCAATTCCAGCAAGATGCGTTTATGTCTGATACAATCCTATTCGGATTATTCAGCCGCTGTACAATCAACCCTCTCCTGTTCTTCAGAGAAAATGAAAATTCTTGTACGTGAGCGTCCGAGGAAAAAGTTCATCCATATCGATCGATCGACTAAAATCCATCCCGGTGCAGCATCCCACTTCAACGCTCACGCCCGACAGTATCTCAGCCCCAGGCACCAATGGTGGACGGGAAAATGCTATGGGATGTATGTTTCATCGCTTGTCCGACGTAGTTTACTAGTAGATTCCACGTGGTAATCTGGACCCTTTCAGAGAACGCAATACTATTCTTGTTCTTCTCAACTCAGCTCTTCTCCTTCAACCTACGAAGGTGATTGTTTTCACATGTGTTTAATCTTGTTTCGATATGGTTTTCAACCTCAATTAAAATACTAAGCCATTCCACTCCGATTTCCGCTGAAATGAAGAAAATATGAAAAAAACAGGGTTATGTTTCTTCCTCCTCAATAGCTGTTCTTCGCATAGTTTTTTCCATCTAGTTTGAAATTCCAAGAAACTTTTGGAGATAGCGTAACAGTAAATTTTAATGGAGTTATCCACTAAAGTGCATTTCAATACAAAAATTTTGGATTGTATTTATTAATATCCTGCAAGCCACCGCCAGGGTGTGTGGCAGGGGGTGAACACACACCGATTTTACCCGAACAAGACCCTACAGCGGTCGGACAATGTTATTATGATCGCCTATTGTTCGTGGAAAAAAATGACATCTTAAGTATATCTGTTATACACTTAATCTCTCTAATTTGATTAAGATGATCCCTCATACTATAGTACGATGGGGCACCGGGATCTCGGTCAAGGCGAATAATTTTTAAGCTCTGAAATTTTTCCATAGTTTGAAATTTCAGATTTTTATTTATGTATTTGTTCTGTCTTAAATCAAGCCAAAAATATTTCTAATAAATGCAGGAATCTTTTCTTATGTTCATATGTGTGCATTCGCCTAGATTTTACACGGTACGTTTCGCATGAGATTTAATGATGATTGGTTTAATATTTGCTGATCAACATATTTTTCCGATTAACAAAACAGACTCTCGTAAATTCGGTATATAAAGATTTAGGCCCTAGTTATTCCGGGCTGGAAGCGAAATCACGTAGACAGAAAAATTGATTAGCCCTAGACCGAGTTGACTGTGTAAAACAAATTCCTCGTAACACTTAATTTTATGTACCTGTGTTTTGAGAGAACCCGGTTGAAAAAACTCTGATTCAATTTTGGCTTGATCACACAAATTTGTTCCTTATACACGAAGACGTAGCTGACTTCCTACTCTATCCTTAGATACGCTCGTTAATTTGAACTTATTTTAAAGCTATTCAGCTGAAAAAAATGTAAGGCAGAACAATTTTACAAGATATATTATGGCATGTGATATTATAACATGCCCATTGAATTTAAACTACTTTCTTTTTTTTCTTCCATGTAAACGTGTAGAAAATTAAATTCAAGTATATTTTAAATTCAATCAGACCATTGCTATTTCTTTGGTTATGCTGGTGCGTACATTATTCATATGAACAAGGACCATTTTTCTATAATAAGTATTAGTAGCAAAAACCCAGGAAAGAAAACTGATAAAAACAAATTTTCTTGAATTATGATTCTGGACCTTATTTTAACAATATTGGTGTACTACTTGAATATAGGTTTATTTTCATTAAAGGCAATTCAAATAAATCTGATTGTCTATTGAAATTCATTTACTCAACTCTCTATGGTTCCTCATTCTCAGATTAAATGACATTAGATTCGATGAAAAATTAAATCCTAATGGAACGGTGACCAGGGTATCAATTTGACACGACATCGGTGTATTTGATAAAAGCTATATTTACAAAACTCTTATTTACAACTTCAAATTTCGTATTTATATTTCCAATTGAATTTAATCCATTCGATATTGTTTTTCAAAAACACTAACCATACGAATCTGTGTTCCACTGACATTTTCAATGCTCTCTCGCGATCTCTCTTTAATATCGACCTTTTATTGGACTCCCGATAATCCTTAACCAGTAGAGAGTGCAAACTCCGAATTGGCTTTGTTTGTTACCACACCCACATCAAAAAACATCAGTCCTAAATGCTGGTAAACATTTCACGGATTTTACTTTTTGTGAACCGGTTCCATGGGGGTCGCAAATTGAAATAACCTGGCTATCACCATATGTGCCTACTTTAGCTCGTATTTTACTGATGCGAAGTGAAGGGTCGAAATTCAATGTTACTCCGTGTAACATTCGATCCAACAGAAATCAGGGCATTCATTATATACGTGATGCTTTGTTAAAATGGCCATGTTACAGCAATACTGATAAAGATAACTTGAAAGGGTGTTAGATTTACTCACGACAATAGAAAAAGCTGCATTTCCGTCCACAAAGCAGGTACTTCGTTCGCAGATGTAAAAAAATCAATTAAAAATTTAATTTGACGAAATAGCTGACGCAAATTTAACATGTTTGACCAAGAAATTTTAAGCACAACTCCATTAATTTTGTGATTACATCTGTAAAATAGAATAGTATGAACATCCTATGTATAAAAGGTTAAAAAAAATAACCTTTTTTTGTACTAACATGAAATTTTTTAGGTGATTATTTTTATAGAAATTTTACGGAACTTTTTTTTATCCAAAAGAGAGAATTAATTGACTTTTTACACCAATGAGACTAGTCAATTTTTTAATTAGAAATTTCAAAGGTCAGAAGAAACCGCTTTCCAACCATGCTTGTCATTTCCGGATCGGTGCAGCAACGACATCTGTTACCTTCCAAGCCTCATCGACATCAATCTCCTGCCTTACTACACTCTGCGTCATTCCCACTCCTACTTAACCTCCCGCTCTCAACGCGCAAAAGGTTCTTTTCTTTCCTTCTCCCCTGCGAACTATCTGTCCGTCTTCATTTAACGGCTCACATCAAACACTCAATCCCCTCTTGCGAACCATCCATTGCATCATTCCTCCGTCCCAATTCAATCTCTCGGGCCCACTCACGCGCTCTTTCTCTCACTCCCTCCCCCCACACACATTCATGCCATCGCCCCTTCCGGGTACATCCCTTGCCACCACCACTCTCCCAGCTAAATACCCCCGAATACCCATTCCCTCTACATGCGCCGTCCTCCCTCACAATATCGGCGGATGGGTCAAGAAGGCCGGAGAACTACGAGGTGGAAGTACCGAGAGACATGTGCTCCGTGGGAGAACTTTGAAGTAGGGGCACATAGAGATCGGTAGAAGGACCGTTCCGTCAAACTCCACCTTCCCGCGCCAGTTCACTTGCTTCTGCTGAGGGAAACTCTCGTAAAAGAATTCATATCATCTGGTGCGGTGGAGAGGAAGACAGGTGTGCAGTCATTCAGTCACGGGAAGGGTAGCACTAGGGATGCGTGCATTTTTTTAGTGAGAGAAGAATCCAGTCTCACAAACAACCCGTTTTTCAACCAATTCGATAGGAGGACAGTGCTTTTCTAGATGTTCCTATCGCGAAAATTTATTTAGTCATTTTTGAATTATTTTTTAAATAAAATATTTTCCATGAATATTATTTAAGAACCATTTTTTTCCTTGAAAGATATTTTTCCTTTACAATTTAAATACGTTAAAAGAAAATTATTTGATAATAAAGACTCATGCTGAAATAACGATGCATGTTATCAATGGCTGAGAATACTGCCAATATAACGCATTAACGCCATCTAATGTGGTTAGAATAAGGCAAAACACATAAATATTATGGGGATCTCTTTCGGTAAATATTGAACCATGTAATTTTAGTTTCAACGTATTACTTTTAACGCTGAAAACCTCACCTATTCTGCTGAAAACTGAAGGTTTTTGATGTTCAAAATCTGTGGTATCAGCGATGACATATGGATAGGTTATGCACACTTGATGGCTTTTACATCGAGAGATATTGCATTTATTTCTCGTACGTCTCAGGAGAAGTTTCCTCGGAGATAAGCGTTCCATCCGACGAAATTCGGAGTTAATAATGCTCCACTGGCGAGACGCTTGCAGAAAAAGGGAATCACAATTGAGAAATCCGATATCCCTATTTTATGAAACATAGTTCCCTGTGTCGGTAATCATAACATTGTTTTTGTTATTAATTTGCAAGTAGTTCCCCTGGATTACTATTTTTTGGCAAAGAATATTCACCGGTTTTTTACGCATAGAACGTTTTTGCGCATCACCGATGCCGTAATGCCTTGCCCGCTATCCTTCCCCTCAAACCCCCACGCTTTCCAACCCCCCTCCCCTCAGAATCCCTCCTTTCCTCACACGTAATCGCCTTCCTCCCCCATCAACGGCCAATAGAAACCCCCACACCCTGTCGGCTCCCCTCCGCCACAGTTTTCTGCCCTCCCCCCCTCCGCCTCCCTTCCCTCGGGCCACTTCCCTCGGGCCACTTCCCTCGTTCACCTTCCCTCCTTCCCACCCCCTGCATCTTCCATTTATTCCCCCTCCTCCGGTCAGTGTCTCATCCCCTTTACCCCCTCCCCTCCCCGCCGAAGACAGACGAGTCCATCTGCGATCGAGGCGCCCTGGCGGCGAGAGGGATCGGCAGTTTTATGTCTTATTCGGCCACGTCTCTGGTTATCGTCGGGGCTGGCTACTTTATTTATTCCTCGTTCTTCTTCTCTTCACCACCTCCATGCTGGATGCTTTTTCCTTGTGCTTTCTTTTTTTTTGTGGTGAGCAGTCAGTTTACTCCGCGTTTTATTCCCCAATGTTCCCAGGCCCGAGGGCGCGCAGACGCTGAAGTCGGCATGTGGCCGCAAACGCGGAGCCGTCATTTCCCTTTTGCGACCGTGAGGTAATGGACGAATAATTTTCATTTTAGTGTGCTCCATTGCTCGATGTTGGACATGGATTATTGCTATTAAACCAAACACAAGGTTCACCACTTAAAGATACATGAAGGTACAAAATACACAAGTGCGCACAATTCATTCCATCGAGGGATTTACAAATTATGACTTTTCCAGATTTATGTTATTCGCTTGGATAACCACCAATTTCATCCATGTAATTTATTGCAACGATATTTTGTATTTTTTCCACATATATTTCTACCTCCATTTACATGTAAACGTATGACCTATGGTCTACCGACCATTATTTGTTCATTTTTTTATTTGTTTCAGTCCTCACTAATTTTTACAATTCATAGTGGATATATCCCCGTGATGTTTGAAGCATCCAGATTTTGGGCGCGCCTTTATTTAATTACCAACATAGGGTATCCTAAATTTGCTTTAAACTAAATTTGTTAACGAAGCGTAAATTCGAAATCGTGTGTTTATCTGATCGGGAAACTTGTGATCGGGGCCGTTGATTTAATTTGAATGTTTGACCGAAACGTTCGTTTGTTATTCACGTATTATTTCCAATATAAACTCAATCAGGTAATGAAAAACATGTAGTACTCAAGTTTTATTTGTTTGAGACATACGAGTACTCGTATTTACTGATGATCGCATTGATATGTGCTTTACGTTCTCATGCATGCGAGTTAAATATTGATTTTCGCCCTCGAGAAATTGTTTACATATAAATGGGCAAGGCTGTGGGTTTAATTGTTCACAATCTCAATGCATCTCTCCGTAATTCCTCTCAGCGAGGGTCAGTGATTTTTATATGTAAACTTTGCAAAGCTCGTATGCACTATAAAGTAAATTAGGAAGGAAATCCCATATTGCTCTAAGCCCGTCGTCGTAATTTGGATAATCAGAGAGAGGCAGAGAGGACACCACTCAAGTTTAACGCGAACCTCCTCCAAAGTCTCCAGCTTCCATCTTCCTCCAACATCCTGATTCTCATTTATTTTCATCGAAACCGAAGACCAGACGCCGGCGCCTCTCCTCCCTCCCCCTCCTCTTCCCCTTACCCTTTTGGGAGCCGTCGCATTCCTCGAAAACACGTCGCGATGCAGTCCCATTCACTTCAAGGATAAAAGTAGAGTTGTTTGCCGGACAAAAGTACGTTCTCCTGTTTGATGCTCAAGAGTAGAGGCTAGGAAAAGCTGTAATGGATAAGGGCATGCACGTGCAGTTACATTCTCAGCGGGAGTGTCCGGCCATCCTCCCTCCTTTTCCCATTTCAAGAGTTCTATGAATTTCAGCACGTCGGCACCTACGTCTCTGTACTTTGAGGTGCTATTGTTTTAGTTTTAAATTTCCTTTCATGTAATGTGTATAATTATTTTGTTCCGTTTAAAACAGAACATTTTGAAGAGTAAAAGACCAATTTTCAATGTAAATTTTGTCGAGGAAACCTCAAATTAAGTATTGGATACCAATAGTTAGTATCTTCTATTCTGGTTCAGCACGCCAAAAGGGATTAAGCAATTTCCAAATTGAAATCGGTAGGATAAATTAACGCAGAGAATCGGTAAGTAATCGAAGAAATTGGAAGGGTATAAACCCTTTCAATATGGGGCATCCCAAGAAGGTGTAATATGAATGTTTTTTACTATAATCAGGAAAGAGAGGAGCACGATCTTCCATTAGGTGTTTAAGGATGAAAGGGGAAAAATGTTAGACCTGAATCGGGAACAGCATTTTTATGTTTTTTTTTCAATTAGGTATTTGATAGAGTCAACTTGAACGTGCTGCTGAGGTTTTTAAAAGATATTTTAATAAACTGGAAGGACTGAAGAATAAACAGGAACTGCATATAAAACATAAAATAACGATAAGTTTATTAAATGCTGAGGCAAACGAGATAGATATTTGGAAGTGGAGTTACAGACGAGTTCTATTTCCACATCGTTTCAAATTATATGTTGGAGATCTTACCAATAAGGTCTTAGAAAAAGGAAGAGGTATTTTGCTGGGGGAGAAAGAATGAAAACAGAGAAATATAAAAATGATCAGACAGTACTGGCTGAATCAGAAGAGAAGGTACATCATACAATGGAAAAGTACTGTAATAGTGGGGAAAGAATGGGGAACGAAACTAAATACTCGAAAGACAAAAGTGCGGAGAGTAAGTATGGATGAAAGAATCACTGAAGTATCCATAGAAGAAAAACTTATTAGCAAGATAAATCAATTACATATTTGGGATTCTTAGTTACTTGGAATGGAACCTTACCGGGGAAATTAGAAATATCATGTCGTTGGGTAAGAAAGATTTTAAATGGTGAAATGACTTTTAATAATAATAATGTTGCTTTATGCGGGAGAGATTGAGACTGTGAAAGTCCCTCCTTCCGTCTAACACATCGTCAAATACATTAAATGAAAATATATTAGATTTGAATGCTAAATAACATAAAACACTACATAATGACAATCGAATTATAATGAATATGCATGAGCACAAATAGCGTAGAAAGATATGCGAAATTGTGGGATAAATTTAGGGAATAAGGCTTTCATCCTTGACGAAAGAACTCACCTCAGTAAAACACACACACAAGAAGGGGAGTGAGAAGAACCTACGAAAGCATACAGATATACGAGTGTAATGCTAATTTACTAAATTAATTAATGCATCAATAAAAATAAATAATTGTAAATAAATATATGAAAATTAAGAGAAGAAAGAAAAGGAGAACTTATGTACACACACAAATGTTGAGAAAAATAAAATAAAATTACGGATTAATAACACAGAAGTAAGAAATAACCAAGAAATAAATGAAAGAGAAAGTCATCACTCTTATTACTTTTGATGGTATTTGAATTCTAATAGACAGGAAAATAGATTTGCTATATGCTTCGTCTGGAATGTTTTGTTTTGCATCAGGGAAACTTGAGCCATTAAAAGAAAACTGAAAAATACTTGGAAGCTGTTGAAACATGGTTGCGAATGTTTAAGGTAATGTAGAAAGATAGCCTGAGAAATAAAGAACTGTCGATGATAATATTAGAGGGAGGAAAACTGCTGAGAGAAATTAAAAAGAGAAAGACTTCTTGGTAAGGGTATACAAGACTTGTACAAGACTTAGATAAGGATATGTACAAGACTTAAGACAAGGATATACAAGACTTGTATTACACTGAAGTAAAATAGAAGGAGAGATGAAGGGGAAGAAGGAGGATTGGAATGCTTGACATATAATAAATGGCAAAAGTTACCGTAAAATAATAGGAACTGCTCAGGGCCAACTTAGATGGAGGATATCCAGTTGAAACATGGCGGGAGACTACTTTTAGGTGGTGGTTATTAATCGTACGATTTTCCATGGGATATTTTTTTTCTTTTTCTGAAGTATATGTTGGCCCATATGGTCATGGAATTGCGATAAACCACCCCTGGCTTATTTTTAGGTGCTGTAAGAGCCAAATCACCAGAATGTATGACACCCATGTATGGCATATGACTCGAACTCATGACCTTACGATTAGCAGGCGAGTATATTGCGCATAGATTACCGATCTGACTATCACGGCTGGCCACAAACTTTAGTTCTCCTCCTGCCTTTTGTTCTGCCGAACTCCTTGATCTCTTAAATCGAATGAGTTATTCTAGATGATTAGTTTTTCCTAATTAATGCTTATATCGGAGTGATAATTAGTTCTATTTTCATTAAATTAAAGTGCATTACGTCGTTAATAAATCGTGTCTTTTCAAGTTCAGTGATTTTTCAATGTGACTATTTTGTCCCTCAGGATTGCATGTTACGAATTTTTATTCTTATTTTTTTAAGATTAATAGGGGTAGGGAAAATGACGCGTCGTGTGCTCGTTCATTTCTCCATTACTCTCAGTTAAGATATTCACCACTTTACTGTTGACCTCTTCAAAATGAAATCACGGGAAAAATAGATGTTTTTTCAAAATAGAGGAAGAGTAAAATTGTCCCATTACGGCACAGACTCATTTAATTCTTGACTGATCTTCAAAATCACTAAAAAATAAAGACTGTTTCCCTATAGTGTTGCAGAAATGCCAATGCTGGGCCGAGTGCCGACTATAATAAAATTTTAAGTGTCCTATATTGTTTCATTGAATTTGCTCAAGTTTGAAACTGTAAACATACACCAGTTGGAAAACTAACAGAACGGCAAAAACCAGGTTTCATTCGATCGACATTTTGAAGATATTTTAACACCAAATAAATTCCGTGTCTTGCTTTTCGCCTTTAAAATGTGCAAGCTTTTTGGTTAGAAGATGAGGATTTTTTAGTGACGCTAACCAGGTCATCAAAGTAATCCAAATTTCACCCTTGAGTGCACATTTCATAAAACATTCACCAACTAATGAAAGAAGTAGATAATATTGTGTTATTTTAATCTTTTCGAAAATGTTTCGTTCCAATTTCCACGCCCGCAAATCCACTAGCTCTTTTAACTGAAGAGTAAGAGAAAGATCAAAAACGAAAATTACATTGTTTCAAAAGAGTTTTTCTAACAGAAATATTCGTTACAGTTTTAAAATAAAAATATCGTTTATTCGTAATACGGGTGATTAAATGCTGATCATAAGATTCGTCTCTTTTGATTTTTTGTCGTTACTATTTTGTGAGTGATTTTTGTCGGCTACTTAAGACCTCAAATGGTTTTTACAGTATAATTAGAAAACCCCCTTCCAATTTTACATGAAGTAAAAAATGAATAAACCTATCCCGAAGTAGTCTATTTTCTTAAAACAGTGCGCTATACTTTATTTTTCATTTTTGGCCTAGCCAACATTGAAAGCGCAGAGTGCTAAATATATAAACAGTAATTTTTTCTTATCCTTTCCATTTTTATCATTCCAATTACGCATCCATTACGAAGATTGATTCGCTAAGTAGAAGGTCAGAAAAGAAAGAGCTCCCCGACAACCTAGAGATGCACTTATTACATTACAAGGCATGCATTCATATTTGTATGGCTTATTTTACAGTATAAAGTGCCATGGATGTAGACTCTGCGGCAAATATGCAATATCCTAATGTTAGTTCGGGCCCTGGACTAATGTGACCACAGAGAGCAAGCGCCATCCATCGTACATTTCGCTGCGGCCAGCATGACCTTAATCAAAAGGAGATGTCATATTCCTCATTGAATTCACTCTTCTAAAGGAATGATTCAACTTGAGAATGCTCTCTGGAAGTGTTCAATTGGAAATTCCCTCTTTAAATTAAGTAAGTTGTTCTAAATTAAGAGAGCACACATGCATATTTGCGAAAATGCGAATCTGCGTACGCACATATTACATTTTAGACTCTCAAAACTTTGAAAACTTTGCATCTAGGTGCCATAATGTAATCTTTCAATGCAATTTGTGTAATACTTTTATTAAAAATTTGAAGGAAATCCGCTAAATCTTCTAATTGTTTCTAATATAATTTCTGAATTACTAAGTAAAACAAATAATACATAAATGACAGCAAATGTAACACGATAAGGTGGAGTGTTGAATTCAATATCAGAGTAAACCAAAATATCACGTAGTAAGTAATATTTTTATTTTTTGAAAATATTATATTATTTTTCCTGTCTAAATAGAGGATTTCTCTTCGGGGAAAGTTAACGCATCTCAGTTTTCCTGTTTTTTTTATTTCTTTGGCGTGTGAATCCGAAAAATTAATTACTTAACGTCGCACTTAAGCAAAATAAAGGAATGGAATAACGCATATGTAAATGCCTTTGTTCGTACTACCCTCAGTTGATGACCTCGGTTCCTACATTAAAACATATTCCTGCACCCACGAGTATTATTTACCATTGACGCGTGTATCGTGAGCATTTCCTGAAACTACTTTGATTCAAGCAGAAAAAAATAGATTGATGAAAACCTGGATATATCGTCGGATTTCCACGGCGATGAACGTCGTATTCCCAATCGATATGAACATCTCCGCTCCTTTCATCTCCCATTGCCTGCCTCGCCTCCCTCTCCGCGCCTCTAACTCTCTACATCCCTCGCACGCTGTCTTCTTCGCAAAAGGCACCAGTGGCTGCAGCTTACAAAAAACTCATCCGCGTGTTCGCGAGCGCGTTCTCCTCCGCTCACTAACTCTCACCGACGATTCGGAATTCCATCTGCGGTCCTCCTCCCTTCGCATTCCCCCCCTTCCCTCTCCCCACCCTTCCTTTCCCTCCTATTTTCCGGAGAACTCGGATTACTCACCCTCCGTCACCCCATCCCACACCCGTCTAGCGCCGCGTGACACCGGGAGCTGTGCACCCGGAATAGCGGCAAAGGTTAGAGAGGGTGGAAGGAGTATGTGCGGGTTGGGAAGGAATTCACTGCATCAGAGGGTGGTTCGTGAGTTGCTCGGCGTCCCGGCGGAGCGGAATTAGCGTGGGGTTGGAGGTGTACGGGTGGGGTGGTGGGGCCCACACCGCTGACGTCGTGCACGTGTTGGTCCCGTCGTGCCCGGCGTTTGCAAGCAGTTGCCTCAGTTTTGAGCGAACTGCCTACGGTAGGTTACTAAACAGAAGTAGCAATACTGTTATCTTAATACGTACCATCAGCTATGGTCTTGTAACCACGCTTAAAGAGTGGTAAACTCCTAGGACCAACGCGACACCCCTACCCTAGGTTGGATTTAAATACTAAGTGTACTCTGAAGGCAATGCATCAGAAATGGCCAATATTTACTCAAGGGTTTAAATGATATTTTGAAAGAAATGAAGCCATTTTTATCTTTAAAAATAGCAGCTCCCTGATAGTGGCATAATACTTTCATTTATAGTTCAATATGGAAATTGTAATTATCCCTTAAAAAATAAAATCCTTGAGAGTTAGTTGTTTCTGGGTTTAAAACTGGGTTAAATTTGTTTTATAGGTTATTATCGAATTTTTATTGAAATTCCATGCAACCCAAAATATTAGTTGCATAATATTTTAATTTCGAAGTGAAACTCAAGTTGTAGAAACTGTAAGTATGTGAGTGCAAATGTATATATTATTATTTTAGGCAATCTACCGTTTAAGGTAGGTTTTGGATGGGTACAACAAGCAAATAATTCTCTTTTCTATTCTATCAATGCATAATCCAACACCCTTCTCTTCAACAAAGTCTCTCTTTATTTCCGTAAACTTCCTCGATTACTTCATTTCGTTCAACATGCCTATCCTATTCCTGACCCTTCCTTTGCTAACATTCTCATCTTTATCACTGTCTTTAACATACCACTGCCAATCAAAATACCTTGTATCCATTTTGCTTGTTCCCTAATAATTTCTTATAAAAATTCCCTTTAATTCTCCAAAATTCCTAAAATCTCCTCATTTTTTTTCCTTTCTGTCCAATCATATAACAAAACAAACCTCCAAGAGATATAATAAACTCGAGTGCACACACAAAAAAACACGTATAAAAATAGAAGAGAACATTTAGACTGTCGTTGGACAGCTTTGGAGGTGAAACTCTTATTAACAGAGAAAAACCTTTTCGGAAAACGTTTTTCTTCTGTTGATGAACGCAGAAGGTCACCATAGAGTCCAACGACTTTGTGAAAGGTACTAAATTCTTTTCCCATGTGTTGTATGTTCATAACGTGTTAATATTTTGTTGAAAAGTTTTATACTTCTTTCAAAGATAAGATGGCACAAATTAAGAAGCAAGCTTGTCAGAGAACATGTGCAGAACTTTATCCTGCGTTGTACAACGAATTGTGAGGTACTTTTTCTGACAATACTTTGCATGTTCTTTTTTTAGAAGCAGATAATAAGTCTATTAAATTTAAAATGAACCCTGATAACTACTAATTTTTATAAAGTTTTCATATAATTCTTACTACAAAATAAATTGAAGCCTAAATGTTTGCTATTAAAATTTAAAATTGCTGTCTTTCGGTGTACAACTTCAGTATTAGCTACAAGCCATTTTGGTTTCAAATGGCAACGGTGCATGATTGTGGTAGCCTCACCCTCTGCTACTTACCTTATCTGTATCTTGCTGTGCGCTATGTAAATGTAGATGGACCCAATATGAGTACCCGTGATTGATATTCCCTCTGTACGTTTCTCTGATAGCCTTCCACAGGACGTATTCAGAGGCGTATCTTTCGGGCCAGTAAATGGACCATGCTCGCCTAGGCTGAACATCACTGGAATGAGTTATAAATACTCATAGGATGTGTATCGTCGCCAAATCTAACTATGGGAATCTTAGAATAGAAAATATTTGGCGTTTTATACGGATTTCGCTATTTCAAAAGAATATCGATCAACGGCCTCTTTTATGTCGTGTCGCAAATATTGACAGTGCTTTCTTTTAACCATTAACTTCGACAATGAGTTATCAGCAATACTTTTCCAATACCTCATTTTGGTTTCGAGTTAGTATACGAGTATATGCTATGAAACTAAGAAGTCGTTTTCAACAAGTCATGGTAGTTTTCCAAGTTTAAGGAATTTAATTTCCGTTCTTAGGGAAACTAATGTTTTTATTGGAAGCTTGCTGTACAATCTTCACTGAGAAATAAGTCGGCTATCAATGACCAGATAACTGGAGTAATGGTACTTTTCACCAACACGTGAATTGGAATAAATCAATAATTTTGTAGAATATAGCCAGAAATCTATTACAATCCCAGCGCCATTGCTGTAATTGCTGCCCTAGCAGGAATGAGATTTAAATTTAAAGGGCTGAGAAACTTTTTGAGACTAGAATATTTTACTTTGTTAGTTTATATTATTAGTTAAATTAATTATTCAATGTAATCTTTATGCGTTTCTCCCCACGACTGCGAAACTGTTTAAGGTAAAAATAAAAATAACTTAAATGTGTATCAATAGCCAGTATTTGCGTTTAAAACATTATAAACTGAGATCCTGTCTGTGAGATAGCTACTGCATTTGTAAAAGATAAAAATTGCTGACAATTATGCCATTCAAAACACTTATTACTGTAGGATTTAATTTTATCGAGACGAATCAATTCTTTTCTTTATTTTTGTTAATATCTAAGACGAGATATTGGTTGGATTTCTCATACATATATATATTATTATAACGAATAAGAGAATAGTAACAAATTAATTTATTATAGTAAGTTTCTGTAAAGAAGTTTATTATTATTTAGATATGGAATGTCGGGTGTTTGGATAATGCAAAACATTCGGAGAATTAAATAAGTAGTAAAATAAGTTTATTAGCATCATTAAGGTGACATTTATTCAAAAACGTTTGCTTTTCTATGCAGAAATGTCATCTTTTCGGGGGAAAAGACCTTTTCAATAACTCTATGGTTTGTATTGTTATTTCGTTATTCCATAAGAGATTTTAGAACTTTTTTTTCACTTTGAACCATATAAATAATTGCCCCGAATGTTAACAATTTGGGTATTCTGAAAGGGGCTGAACGACCCTGCACATTCAAACTTGCAAACGGTCTTAAACCCACATCCTATGGCGTATCTATTATTAAAAGCTTCCTAAAAATAATATACGGTATTTGCAATAATTGATAAAATACTGTTCAGGATTTGAGCCACTTGAATAAATATTCATTAAAATTTATTTTCATTTGGAAATTATTCATTTTTTATAAATCTCGTTAAACATTTTTTACGACGCATGCAGTACATTTGAATTCAAAACCATTACATGTACATACACTCTATGATTAGAACCCCATATGTCTGTCTTCACGAGTAGCAAATCAGAAGGCTGTGATACCGTCAAATAACTGTTCATATTACATATGGTTCTCCTAATTCAAATCGCAACTGGAACAGCGCAAAATATACATATATTAGTTATCATGTATTTTTCAGGGAATGGTTCTACTAGCTTTCGTAAAGAAAATGATGAATATCGCTTCTCCTCAGGAGTACCATTGCTTTACATTAAATTGCATTCCGTCCATGAAGCTCAACGAACCGACCAACGTTAGTGATAATTCGAAATTCTACGAAAAGTTCATTCCATTTTCTCCAGATCCATGATGCACATTTTTTACCTCCAACTTGATTACCTTGGCGTTTATTGTAATTCTAGCAAGCTTCCACCGCGTGGTACAAGCTCTAATTGGCTGCAGAAATTTTACTGATAAATCCGAGAAAATGTAAATTTTCTCTGTATTTCGGTCTAGAGATCTTTCGAATGAAATAAAAAAATACACTCTTGACCTGAATATCCCCCTGGGATATCACGGGATAAGATTCTAGTATACATTTCGTTGACCCAAATATTAGCACGGGGGGATGCATATTGTTTGCTACTTTGAATTTATTTTCATTTTTAAGTAATAGTAAAAAAAATGGTGAAATAAAAGTGAAACAAAGTGACAAAAATAAGCAATAAATGGTAACAGTTGTGAGATAATATTTCAATAAACCCCATCGGATGTTTATGGAAAAAATATTATACCACATTTTTACGCAAGGCTCATCCTTCATCCTTGCGAGTGATGAGTAAGCTAGTTTCTTATCCATAGCTTTGTCTCCGCTTGGAAATGTTGTAGGGCCTCAGTAATTTAACTCAGCTTATTCTGTTGAGGAAGGAGCTAATTCGCTCTGGATACCTCGGTGGAGAATTTCCTGTTTCGAATCGACTCTCGATGCATAAAGAAAGTCAAATTCTTGTCATTAACTTCGTAGCGCGAAGGGAGTGCTCGAGTGAGCTCACCTTTTAAACAGTCCCACAGCAGAAGCAGCACTGCGCGCCTCGCTGCGCTTATCCAAATAATCCAATTCGAGGAGTGTTAGGCGCCGCCACCCGAAGCCCTGGAACTGGGATCTACTTTTTTCCGAAGGCTGTTTGCTCCCTTTCTGAAAAGTTAAGCTCTTCTTAAGGTTTTACTCCGTTTTTGTTCCCTCCTCTTTCTCTTTTCTTGTACTTTTTTCTAATTGCTTTACTTCTCTTCTCCTCTTGCGCGGTCAAGATGGTTCCCCTGGTTACGCCCAACCTCCAAGATGGATTTAATTTCTCTTTCCAATAGAGAATCGAAGGTAATTAAATGTCTCAGAACAATAGACTGTCTGGTAAACGACGTACGTAATCCCTTCAATAGTGGTTGAAATGTCTCTATCGGTACTTCGGATTATCATGTGGCAACTCATTCAGTGTAATAATATCGCGCATGGATTTCACCTTACTCATTATCTCACGATTACTTCAGTGGCTTCACTGAGAGAAAAGTTCAGAAGAAAACTTGAAGTATATTTTTTTGTATATGTAAAAAAAGTCTTATTGTGTATTTTGTAAATAAAAGCGAAAATAGGGAAAATCACTTTTAAATAGGGTAAACATTTAAAATTAATCACAATACTCAGGTTAAATACTAACCCAAATTAATCGAAGGAATATATTTTTAACTAAGCTATTCCTTAAATGCAGTTTTAAGGGAGAGCATAATTTTTTATGAATGCATGAAAAAAGCTTTCCTTTCGTATTGCAAATATCATCGTGTAATATAGTTTCACTTAGTTGCGATCTTCATGGACTTCTTTTGTGCTTTTAAATGTTTCACCAGTAGTTTGGGTATCAGCCATATGAAATGTTTCATTTTGAATAGCATACGCTGAATTAACTCAAGAAGTCTCTATAGCATCATTTTTGTGCCATAAACTGCAAATGATGAAGTTGTGCTCCAATGCTTTGCATGAGAAAAATGACACAGTAACCTTTGCTTCCATATCAGTAATCATATTACAAAAATGGCTTATAACCTTGTGAATATAATTTTCACTGGCTTAAAAAGCTGGTCTTCCAGAATTTGCCGTATTTGTAAATTTTTTCTTTAAAATTACATTTTCTTCGTTTCTTCTGAATTTCGAAGTTGCCTTCGATAAGTGCGTGACACATGATTGTCAGCTGTCACAATTCTACCAAGCTTTTACAGTTACATCCCTGCCATCTTACCTGATGCATTATTGCAGCGGAAATTTTAAGTTCACGTCGACTTTGAAACCTATTAAAAATTTGCGGACCAATTCCTCAGCATGAAAGGAGCAGCTAAGATGATATTTTCATCAATTTTTCATAATTAAGAAATTAAGCAAAAAGCTTAATCGGAAAGCAAACCGGAATCGGCTGGAGTGAGAAAAAACATACTTGATATATAGAAAAAAATGTGTTTGCTCATTTATAAAAAAATGAGAGAACGAACGAGCGTACAACCTCGCGCAAATGTATACGCGTACATATATCCCGCCGTTGGAAGTGGTCGTGGTTATTTGCAGTAGGTTAAAGATGGAGCTGTGAAAAGAGGAATGGTGAGTGGGATGTTTGCCTTGCGATGAAATGAGCGGGGCCGGTCCCTAATTTTTTTCTTGTGGACGTTAAAAACAAAAAAGGTGGATAGGGGGAAGAAGTGTTCATGGGGTAAGGTAATGAAGACCTTGGATAACACCGTGAGGTATTTCTGCTCGGGAATATTTCATTTTTTTAATGTTACTTTTTTCAATGGGAACGTTTGTCTGCAGGGGGATAAAGTCGAGGTAGAGGAAGGTAGGGGGATTGAATTAAGAAGGCATGTGGAAGAACGGAGGCGCAGAAATAAGGATCAAGCTCCCAGCCACTCCTTTCATTCCGACGTTTTCCGCGTGTGTTTTCTTTTCAAAGAAAGCGTGGTTTTGGGGAGAGTGTTGTTTCGTGTGATAGAGGAAAGCGAGGGTGTCTCTCTCTACATGGACGTGTACGCGAGAAAGTATGCGCGCTTTTGTGTCGACGCGATCGCGGGTGTGCCGGGGGAAGAAAGAAAGGAAGGAAAAGCTGGGGAGGGTGTTTTGAGTAACTATTATTTGTTTCGGACGGAATAAGCCGGTTTATGGCGGACCATTTATAATATTTAAAAAATTATTTTTCATCTTCGAGGTGGTTGAGAGGTTGTGCTAGTTCGCTGGTTCGAACGCAGGAGAGCAGCGAACCGTAAGCGGAAACCGCGGGCGGGAAGCGACGGAATGTCTCCAGAGTGGAATGCTCATTAAGTAAATAAAAGAGTGGGCGCGAGGGGGGAGGAATGAGGGGAAGGGAGTGAAAGAGGAAATGAGGGCGACGTAGGAGGAGGAGAAATGGAAGGTGGGTCAGATGAGTTCGTGGAGTTATGTTTTTCAAGTGTACACAGTGTGGGTATTTGGAGGAAAATGAAAAGGTGTGGGTTGAAAGGAGGCTTCGAGAGGGTGGGAGTGTGGGAGAGAGAGAGAGTAGTAGGATGGGGTGGGTTGGGTGGAAAGGGAAGGGATTAGGCGAATGGTGGCGGTGGTGTTGTTCTAGATGCAGGAGAGGAAAAATGAATAAACAGAAGAAAGACGAAATAAAGTGTCCACACCGTGAAGCCATTTCCCCCACCACTTTATAAATATTCATAATATTACACGTGCTCTTCTCCGCCCCCCGCTCTGCTTAATTTTCTCTCCTTTTTCCCAATCCTTCTTCCTTCCCCCCTTCTTTTCCTTTGCTCTCACACAACCCCTTGCATTCCTCCCCCGCCCAACGCACTCCTCTATACACCCTGAAACAACCTCCCCGCTCGTACAGCTCCCTTGGCCCTTTTTATCATTTTCTTCCTCTCGAATCCTCTCCTCCTCTCTCTTCCTTCATGTTCTGGCCCCCGCCAGACTTTCTCTTATTATTAGCCTTCTCATAACCCTTTCTACCATCTCCACCCCCGCAGTGCACACCGTCCCTCCCCTTTTTGCCCTTCCCCTTCGTTAATTTCCTTCCCCATCGCAACTAACCTGCCCCGCCCAAAAAAAATACCGTTACTTCCTCCCCCTTCCCGCTTCTCCATTTTCCTCTCTTTTCCACAACCCCTCATCTCCCTCCTTGCTTTTTAACGCGGGCGGCCTTATTACTTAATCTGACTAATTTGGCCAATTGCCATTCCGCGTCCGCCTGTTTTGTATTTTGCATGTAAGAGCGTTGCTTTTTTCCTCCCTCCGCCTCCACCTCCGTCTTCCCCTCTCCTGCAGTCTTCTGCTACCCTTTTCGATCTTAGTGATCCAACTCCTACCACCGTGGTGTTGTTCTGTTGAAGCTGGACTGCAGTGAGAGAGTTATGCCGATTGGCCTCGTGGATAACTGGTTGTTTGGTTGTGCTAGGATTGGCTCGATATCCATGTTCATATATAAAATGAAATTTGATCGCCATTATGAGCCGTATTTGTGGTAAGAGAATTGAGAAGTAAAAGATTTAATTGACAAAAAACTGCCCAATGAGGAAGGTGGACTACAACTCGTACATAAGCTATACTATATGCAAACTACACGATGTAACACTATACGTGTACCGTGTACGTGTACTCTTAACTCGTATGTAACACCGTACACGTTGCATTAATTAATAGAAATAATGATTTGTACCAGAAATTTACATAGAATGAGATAAATTTTGATAAGGGATATTTAAATGCTATCGTTTAGTAACTGAGTGCATTAAAATTAGCCCAGGGTATGAATATCACTGTCATTTGTCTCATGGAATGCATATTGTGCTTTTTTATCTCTCAAAATATTATTTTATGAAATATATCACTTAATTTTTGACCATATCTATTTTTCGACCATATCTACTTTATTGGGGCAAGATTGAGAATTCATAGTCTCTTCTTCCATCTAACCCCTGTACATTACATTCAAGGCAATCACAAATATCCAAGCGGACGACATTAAGATATACAGGCAGATATTGTTGTCATTCGATATTGGGACTTTGAAAAAGTATTTCCTTTTTATGATATTATAACTGGCCATGACTCTTGTTTAAATGGTCGTCCTTTTGATTTCAAAGGATCAACCACAGTAATCAACCAAGGTTGGTGTGGTAGGTAAGGGTAGAACTAACTTTATACTAAGCCCAACAGCATGTAAAATCAAGACGGTGGGGATAGGAGGGTCAGTTCCTTTCCCTATGTTACCTGCGATTTCCAAAGAAGAAATGGTGCAAGAAAAATGACACCGCTTGTGTTGAATTTAATAAAATCCCGATTGCTGATCATTAGCCAAGTTGGCTACCATGCGTTATTTTGAAAAAACAATGCTCAACTTTAATTTCGGTGTCCATTGTAGTTGATTAATTTTAGATGCTACGAATATATACGACTTTCACAATTCTAGGTTGATTTTTTAAACAATTTTTTTCCTCAGGCGTCTCAAATTATTTATCCTAATAGTTTTAATCTATCCCTCTTCATATTTTTGGTTTTTGTTTTATTATTTAACTATTACTAACATATTTTATACATGATAAATGCTTTGATATCCTTCCTTTCTCTCGATATAACCAAACCAGCGTAACAGATGCATTCCATATATAGCTTATACGGATGCATCAATGTTACATTCTCTCGTGACCAAACCTTTCTTATTATTATCACAAACAGTCCTTAAGTACCCGTTAAAATTGCATTGCTGGTGCGAAAGTTATAAAATAATTTTTCATTTCTAATTCTTTTAATGCATCATATTCATCCATCTCTTTCATCAAACCAATAGCATAAAACTCTTCTTACTCTTTTATTATCTTACTCTTTAAGTGTCACATTTATATCATCACTCGCTCATGACCTCCCTGTATACACTTAACCATCCTTTCTGCCATTGGTTTATTGTTTCTTAGGTCTACTCCAAATTGACTAACGTACTCGTATTTTGCGAAGTTCTAAAGAATAGTTATGCATTTTTATGTATTTGAAAAGCGAAGTAGATGACCCGTACAATCCCGACCAATTAAAAACTCATGCCCCATGCATCGGAAATTTCCTTTTTACGTATACCAAAATGATCTTAAAATTGTCCAAGTTTATTATTACTAATTGTATAACCTTATAATTAACATGTCCGTGCATAGTTGGTTCTGCTATAAGGGGAGGTGACGGACAGATAGGTATTTCGCACCATTAGAAATAGGTAATTTATAGGTCTATAGAATAAATATAAAAATATATAGATCAATAGGAATTCGCTAAGGGTAGGATACTCAGGGTATGGGAGGGGAATGGAACGTCGGCATCAGTTCACCATTGGTAAAATGAACGAGGGGCTCCACAGTTTAAAATCCTCCCCTACGGTCGGTACGCACCACTTTAAGGATTCTACACATACTATATCACCTAAAATCATGGGATACCTCCGGAAAATTTCGTCACCTCTGAGATTCATTCACGTATCAGAACTTTATGAGGGGAAAGCCACCTAACCATCTAACGCCTCGATGAGCTCATTCAAAACTGAATCATACAAATCATACCTAAATTGAACAAAATCTGAAATTTTGATTTAAAAAGAAGAAAAACCCGGAGTACAAAATTGTATCCATCATCGAAAAAACAATTTTATACTCTCAGTTCTGCAGCACCATATTTAAAAAAGTAAATCCAATGTTTTTATAATTGCTGTTAATGTAGTATTTAAATGAAACCATGCTTTTATTTGTATTTCAATTTATGGCCCCTTGAACACCTTGAAATCATTGAGAGTGTACGACAAAAAATGGGTGTCACAGATATCTTGGTGGAGGTAGATTTATTAATTTATTTTGCCATGCTAATTTGCTACTATTTTTTATAACTTTCATGAAATAATGAAACAGTCCGTCTCCCTTAGTGTAAAGAATATTTCACTTACAATGTCCCAATAGCACAACGACCATGTTTTTCTTAATAAATTAGAATGTAATAAGGAGAAAAATCTGGAAAATTCTTTTACAAATAGTACAAGAAATTTTTATAAGTATCTTTTTAAAAAGAAAAATCTGTTTAAGCTCCCATTGCGTCAATGGAGGTGTATTAGAGCAAAAAAAAAACGCAGATCATTCACGGTATCCTAACATACAGGCAATTGGCTTTTCTTACGGGAAATGCGGGTGTTCGCTTTCCGGGATCGATTTGCCTTACCGCAAAGTAAAGAAATGTCTACAAAGAAAATCATATCTAATTTTCAAGCGCCGTAGATCACAGAAAAATACATTTTCCTGCATGTGAACCATTTTGCTTGGAGGAAATCTTAATTAAAAAATCAGATGTGGAAACCATAACTTGCAACCTTTGAAATGAGGTACGTAAAACAGTTTTTGAATAACACGTTAGGGGGATTAAGATTCGATCAGAGATATTTCACATAATGATGAGACTTATTAGAGTTTTCTGAAATGCCATGGAAATAAAACAATGATTTGCCGATGGTAAGAAAGGAAAGGTAAATTGAATGAATGAAAAAGGTAAGCTTTTAAGAAACAAATGTGGATTCATGCTCAAGGCTTTCAACCAAATATTGTTCCTTTTTAGTTATCAGTTTTTCCTTTTCTAGTCTTACCTCACAGAAAACCTTCTACCTTTACTTCATTTATTCCACTTTAATGGTATTATGTGTTTATTTACCTTTTCATCCTTCTTCATGAGATCCATAATGAAATATTTCCTTTTTATGTTCCTAATAGATAATTGTCGGCTGATATGTCCTATCTAGTCGATACTTTCCCTTCGAGTGTTTCAAAGTTTCTTTTACTAATATTTGGTTTATATAATCGTTTTCGTTTCATCAGTAGGCTTTCTTTTTACATAGGTTTCACCTCCAACCAGGGAACCACACTCATTCAAAGTTCTTATTATGGTTTCTCGGTTTTTAGTGCGGATAGTTTATTAAGGGAAGTTTTTCTGATAGGCCTATACTCAGTCTGACCTATTCGGACCTTAAAATTACTCTAAATTCTTTCATGCCATGGTTTTACCAAGCAAGTGGAAGCTTTGAATGTTCTAATTGCTGACGACAATAATGACAATAATTTAGCTCTGTTGATAATTATCAACAGAGCTAAAATTGCTGATGTATATTCCACCTGACCTTAGTTATTTTGATTCCAATTTCTTTTGGTCCTCTTCTATTTCATCCTAGAAGTTTCTTATAAACAGAGCGTAAAACCTTTTCCAAATTTTTATATCCCTTTATTGATTCCATTATTTCCTCCTTATTTTAGCTCTTTTGCAACTTTAGTGTCGGGAGGTTAATGTATATTTACTCAATTCCGTTCATTTTTATGAGTTCTCAGCATTTGAAAATTCTTTTTTACTGTAGCCGTTGGCAAAGACTCTTGCAGATCCATGTAGTTTATCACTGATGAAAAATTCAGTAGCTTTTATGAAGACGTGATTAGACATGTTACAAGCATATATTTTTTAATTGATAATCCGCTACTATTTTGGAACCATTTGAACTTTTGATCAATGATTCTTCCTTTTTTCATCTTCTAAGGTTTTTTCTCTTGGCGTATGATTGAGGGATTTCATAGTCCTCAATAGTTCAATACGATATTCTTCTTTCGTGTCAGTTGTTCCTTTTTCTGTTTTTAAATGCATTTAATTGGTTTCTATACTTGCGGTGCGGTACTTAGGAATTATATGACGAATATCAAATTTTGCGTAAAGGCAGCTTCTTATCCCATTGTTAAATTTCATAAAGGTGGAACAATCCAAATTTGAGTGACTTAAATGCTCTCAAATTATAATTTTTTTAGTTTTTATAAGATATTTTGCAGGTATTCCCACGGAAAAGCATCATCGATAAGCCCCTGATCTCATGTTAATATGTGGAAGTAAGTGGCCAAGGGCAAATCCCTTCGCTAGCTCACCGCATGTTGAAGTAAATGAATCCGATGTAGGAGAGTCTATTACCGTTGCGGAAGCTTTTAGGGAGCATTCCGCTTCCATGGGCAGCTCGAGCACCTATGATGAGAGCTCCTTGTATCGCTAGTGCTACGAGAAAGGAGACGCTCCAAGGACCCTTTCGGGCTTTGCTAGAGCAAGTTACAATGACCACTTCTCTATGCTGAACCCAAGGGTACCTGTCTAATAATGAATGGCATCCCTGTCTCATTCCTGCGACGCCCTCTGCGCCCTATTAAGTTAGTATGCTGAGGCTTTTCACCAGAGTTTGGGAAGGATCTAGGAGGAGTTTACTGGATATTTTATCATAGTTCCTATCTCACAACAGGGAAAGAGTGTGAAAACCATGGAAACCTATAGATCAATCTCTCTGAACTCTCTGTAAAAAGTGAATGATGGTAAATGTAAATAAAGAGATATATGGTGCTTGAAGAGTGGTAACATTAATTACAAATTTCAATTCACTTTTCAGCGATGTTGAGAAAGCATTTACCACTGAGCAGATATCGAAACACATAGCCAATGGATATTAGATTCAAATGTACAAAAATTTTCTTCAATACAGACAAGGCATGCAATAATAGGACGAAGTTAAGAAGTTAATTGTTTTAAGAATGATCTCTTGATGAATCCTAGAAACAAAATATTTTAAGTCATTTAATATATTGATGTTCAAGATAGTAAATAAAGAGAAGGGGTGGGAGGAGCTCTCAGAAAGATTAGACAAACCAAATTACATTGGGCGGAAGGACCATCAGTTCAAAATAAAACATAGAGGGCACAAAACAAACATTAAAAAAACTCCTTCCTCAATCGTGGAATAAAAGAATGGAATGAGTTACCTGAGGATATCTTTAAGTCCTTACCTTATTCATTAAATAAATTTAAAACGAGGTGTATGCTGGCCTTAAAAACGTGTGAGTGAGAAATAAAACCGTATGTACTTGTGCTATGAATAATGTGTTAACGGGACGCGATTTTGAACGGTATATGAAATTGAAGATACGTGATTACGGACGAAGTGTGGCGATGGACGGTGCGTAGTATGTACTCGTGTGGTGTACACCTAATCCTTGTGTGATAGTAAAGGAGAGGTCGGTAATCTTAAAAGTGTCATTGAATATACGAGCATTTTGTCTCATATCTGTTCTTCTTTTGTGCGTATGTGTGTGCATTGTAAGAGTGACCAGTGATCACACTGGACCGTTGCCACCAGTTAAATTGCCTAATTGCAACGAAGTATGTAAATAATAAAGTCATATTAAAAGTCAACTCTCAAAAGTGTGTGCTTAGAATTACGGGGTTCCACATCGTACCGCTTTATTGGGAAACCGACCGTTATAGGTTTTACTATGCGTAGCGGTAAACTTCATCTTATCCATAACAAAATTTTCATATCCCTTTGATGAATTAGTAACAGTTTAGTCCAAAGGCAGTGAAATTTAATTTTCCACATACATGGTTTTAAAATAATTAACTTAGTTTTTCCAACTAGAAAACCGAACTGGGAGATATTTCTGATACGTACATCTTATTTGGGTCACTCAACCAATGATTAATAGTTTTTCTAGGCCTATGACTTGTGGCAATTATGTTTTATTTATATCTGGAGTAAATGGGTGTATGTGTATGTGCATACGTATATGTGTATAAATAAATAAAATTGTAATTATATATAATTGTGTTGGTATATTGGTACACGTTATGATTAACTAGAGCCCTCTATTCCTATTCTTAGACAATTACACGCACTAATAAACTTATCTGAGGTTTATATTATTTTCGTCTTTTAAACTCTCTGAATTTCTTTCCCACTCAACTTTTGATTTCTATGTCGCTTTCTTGCTTTGCAACAAGTAATTATTTGCGTATATAATACATATTTGGTCTCTATTAGTATTTCAGGGTACTACCATGACTTTTCCACTGTCATTCTGACTACCATCATTCACTCTTAACTCATAGAGTCAGCTGGTCAGTCATCGTGTTCCATAGAATTGAAAATTGGCTTAATTCCATGCGAATTGTCGTTGAAATACTTTTTAAAATGCTTCATAGTTAAGATACTAGTGGAGAGGATGAGGCACGTCCAGTGCTGTGCTACATATATCTCGTGTTCTTCTTCTTCTTACTGTGGGAGACACTCTCGTTCTAACGCGGAGCTTAAAATAATATCCTATTCTCAGGCATCCATGTCGAGACGAGGGACTTAACTCGTATGTAAATGGTTTTGACGTTAGATTCCCAAATGCCTTCCGCTCATCTTAACACGTAGCACTGGGGTTGGGGAGGAAAAATGAAACGTAATTTTCTAGAAACCGCCTCCCGCACACGCGCGCGCGAACTAGAGATGCGGGGGCTCTCTATCATAACCCGTCTTCCCCCTTCCTTATTCCCAACCTCTATCTCTCACCAATCCACACCCCACCCCATCCTAGCCGCCCCTTCTCACCACTCCGTATCTCCATCACCCCCTTCCCACCGATCTTAAATTATTAAAAAGGTGACCCGTTGGCGTAAAACTCTCCTACGTAAACTGTTTCTGCGTTTTTGCGAGGTCACCTTTGGCTCGAGATTCTCCCCGCCTCCACCTCCCCTCCGTCCCGTCGCATTCCTCCTCCCCAACCCACTCCGCCCTCTGTTTCATTCTCCTTTTGATGATGGACCACTGCTTCTTCTTCCTCTTCATCTGCTTCTCTCCCCCCCCCCTTGGAAAAAATGGGCTGGGGCAAGATGGAAGGAGAGGGTTCTTTATCAAAAAATATGTTATGCACATCTGGGGAGCCGTCTGGGAGATTAGTGTGGGGACGGAGAGGAAAGAAGACGTGTGCTTCGCGTGCACTATTACTTTAGGAGTCTGGCTCCTTCCTTTTATCTCAAGGTAGGAGAGGGGAGAGGTGTGCGTCCGTATCGTGTCTCAGTACTATGTCGAGAGGTTTAGGGGGCAAGGCGGAGAGTGGCGAACCTTCGCGCGTTTTTGCTCCCCCGCTCCCCCCGAAAAGAGGCGATTGAGAACAGAGCCACCTGGTATAAAGGGCCTTATCATTTTGTCTTGACATCACTCCAAGCAGAGTAGTTCTTCAGCCTCCCACCCTTCATAGTCTTTGGTATCACTACGGAAAGGTGGTCTCCCGAATACAATGTTATCCCATTTCATTGTATCCCCACATTGAAACGAGGCAGTGAAAATATTATACTTTATTATTGAACTTTAAAAACTGAATTCAAGCACTGCCAGAGGGAAAAAGAAAGAATGATGGTATGAGAATGTCTGCATTTTGCTTTAAATTTGCTGAATAATCTCCTCATCGAGAATCGAGCATTGGATGCACTGAATCCGTAGTTGATTCTTTGACTTAATAAAGTATGACGAGATTTAATTGTACGAGCATTGAGAGAGATATTTTCATCTAATTGGTAATAAATATTACTTATATGTTTTAAAATGCCACCACCGGGGCCTTTCCGACCCATTTTGCCAACCTTAATGTCGCTGGTTCGATACCCACCTGGGTGAATTTCCTTGCAGGTGGGAATCGAACTTGCTACGGGTTTGGTGTTTGTAATTGTGTCCATTGTTATATTAGTCATTTTAAATAATCAATATTTCGGGAAAATCAAACCCATAGCGAATATTCTTTCCGAATCGATCTCTTCTCACCTCTCCCTTTGTAGAGTAGAACCGATTAAGTAGGAATGACAGTTGGGTAGCAAACAAAGGCAGCCCTTCTTCAATTCTGACCGCACTCAGTTGAATTGTAAGCCTCTTTTCAGTCTTCTCATCTATTGTAACACTCTTTTTTCATCTCAGAAGGCTTAAAGTAAAGTTCATAGATGAAAAAATGACCCAAATATTTTTTGGAAAAAGGAAAAGTTACTTAACCATCACATTATGTTACGTTTCTTTTGCTGCAATTTTAAAGCTCTTAGATAAGGAATTTTGTAAGAAAATCGCCAAAAGAAAAGTGAACCTTACACTGTGACTTAACAGTATTCTTACCGATCTAAATAGATGTGTGAAATGCCAGCTCAACTTCTTTATTTGCTGAATTCCATATGGCATTTGCGATCGCAGCTAATTAATTTTTCTATTTATAACTAATGATCTTACAAACAAGCTAGAGAAAGCATTTCCAAGCCAGTACCACTACAATAGTTTCCATAACTTTCAAGTGAATAGGGGTAATATTCTAGGTATCTATAGTATAAACGGATTTCGGCGAATTTAATTTCGGTCAATATTCGCGGATTTTTTCGATATGGGTAGTATGGTCATTTGCAGCGCAACCGTCAAATATTATGACAGTCGCAATGGAAGTTCATTGAATGGACATGTATTAAATCTCGGCTCATTGGGAAAATTAATCTGCTCCTATTGACAACCGGAATTCCTCTTTCAACGTAGTGTGTAACTTATCTAGCTAGCGAGTACGCGCGAATTAAGTTCCAGTTACATGCATTCCTGATTTTTTTTAGATTTGTCTTTAATATTAACAAATGGTTTTTAAAAATTAAATATAGCGTAATAATATTTTGTTGAATGGCCATCACATAATTTGGTTTCAGTTTGTGACTTAATGAAGGATGTTTATGCCGACGTTGCTTTCATCAACATAGAGTATTTTTGCTTCAAATTCCTGCAGATTTTAAAGTTGTATCTTTTCTCAGGTGTTTATGTGTGTTGGTGATTTCCAAATAAGGTACCAAAACCGAATATAAACAGAAATATTTCTCATATTTTGCGGCTGTGATATAAATTTTTTTCAGTTACACGCTACAAGCATTTGGCAAATTAAGAAAGCATGAGGAAAGGTTGAAGTATTTAATGTAAATTAAGATTAAGATATGATATAATAACTTATGTGCGTAATATTCCATGGCATTTTTTCCACACTTTCGTGAAAAATCCGAAAAAGGCAAAGAAAGTAAATGATGGAAATATTGAAAGGTAGTGACAGTATGTTGGTTAGTTAGTTCGTGGTTGAAGGCTGTGGTAGAAGGAAAAACCTATGGGTAGTTGGAGTAGAGGTGGAGATAGAGTATGAATTTTAGACAGCATGAAGAAAGGTAGAATTTTTGGACATTCGGAGTAGGAATTTCGATTAATACTTTAACAAACCTTGGAAGTTTGGCTATGAGTGCGTTTAGCATATTAATTAATTAATTGTTTACTTTTTATTTGAATTATTAATAAAGATGCTTGCAATATATTGTTAATGACGACCACTTTAAACACTCGTTTACGATTCAAACGCTGCCTTATTATATTTCCTTTCATATTGACTTTATATGTAAATTGACTGGAAGGGAAGGACTCATGCATGTGAAAAATACTTCTCTTGCTCTGAATATGGCAGAGCGATTGGAAACTTATTGTAGCGCTGCATCTGAATCCTAGAGAACATTCACGTATTTACTACATTTTAGTACAGCAGCTATTTTTGCGCTATGTATCTACGCATTGGAATAACATTTTTTGATGAGTTTCACCACTGTTCATGTATTTTTAAGGGACATTTCAGTGTCAATTTTGCCTTAACTCAGTTAATTAGAAACATGTAATAACCCTTCCAAAGCTCATTTCCTTACTATTTGGTCTCTAATAGGACCAAATTATCAAATTTACACACCATCAATGCAATTGGAAGGATGTTGAACATCCAAGCTCTCGGTCAGTTGATGATCTTGTTACGTGCTGAAACAACCCTTTCAACAGTTTTATTTTCTAGTATTACAATAGTAGTTATGGAGACAATGGGTTTCTTTTATACTTAAATGTTTTTACAAATCCAATGATAAACTTTTAGTTATTTAACTGTTTCAAGTGTACTGCATCCACCATATATTTTTCAAGGTTTAAATTTTCCCAGTAGATTTTTTTTGGCTGTCTTTTCCAGTTTTGGAAATTTTTTATTTAAGAAAATTCAACAAATTTAAGTCATCGCTACATAATTTTGTGCACGTATCTTGATTATACCCAATTATCGCACTGAGACCTTCATTTATCTTATCTTCTGCATACGTTTTAGTATGCTTCCTTGATAATTAAATTTACTTTATTATTTCTTTGACGACGTATTCAAACTTAAAAGAAACGTCTTCCTGAAGACTTTGAAAAGAAGTGCGGTACATACCATAAATATAAATCCTTATGAGCCGAGCTGATTCGTGACAAGAGGTCAAATTAAATTCTTAACGTCTTGTTCTGATGACAGGCGAATGAAACAAAAGCAGTCTTTTTAGAGAGAATTGAGTCTATGAGGATTCTCTGCATCCAATTATGCCCCAAGTGGTCCAGGAACACAAGCGTGCAATTATAATTTCGCATCTTCTTTTGTTTTAATCTCAAGGAACGTTTCATTCCAAACCGACATCCGTTGTTCAAACGTGGCGGAAATGGTGACTTCATGTAATTTGATTCCCTAAAGCCATGGATTAAGTGAAGCCACATACACCCCTAAGGGTAAAGTAGAGGCACCAAGCAAGTGAACGATGGAAGGATAAACAAAGGAAGATGCTTGAAAGAGACTTAGCCAATGATAATTTGGGACCTAAAGAGAACGTTGTGAGATCAAAGGAGACAAAACTTTAAAAAGGGATTTCTGACGTAAGAAAGAAGATAAAAGAGAATTAGAGAATTGAGAATTAAGTTAAGCGAATTAAAGTGACGATTCCCAAGAAAAAAATAATTAATCGGATTATAGTTTTACTTTGTCAAGTTCTTATTGAGATTTATATTTCTGTCCGTTCAAGCTGCGAAAATCTCATAATTGTCATGTCCTCTTTCAATAAAGTTAACGCAAAGTATTTACTGTCCATTTCGCTCATGGTATTTCATCCATAAATTGTAATAATATCTAGTGGTCCAGCTCAGGTGTGGGCAAATTTTTCTTTAGAAATTCTCCAGGATTCATCGAATAACTTCTGAGAGAATCAAATCAAATGCTAATTAGTAATTCTGTTTACTAAGACTCATGAAAACATCCTTCCTCAAGTTAAGTAAAGCAATTTCCGAGATACGTAAATTACACTTTAATTGCCCTAAGTGTCTATCGTGCTCACTTTAAAAATAACTAGATTTGCTTGAGCCCATGGAATCTTAGATAACTTCGGATTTTGGCAATGAAAGTAGCAGTAATTTGATTGAGGTATTAGTCTATGAATGTGTGTTCCAAGGAGGAGTGGTGGATGTAAAATTAGAAGGAGGAAAGAGGGATGGATTAGGGCGTGGCGGGGTAGCTGAATGAATTCATTTAAATTAACAAAGGTAATTGGAGAAGAAGGAGTGAGGTGCTGATGGATAATCATGAGGAAGAGACGGAACGAAGGCTGGGGAATTGCCAGGGTGAGAAAATGGAGCAAATGGATTCTCATTGCGAGAGAAATAAATGAGAATTAGAGCTGGAGAGCCGTTTGCGCAAAAGTGAAGTGTTTTATGTTAGCCCGGGGGGGGACGGTTCGGCTTAATTACCGTGGAAAGACTTCAGGCATCGTAAGTTGCAAAATGATGCTCTTCAAAGCTAACGGAGACAAAAAAGAATTTATTGTATTCTATGTTCTCTGTACAAACTAATGGTAAGCTAAAAAAAACAGGTTATCACAACCTTTAACATTTTTGGTTCTACGATGGACGCTTTGGTTTTGGCGATTTGATTTGAGCGTCTTCTATGAAGATTAAGACAACGCTGACCTCTGTTTAAGAAATAAGGAAATGGGATATATTACTTGGATTACTCATTCAGAGGCAATGGGAGAGTAGGAAGAGTAGTAACTTTTCTGTTGGCTTGTGTACGTATATGGGCTCTGGATTGTTTCATATAGATGTGGACAAAAGAAAAAAAACCTTTTGTCCAGAAAACAATGTAATTTCAGCTCAGAAAGTTGATGTTACCTATATTCCATCAGGTTCAATTTATATTTTATGATATGCTAGATGAAAATATATACTTTTAAGTAACCATTTTCTTTCCAAAGCGTGGAACTATCATTATTATACTATCCCATGCACACAGACTTTGATACTCAGAAGATGGGCACATATTGAACAAAAAGGCATTCTTATGTCTTCACCTACTCTAACCCCTCTGCAGGATAATAGCCATTCGTGTTACTGAAAGTTGCCTAGCCTACATTTTGTGCAACTTGTTTGCGTACCCGTCAGTTGTTTTTCGTCTGAATTTATGGTTTGCATGCCATTTTTATATTTCGAGCCACCATTCGCCAACTTTCAGCAGTCGCCTACAAAACTCTGTTAATTTCTTACTTTTGGTTCACTTCGGTTTCTTTGCTGTCCGTGTATTGCGCTTCTTCCTTTGCTTCTTCCAAATTTATGTTGAGTGGTGCTGATGAGAGCTTCTATCGTTGTCTAGCTCCTTTAGTCACTTTTATTTTTAATTCTATTAAACTTACGCATTACTATAATTTATATATATGTATATATATACTAATCGTATATTTTATAGATTATTCTTCTTTTAATACAATCCATTCAAGGTGTATCTAGGAATTTGAACTTATTATTTCATTCAAATTCGTCGTTGTCTTCAACTACTTGTTATTTTTTTCAACGCGTTGTTAGGTTTATTATTTTAAAACCAGTTTAAAGTCCATTAGTTGACATGATGGTGAATATGAGGCAATTCACTTTAACAGTGAAAGAGCAGAGTGTGTGATTAAGCAAATATTTAATTGTCCAGGTAACGATATGTCCGTTTATTGATAGGTCAATCTGTTTCAATGTACGCCACTAATCAGGGCTTCAGTCATCTGACAGTTTTCGATATTAATTGATACAAGCCTAAAGCAGTCGTTCATATACTCTCGCTTCGTACAGCAGTCCTTCTTGGTACCCGTAACGATAACGATTACCCTGTCCCAATTTTTTGCCACAGTTTAGCAAGCCCCTCAAATTCGAACTGAAAGCATAATATCATCTCTGTTCTTTTTCAATATTCAAAATTAGCTGCTTTCAATTCTGAAAGTCCTAACTCAAGTCCTGGCATGATCCTTCGCCCACTACTAAAGGGTACGTGGAGAACATACACTTCAGGGTGTATATGAATGTGTAACAAATTGTACTCCACTTATCGTATATTTTGTGGGCAGAATGTATGATTGGTGTAGAATAAACATGAAGGTTGACGGAAGTTGGTTGTTTTGTGGGAATCTTCGAATGGTAGGGTGAGGCGCAGGTGAGTTATGAAAGAATTCGGATCGGATGGGCAACTAAGAAATGTGTGTGCTGGAATGGCTTGATTATAATTCAAGTAATTCAAATAATGAAATAGAGATTTAAGAGAAGCAAATTGTTTGAGAGTGAGAGTCAGGCTAAGAGAATAACGGGTAAAGTGGGCTGAATGGAATATCCGAACAAAGTGCTTTATAAATAAAAAAGGGAAATTCTGCAATTTTGGGAAAAACGAAGCATGAATGCAAAAGTATAAGGGTATGAACGAAGTTTACGTCTTGAGGAAATTTCACTCAAAAAAGAGAGAACATTGGGTATTCAAGGTAGAAGAAGGAAGAGAGTTAGGTTTTTAGACAAATTTAATGCAGGTTGAAGTAACGATGACATGAAGAAAGAAATAGCTGTAATTCGGGGCAAGAGGAGAAGCTCGCAAGTTGAAAGAAGTTGTAGAAATAATAATTATAGGTAGTATAGCCGATAGGGACAGTCGAAAGCCTACTTTTGATTAGGTATAATACGTCAATTGAATTAATACGGTAATACGCGTATTGGACTAAAGAAATATCTCGATCTTTGAATTTACTTACCAGGAGATTGTACCCATTGCCTTTACTTCCTATCATAGCAAACTAATACATAATATTAGCATACAATTATTAAGTTTTCTTCTTTTTTGGTGGTCCGAAAACATCTGTAATGCATTTCCTTTAACTTATATAAAATATTCCAATTCATCCTCATCGTTCTCAGCCTTTTGACGCGTGGTACAAAAGCAACCGTAGAAAGCTTTGCCTTCACAATCGGGAATACCCTTTCACGATATTGTGTAAAATTCATTTTGATAGTGGAAACGGCTATAAATATGTATCAAATGTAAAAGCCTGTGTTTACTATTCTGTTACTTGAATTATTCTGACCTTATCATTTAACTCACTACTAGGGTCTCATTATCCATAGTGTTTGTTTAAATATTGAAGTTGTACTAATAAATTTCTGAATAAATTGTGTTGGGCTTACTTCTCACAATTTTCAACTCGATTAGTCCTCACCAAGAAATGAGAATTTTGAAAAAAATCACCTTAAGATTATTTTAGTGCTAGCAATTCGATATATAACTTATTACATCAATAAAAAAGAAATGGTGGCTGGGTAGTCATGATCTTAGCGTTTTGTTCCCCCATCTCATTGCCATGCTATTTCTGTACATCACATAAAGTAATTCATATCATGATTGTAATTTGGTGAGTATTGCTATGAAATCGTTTAATTTATGCAGGTATATTTCACGGAAGGAGAGATATTGATGACTCCCAGCTATCGCTGCCTACTCACCACTACTCCTTATACGTGTATTGAATTAATTCATTTCCCTAATAACCCTGAAGCTAATAGGCAAGCTTACCGTTTTAATGATGGTTGACTAATGAAATTTCTTAAATCTCACTCTGCTGCGTCTGTATTTATAACGTAGTCCAAACTCGAAGCCTTTCACTATTAAAACTGGAACGTAATTAAAAATTCCTGATTTGAAATACATGAATACGGACATAAGTTCCAATTCAGTAACTAAGATATAGAACATTTAATATACTTTATCACTGTGAAATCGTTCCCATTTTACAAAGAAACTTGGCAAATACGTAATCACGTTTCCATTTAAAATGTGAAATATAAAAGGTGCTGCAAAATATATTCTCCCCAATAAAACGGAAATATTGGAAATTTGGCCGTTGAGATAAATTTTGTTTTCCTGTAAATTTATTGTACTAGTTCGTGGGAGTTTATCTAAATAAACGCAGTTTTTTCTTTCTTTTAGACTTAGAAAAAAAGGAGGCTAGGTTAATTTAAACAAGTTAAGTTTGAATTTACCCAGATTTTGAAGTGATCCACTACATTTAAATATCCTCCAATTTTTAACCAATTTATTGAATGAGATTTCCGCACCAGTAAATATTTTGAAAACTATTTATCAGTGGCTCAAAGCCACCTTGTGGCTAATTAAACATTTTTTCTGGTAAAATCTGCGTTTACGATATTGCCATAAGCTAAGCTGGGAGGCAAGGGAAATACTGATAATTCCTAATAAATTACAGTTATACTTATTAATTGAAGTGATTTTACTCGGAAAACCTAATGGAATTATGGTAATAAGTGGTCTAAAGTATCCCTCTTTACCAATTAAAAAAACATTCCCAGTTTACAAAATAAAAATAGTTATCAAATCCGAAATTAATGAAAAAATCGAGAATTTCCCTTGAAAGTGTGCCATTGATATCTTTGCAAAATTCATATTCATGGAATCTACTTGCAATAAATTTAGAGTAAAATAATAGGTAAATATGTAAAACTTTTATATAACTACCTCCACCCAAATAAGAGTAGAGATTTTAATGAAGTATGTAAGTGCTGATTCGGAGCTTTGGTGCCATGATGATATAGGGCCCCGCAAAAAACTAAAATATGGGGGATTGAAGTGGATTCCGAGAAGGGCTCGTTATTTTATCACTATTCTCCGAAAAAAAGTGAAGGAGCTACGGAAGAAAGCGGAGTCTGGTGACGAATTGCGGGTTTAGTGGAGGAGGGGGTGGGGGTTGAGGGCTGAGGGAGGAGCTGTGGGAGGAAGGCGGTGAGTAAGGAACCGAGGAAATGGATACACGAGGTTATGAAGACAATGAAGAAGGAGGGCTACATTTGTTGCGAAGTGGATAAGGGGGTGAGAAGGCTGAGAAATGCGAGAAAAGCTTTTTGGGGAGGTTTGAGGAGAGAGGGGGGGAGGGAACGTGAGACGTTGCATAATGAAAGCGGGTCTGCCCCGGAGATATGGGAGTCAGAGGGCGAGTGGGGGAGTAGCGGGGCAGGGGGGGCGCGAGGAAAGGGTAAAGATTTTAGGCAGGAAGGGGGAGGGGGAGAGGAAGGAGAATGTGCGAAAGGGACGTGCAATTGACGACGAGAGGGGCGAGGGGGCAGAGGCGTGAAAGTGGTGCGAGAGATCCGTGTGCCGACGACATCATGCTGAAGTGGGCCAAATGGCGTTCAGGCAAAGAGGAAGTGGGTAACAATGGCAAGGATTTTTTAGAGCTCATTCGCAGGTTTGTCTGTTTCTTCTTGCTCATGGTATTACGTGTTTCAGGGGAACCGTGTCCATGGACCCACTCACGTTGCGAAAGAGACACGGATCTTGATTTCTCTCCCTAATCCTTGCTTTACCCGTTAGTCCTTTTTTCCCTCAATTTTCCGATAGTTGCTATTTTCCATCCATTCCAATGTAAAGCAATGAAACCTTTTTCTCTGAAAATATTATGACCATCTTAAGCACAGACACTGAAACATGGACACATGCAGCATGGAGAACGCACTATTGAAAGTCAACAATCAATATTTTCAATCATTCATCATATCAAGGTTATAAATCGTTTTTTTTCAACATTTATTCGAGCTGTTTTATTGAATATCATTACATTTTTTAAATAATGTAATAATATTTTTTGGGCTGTAGGTGATGATTTAGATGACATATATCGATGATTTCGGCTCAACGGGGAAGAATCCTACACATAGAGACGCTACGGTGAAAGGAGAACCTCTGGTTAAATAACTAGAGGCAAGATGGTCGTGGGCAAGGTTTATCCAATGCAGGTACTTCTATGGTACGCGCTTAATAGCTGGAATATTTAGTAGTAAATGCATGTTATGTGAAATTAATGGTAAAAAATGAATGACGGAGTTTATTTTACTTATTAATTCTGTTATAACTAGCCCAATTCCGAGAAAAGTTTTTATTGCGACACACTAATGAAATTTCTGGTCAAAAGCCATGCAATTTAATTGGCTCACTTTTAAAACTACTTCTTTGTGTTTAACGAAATTGAATTTTGCAACCGAGAAAATGCAATTTTATTAATATAATCCTCACGGGTTTTAAAAATAAGTATAAAAATAAGGACTTGGCTTCTGTCTCTCCTTCTTAATTTGCATTTGCAGGTCCTAAAATATATTTCCACTACTATTTTTTGTTGGATCACCTCATGTAATTTCTGTTTCAATTAGGAATGTTCTGGGAAAATTAAGAACGCTTTTGCCATTACACTTTGAGTAATAAATGGAAGAAGATAATTATATAATTAAGGACATTTAATTAATTTCTCATAAAGTATCTTACTTGAATAAAAAATGCATTCCCATCACCAAAATAGCCCCATATGATGCCGTTACTACTCTCAATGTAGATAAGAAACAGTGCATATGTTTTCCCTATTTACTAATTTCAACAGATAACTCAGATTTTCGTGACCTATCTTTAATTTAGAAAGTAAAGTATTGACAATTTAGATGAATAGTATATACGAAAATACTAATTCGGTGAGATTCAATGGAAACCATGATGATATGATCTAAAAATAAGGAGATTATCCGGTTTTTATATACATAATTCACCATAGAGATTAACTAAGTTAGAATGATTACAGAAATTGATCGATAATGGGTATTAAAGTTCCACCTATTAGTATTCCAATTTATCAGTTTTAAGAGTAAATATAGACGGTTCCTTTTCATCATTCGGGATTCAATGCCAGATTTCCACGGCTGTGTCCCAATGACAACGTGGGAAAGGCAATACTGTGATAAGGGTACCTGTACCAGGATACCTGTATTAGTTGGACAAAAGGTAGCCGAAAGGGATAAGTAATTGCATTTGGCATCATTCAACAATTATAGGAATATTTTTAAAATTTAGGGAAGTATTATGATATTTTTGTTGGTTTAAATTTTATTTATGTAGACAAAGTAACGTTCGCTATAGTTTATCATTAATTTTTATTTTATATAATGATGCAGTATAAGTTTGATGTCACTAACGGCTTAATAGTATTGCTTAGGATCATTTGTAAATGGAAGGAGCAGTGTGCATATGAGCACATAGAAGAAGATCAGTTTGGATTTAGAAAGGATATCAGTACGCGTGATGCCAGAGCAAAAATGGGCAGAAAGAAAACACTATGGTTTTTAACCAGGATGTATTTGTATACTTCGTCGATTATAAGATTGCGTTTTAAACAGCAAATGGGGCAAAATAAATGAAAATTTTATTGGAGAAAGAAGATAAAGGAAAGATCTAGGGATAGTTTTTATCCGGATCATGCTACCATCTAGGACTGCAGAATTACGGATAACGGTGAAGAGTCTGGATTTGGAGATATAGGCAGGGAATTTAGATAAAGATGTCTATTTTCATCTATATTTTTCAAATTATATGAGGTGAAATTGGTATGGAAGGCATGAAGAGGGCTGGAGGATTGTGGGAAAGTAGTTCGACAACTCTACCATTCAGCGAACAGAATACAGAGGGATTAAGTACACTGCGCTCTAAAGAGATGCACAAAATTGAGGAAATTATAGCAAAAAATTGTAGTTTAACGTCAAAATTGAGCCTGCGGTAGGACGATGGTGATAGTATAGTGTGTCATTTGGTACTGTTAAAATACTGTAGTGATTTAGCAGTTTGGAGAGGCCCTGGAGTGGACTGGGAGGAATTGTGAAACAGAACGAATTTTATTTTTACCGTTGAATGATGAGTAGATAGGTAACACAGATTCAAACAAAAAAAATTAATGGAACACTAAGATTTCAAACAGAACTGGAAACGCTTTGTACTTTTCACAGCATGAAGTTTAATTAACGGCTATGAATATTGCTCTCAATATGCTCACAAAGACGTTGCCATGGAAAACATTTGTCAAGTCGCGGTCCACTATAAAGTGAAACAAAATGTTTGTTTAGAATTTTAATTCTCTATTTGGCTCCCCGTTTTTAATTATTTTTGCATCTATGACTGAATACAAAAATGGATAAAACGTCGGGGAACGGATCGCATTTTAATACAAGGAAACAATGCACGGAAACGAAAGGATGAGAGCGTCGCTGGATCTCCTGGCCTTGGATTGGTGTGTCGCGATTCACCAACGTTTTTGAAGCGCTTTAAAAATGCCGTCGATACGGACGGGCGTGGGCGTAATGAGCTCCGCCAACGAGCGTACGTAACGAGGCAGTCGCAGTCGTTCTGAGAGTGGGGAGGCTGTGAGTGGATGCGACGGGGGGTGGGCACACTTTGGTGGGCTAGTATGTTGCATAAGGAAAGTGGAAGAGAGTGAAAAGGGGTGAGAGCTCTCTCGCGCGAAAGACTTGGAAATGAGGTCCGGGGAGGGCGGAATGGAGGCGGGAGAGGAGACGAGGAATGGCCGAAGGAAGATGACGAAGGAGCGCGGTTTGGCGAGTGGGTGGGAGAAATTCTCTGTAGGTGGAGATGAAGAACCAGCTGCGGAGGAGGGGGAAGGGCGGCGGGAGAGGTCGAGATGGAATGGAAACTAGCGGTTGTTGGGACGGGAAGAGATGCTTCTTGGTTGCGGGGAGCTGGTTGTTGGTGCGTGGATGACGAGGTCGGGGAGTCATGGGGGAGAGAGCGGACTTGGCGAGTTTCGTGGCAACAGGGGAACGTCTTCCGGGGAGGTTGGGCGGGGGATAGGGGTGAGGGAGGAAAGACTTAGCAGAGCAAGAAGAAGGTGACCTCCTGGATGGGGAGGCGTGGGTTTGATAAGTGGCGGAAGGCGAGTGGCCCTTTCTCACTCTCTCACCCCCCTCTCTCGCTTCTCCTCCGCCGTTTGCGGGAGTGCTATGAGGTCAACGCGGAGGACTTGGTGGCGCGTTGTCCCAGAGTTGCGCAGGGAGCGTGGTGTGATGAGAGCCGGGATGTGGGAGGGAGTGAGGGCAAGGGTTGACCTCGGGTACGAGTGTCTTGGAAGAGAAGTGGGGTGACGGTGATGAAAAATTCTCGGGAAAAGAGTGAAGGGATGCGATTCACACAGCGTGTCTGTATGTTTTGGAGAGATCTTAATTATTACTGAGGAAGGAAGGGAATTTGAGAAGGAGAAGATGCCCGTGGAGCAAACATTGATGATGATGATTGGAAGGGACCTGGAAGAAGATTATAAGTGACCCCCTCGGAAAACCTCGATGGCTAAATGAAAAACTTTGCTCAATTCTACTTTTGGCAAGGTCTTTTGAGAGACGTACGTCATGCTCGGGGAAATCCCAGTTTTCGTTTGAGGAACGAATCTTCTGAAGGTTCATTTGGTTCTCAATTTACTTTATTCTGTTTTGATTTGTATTCGGATTTCTAAGAATAAATCCAGCATAAATATGCAACATATAAATATAAAAATTATTAATTCGGGCTCATATTCATGCTTCTGATGGTTGTTCAGGTATTAACTCGTTCGATCCAATCAATTCCAATGTACAACCAACATCCATGTATAACCAGGGGGAATGGACATAGAATTTGGTGGTTTTATTTTAACTTAAGAATTTCATACGTTTCCGCGAGTATTTTATCATTTTGAATTGCGGAGGAGTCTTTGGAAGTATAATGATTCCGATTCCGACTTATTTAAATATAATTTTGCTGAAATGATACGTATTTTAAGCGTTTCTGTTGTGTATATTTCTGTGTGGCCACCGAAAATTCTGAATACGCGTGTTTTAATTTGTGTCCATTTCTCCGTATGTTTGTTCTTTATCACTGTCTAGCTTTTTCGTTTCCATAATTATTGAGACTTTCCCTCAAGGTATGCATGTGGTCTACAAATTTCATAAGGGGTTCAATTTATTTCTTAATATTACCAAAGAAATTCATCGGAAAGGAGCTGATTATTATTCATCTCAGATTAAGGCTTATATTTCAGAAAGCATTATGTTAGAAGGTATGCTATATATTTCCAACTTGCAGTAAAAATTACGTAGCTTTGAATAAAAGTGGTTTGAGTTTTGATAGTGATGCTTAGAAAATAGAGACATAAGTTTTATGTTTGTATTATGAAATTTCAAATATAGGTTGCAATAAAAATTATAATGACAAAAAAATAAGTTGAAGAGATTATTTTACATCGTATTTGATATATTAACCATTATCATTAGCTATGCTTGGATCCCCTAAGATTCTTTAAAGATATAGAGTTTCAAAGCTCTCTCTCTTCAACAATCTGCCTTGTATTTTTCATCGACCCAGCCAGAATATAATTGAGTTTCTACGATATTTTTTATCACAGAATGATAATACCGCGCCAAATTTTGGAATTCTGTGTAAAAAGATATCGGATAGCTCAAACAATATTTCAACTTCCCTTTCATCAGAAAAAGCCAAACGGTGATGTTTTAATGAGGTTCTATATAATACCGCTTTTTAATTAGGGATGTTTAGATTGACCATGAATGGACTTCCTGCCATTAGAAATTACATTATACATCCCTTTTTCCTTTCCTTAACTGAATTTCCCTTTGTTATCACAACGTTCAATTTTCCACCATTTTCTCTTATTCCAATGTCCCCATCAACCTTTTGATTTCCATCGTTTCAGTAGAATTTCTCGCAGCAACTTCCTCTTCTCCTGCCAAATCTATCACATCTTCGGTTTCCCTTTTTCCCCATTTACCACAGTTAATCAGAGTGATTTTCCCCCTTCATGCTCGCTTATAATCAATCTTCCTGTAGAACGTTCTTGTTCCGAGATCATTTAACCCTACGTTTTAATGATTACTTTGAACATTTTTAACAAATCTCCATTAAAAACACAATTCAATATTTTTCCTCTCTAAATGCCCTTTTACAGTGTTAACCCAGTTCTTTCCCTATTATATTATTTTTATGTATACATAATTTATCTTTAATACTTTTTAAAGTGTAGCTAACTAAATGAACGGCATATTTCTAGGCTGCTTGGAAATTATTTATAGAATTGATTATATTTTTACTGTTCAACTTTAAAAAAATTCCTTTCAACATAATAGAACTCACTAGTATGGCCTAATCCCGTTTGCATTTTAGTGTGTATACACATGAATGAAAAACAGCCATCATTTTTCAGCATATCTTAAAATCAATTCCGGTGAATCCATCACTTGAACAAGCCCTTGGACCCCTAGGGAAAATAAATCTTTGTTTGATAGTACAAGCATGTTCAATGGAATAGCCAATCGGGCTTTCCTACAATAACTCGATTATCTCTTTGAGCCTCACTTATTTATTGTTTGTTTTGGTACCCACTGTTCTCTTTTATCTTAACCAAATCGCTCACTTAGCTCGAAGTTTCATTTTGTTTCCCCAAAAATTTGATATCATAACTATTCCCATTGTTTCCTTATTTTGTGGGAAATCTATTTAGCGTGTGTCTTATCCGTATGTGTGTGCCTATGAATACTGTTTATACTTTTTTATAATGTTTGCTCGTGTGCTTTTGTCGCATCCATTTAATGAAATTCCCAATTTTACGATTATTCTTTCTTCTGCCTCCAGCATCACTGGTAGATATCCTTCCACTAGACCCTACTGTATTTCTACGCTTATTGCCTTCCTGAAACCTAATTACTTTGTTTCGATTCTTAAACAGTTCCTAATTGTGCTCTCAATGTTTTGTCCAATACTTTACAATTTATTTAACTAACTTCAATTTTACCTATTTAAACTTCGATGGATCATATAAGCATTAATTACTCCTGTTTCGAACTTCAATTGACAAGGCTGTTATGTGCGACTAAAATCAAAGAACCTGCCTCCTAAGCATCAAAGCTCAAAATCTGCGGCATCGTACAGATTTTCAAAGTGATTACAATGCTTGTTACTGTTGCCGTTGACGTCCTAGTTTTCAAGAAAAATTCATTAATTAGTTTCCGCATGAGAATGTAAGTGTATTTGTTTTTTTAACGCTATTTTTAACGTGGTTAGTTGTTTCACTTGACCAGACAGTCGTGCAGCTTACTCACTGATAAGCGGACGTTTACAATTTATTTGACCCGCCAGCATTGTTATCTCGAGCTTGGTTAAACCTACGAGGAGCAGTAATTATTGCTTACGTGAGCCGTATATCACAGATATTGGATCGCGCAGTTCTTTTCAGCAGCTCAAATCTTCAGCTAATAACAAGCTAATTGTACATAGTTCATTGATTTCCAATTCCTTACATATCAGTTGTACAAAATGCATGTATTTCATTAGTCGATGAAATTTCTGTATTAAATTTAACGTATATAATATATAAGTATTTAATGAGGTAAAAATTAATGATTTGGGTGAGAAAATGGTCTCTCAACATTAAATGTGTATGCATTAAACGTCATTGTCGGGGAGTCAAAAGGGGTTTTAATGATCATTCCTTCGTTAATGATGCAATCATTAATATGAATAACTTACGACGGCAAAAACATCTCATTGGCGATGAAGCAGTATTGAAAAGATAACATTTTGCCATGTTGCGGCTGATACTAGGTGCTAGAATTGCAATTTGAAGTGTTGCCTTTTTTAAATTGGTATTCATTCGTTGAAGTATTGAAGCTTAGCATTTTGTTAACCAATCGATTTACACACTAGTATTAGGGACACCTTTACTCGTTATGTTCAGTTGATTATGAATTTAATTTTATCGCTATAGTGGTTTGAGTTCCCAATGTTTCAATTTCAACATAAAGTTAATTACGATTACCAAAAGGTATTATGTACTCAGAGTTTGGCAGTAATATTAAATCGATTCTAATAGACTCTCAAGATTTTTGTCATGTTACACAATGGCTGAATACTAGATGGGCTACTGTATTTATTACTAAAACTTGAAAAATATATTGTTGTGATTTTAAAGCTTGTTTTTGTAAAACTTAATCACTATCATACCCTGTGTCCCTAAGTAATTGTGTATTTTTACTGTGCTAAAAGAATCACTTTTTCATTTTCTCAGGGTTATTGTCGTTATATAAAAATACATAGTAGGCATTTGAGAAAGTACAGTATTGGCTTGGTATTATATCAAGCATTAATAGATGGAAATTTATGTTCAAATGAAAAATGAATGCCATGTATTTTCTACAAAAAATATTTATTCGGTACAGCTAGTTCTAACGCAAAGCCATCGTCATCATTTTTTGTACCCGAGGATGATGCCGATACGCCTATAAATCAGTTTTTTTGGGAAATGCATTATAGTACCCTTCTTAATTCATCCAAAAAATCATTTGATGGAAATGTTTAAAATATTAGGGACTGCTGTAGGTATCAAATTTAAATTTTACTTTACTTGTAAAATACATGCATGCCATGCATACATGTACACCTAAAATAGTCCAGCTTTTAAGAGATTCTCACGGATTTAAAGGTTTGATATCGTTGATCGACACCGTTGCTCTTTCTTGGCAAACTTCGCCATCTGTGTCGGATGCCGAATTTTTCTCATCGAGCAGCTTATCACCCACGCAACGAAGTTGTGGCGAAGGCCCGCAGGCCGGGCATGGGAAGTGAGACGTGGGATACACACCGCGCGTCGTTTCTTCCCCTCACCGCTCTTTCCCAACCGTTAGCGGTCAGTGTCTGGGAGGGTGGGAAGGGATCTTGGAAAATATCGCAGCGTGGCGCACAAAGAGGAATGGAGCGAGGTGGAGAATGCCTGGATTAAGGATGGCAAAAATGCCGAGCGGGGACACGAATACTAAAGGGATGGGCAAATATTCATGTTTGAGTCGCCCGCATGCTGGTCCTCGAGGCAGCAACCAACCACTCTCCCCTCGTGTTACGCCTCTCTTCCCTTGCCCCTATCCCTCCCCCCCCACAGTTCTCCTGTGAAATCACTTTCTCGCTTTCAAAACCTTTGGAATCCAGATCCCACTGAGACTCAATCCTCTCTGCGATTCCACTCTCTGATCCCCACCGATTCTACCGAGAACACTCAGGAGAGACCCTTATCCGACGAGGAAATGTGAAGCTGAACAATGAGTATGAAAGAGTACATTTTATTTTCAAATTTATTTTTCGGTCTCCCTCACCCCATTGTCCTTTGTCTTTTATTCAGAAGTTACAATCATAGAAGTATGGTTTTTATAAGATTTTTTTCGTGCAGGGGGCGGAAGACATTTTTTACGCATTGTATTAAACATGTTAATCACATGTGTATTGCAGTTTATTGTTGAACTCAAAACAGTAATGTGCGCGAAATATTTTCAATGTAACTCATTATCGACATGATATAGTTGAGCTTGGTGCCTCATGACATAGGGGACCTGCTTCAAAACACTTTGTAGTTGCGTGATTTGCATTGAGAATAGTAAGGGCATAATTCCGAAACAATGGCAAAGTGAAAGGACGAAAGCTAAATAGGGAATGGTAGGAGAATCTTTGACGAAAATAAATGAGTGAAACGATACAGAGTTTGAGGATATTGCAAGGTATATTGAAAAAGCGTCCCCCTTTTTCAATGATTCAAGCATGATATTGATATACAGTTTGCGCATTAGAATAGTAATGACACTCGGGTAATCAACTGCATAGCTGTTATCCTCGTAGTAGGGAATGGAACTCTGATTACATATCTATAGCCCTGGACAGGCTATTTAAACGTGAACATGAAAATATCACTGCCAAAATGAGGAACCAAGTGTAGACGTAAAAGAAAACTACTACACTACTCCTTTTTTAACTTAGAGCAAGCCATTATCTTTCGTACCTACACGTCTTCCGGGAGTTTGCCGAATAATTAGGTCGTTTGGAAGATTTATGGATAAAATAATACGTAAACTGTTGGCCACTAGGAAATTCAACATATCGAAAGCTTATTGAAACTAGCTCTCGAATATTTTTTGTTGAAAGTTTTTATGGATGCTATCACCTTAATGATGGATCTTCGAAAAGCGGGTAGGCACTGGAAATAGAAGTTTTGAATATTTAATAGATGGATGATAATCAGCAAGAGGAGTCTGACGTGGTCCAGGGAATACCTATACGATTAAAAAGCTTACAAAAGGCAAGAAACATCAATAAGATTCTTAACTGAGATAGTAACCTTCGACAAAACGAAGCGTAGATCTATTCTATAGCCAAAAAAGAAGCTAATTTGAGTTCAAGCGGAGATTTACAAAGTAATTGCAACAGTTTTATAAAAAAAGGGTGGTTCAAAATAATTATGAGAAATTTTGGATACGACATGGGCGAATTCTAATTCAACCATGGTAAGTCATGTACAGAGGATGTAATTACAGACTAATTTCCTTCCTCATTTGGAAGTGTAATTAGGTATCAGTCAGAAAAAATGTCGATTGCTGAATAATCATGAATGATTGATTTTATTTTGAATTTGATGGTCGGGGTTCAGGTTTTTCTCCAAAGTACGTGTGCTTCTGGCTCATTTCCCTTTCATGTTACTTATGGTGTCAATCAAGTTTGAGTTCCGGCTATATTTGGTGAAATAGTAGCATAATTTTTTATTGTAGTATTACCATAGGTTATGATAGTCTACTCATTATTTGTTTTAAACGTCCGTAGAGTGACTTTCTTTCCACCAAGAAGTTAGACTTTTTTCAGTTTTAATGATTTTGGCACATCATTTTTTTCCAAGAGATGAATCCCAGCGTACGTAATTATTTTTTAAGTTTATTAACTATAATTTGTTTTCAACTCAATTTCAAAGCTTAAATTTTAAATATGATGTTATCTTTTGGTGAGATAGCTGTTTGCTGAAAACCAGGTGACACTAGTTCTAGGTAACTTAATAATTTATTTTGCCATAAAAGATTCAGTTAGCCTTTTCACCGACGTCATATTCTGACTGCATTATATTGACTAAATCCTTCAGGTAAATTTTATATTAACCGAAGGCCAACGAAAGACAAGGTCTAACCTTCTAAAAAGCGGGGTATATTTCCAGAAAAGCGAAATGGCATGCCTGTGTGAACATAAGTGAAGGAAAATGAAAACGCCGAAACTAATGACCAAATTTGTGGGCTCACACGGTTTTACAAAGGCTACCTCTGTGTGGTTAACCGTATTTTAAAATTCCTCTTGGGACCGGCATAAAAGTACTGCAATAGGGACCTTAAAAAACCGTTTAACGGACTCTGTGTGTGCTCGAGTTGCTCGGAAAACTCTACAATGTGTGACGAAGATTGCGTTGCGAAGGATTCCGAAACCTCCAGAAATATGTTGGATAATACATGCAACTATATGGAAGGAGGGCGCGTCAGTGGCGAGGGATGGGGATAAGTGTTGGGGCGGATGTGAGGGATAGGCAGGGGGAGCCAATGGCGACAATAAGGGAGGAGGCGAGGGAGGTTTGGGCGAAGTGGTGGAGGGGCAAATACACGTAAAAGGCGCGGCCGGTGGACAAGATGCTTCTTTTTCTGCCCCACTCCCCTAATTCTTGGGAGAAGCAGATCGATCTGCGTAAGGGTGATCTCAGAAATAAAATCTGAGAGATGTTTATAAAACGCAGTGATTACTTAAGGGAAGATTTCCAGTGCGTCATGATTATGGATCAAAATTCATTTCACCATACCTCACCGAAATATAGAAGTAAGCATAAAAATTGAACCTTTGAACGGGATAGAAAACATTAATTACAAAATAGTTCAAGCAATGCAAATGCACAACGCTGGGGAACCTTTTTTGCAGAAATTATAAACGTGGACACGACTGGAAACGCAAAAAACTGCTAGGAGGAACGAAAACCGGACCCTGGAAAAAAGAATTTGGTTCTCATCTATAAACCAAAGAATAAATCAGAACATTTTATGTCCTCCAATCAAAGAAACTGATCCCCAGGGCACAATTAGTTACGCATTATGTAGTAAAAAATATATGGTTCAACTCATTTCCAATTATTTGTATCGATGACATAATATCGCCATGAAACAATCTCGACTCCGACATTTGTGTTTGAGGAATGAAATCTGAGCACATAAAAATAAAACCTACTGAGTATAATTCTTTTTGCAATTTCGTACATTATAGAAACATTCAACAATTCCGTTCCGCAGAAGTCTTCCCATTAATAAGCCCTGTTACTGAGTTATTTTCCTTGACTAAAAAATAATCATGAACTATGCGCAAAAATAAACCTGCGAATATGCTTGTACACAGGTATTACATCCTGTGTTATTGCTTGAATTTTATAATCCAATCAAGCGAAACAACGCTGCCAGTTTACTTTGTGTCCAGCCGGAATAATATGCGCCTTTTATATGGTTGCGCTACACAAGCGCTCTATTAATCGGTGACCTGAACCGAACGGAAACCGTTTTAGGTGTGAAATTAGCTCTATTTTGTTTCCGTTCTATATCCATAAAAAATAGAGCGCCCCGGAGAATGCCCCACAGTTTTCACTTTCTTCTCCGGCCTCTCGCATTTCTGCGCTACCTCGTGTTCCTAATCCAATATTGTGTTCGAGATCGGCATACTGATTCCTCTATTTCAGATAAACTTCCGTCATAGGTGGCTTTTGCTCGTCCTAAACGGATTTATATATCCCTCTTTTTGAGTCTTATTGTCACCTAATAGCAAATTTGACAAAGGGCTTCATAAATACATAGAAATGAGTATTTTTAATTTTATAATTCCGTATGATTTATCGCAATTATTTACGATAAATGAGATACTTTTAGTGATTTACGAGTCCTTTATCTGGGGAACGATATGCACTTTTCTATGTGTTGATGTCAAGAGAAAGATCAGCTGTTACTGTGAAAAACGTGCAAAATATAAGTCGTTTGGGCGTATGTTATGACGTTTGCATATCGGACTTTATGATGAGAATAGTCTTTTTACTAATTTTCTTCTTACTATATTTTGTAAGGGTAATAAATGAACAGAAAATTCGAGGTTTGCAGGTTCTTGAAATCTATGCTTACGGCACAATATACTCCATATACTTATTTGCCTTGTTTTTCCTTCTCCTTGTTGAAAGTCATTTATGTTTTAAAAATAAAAATAAATTTTGCTTTTGAATTAAGCTTGGATTTACCACCTTTTCCATTTATCACTTCAGAGCGAATTTTCTCATCCATTTTACATTTGTCATGGTCTTAAACGCTAAATTATTTCCCCACTGTTTTTCGTCTCTCATTTAATCTTAATGGAACATTCCACATCTTTTACGCCTTTCACGAATGTCTTTTTAGATTTTCAAGCGCAGCATTAAATATGACATTTACCTTTTATCGCAAAGAACAATCATTCTGAAGAGAATTCTCTTGTCTATTTCAGTGTGTTTAGCTTTATCCTTGGGCGAACTAGACAACATTATTACATTATTTTGGTGAATTACGTCGCCCTCAGTCACATCCCCCCCATTCTCTTGGACAGGATTATATTTCCTCTTGTCACTAATGGGTATTTTACATTTTGATGGTGCTACAGATGACAACTAGATTTTATGTCTTCATACTTGCCACCCATAAATGCATTGCAAATGTAGTACGTGGATGAATGATGTTGTGCACCAATCCTCAAATGTAAATTTTTATACCCGGTGATGTTTTGTCGTCATGTCTCTGGTAGTTGCAATGTGAGCAATTATAGTGTTTGATAGTTCATCAAACCGAGCCAATATACATGAAAATAGGAAGAGTATTTTTTAATAGATGAAAACAGTTAAGTCCTCTCCTCAGCAGTCTCATTAATTCAACTCTCCACTTCATTATAATGTACTCACATAACTAGCATTGAATTATTTCTCCCACGAGTGAATAAATTATTCAAAATTGCGTACTGAGTTTAGTCACGATACATGGTTGGGCGATTTATATTTACACATTCCTATAAAACAAATCAACGCCCTTTTCCAGGCAGTTTAAAATAGCTACAGGACTCCACTTTAAACTCTTAACTCACCAATTCAAAGAAACTTGTTGTTACGAAAGATAGGCCGACGATAGGTGAAGCGTTATTGCTTACATTTCCATTTTCTGGTGTCTACCAGAAAGATGGAATCCACATTGATAATATTCGAAAACAAACAACTTTGCTTTTCCACTTAAAATTTTTATTGTCACGATCTAGATTTCGTTATAGTATAACATCATCAGGTATTATACTGTACCTAATGATGTTATACTCTAACGAAACCTAGGTCGTGACAATAAAAATTTTAAGTGGAAAAGCAAAGTTGTTTGTTTTCGAATATTATCAATGTGGTGATTTTCCTCCAAGTTACGCCAGAAATGGTTTTATTTTAATGGAATTCAGTTGACCAAGAAAACAATTTTTAGTGGCATCATTTCAATGGGCATTCAGCTCTATCACATCATGTAAAACCAGAAACACGGAATTTCAGACTATATTTATAAAAGATCGTAGGCTTTCGCAGCTGTTGAGAGATGCAGAAGTAGTTCTCGGGCTGGACTGCGTGAGAGACATTTTTGGCTCAACGTTTCTCTCCCGTTGCAGGGAGCGTCTTCAGGAGCGAAGTAATTTTTGGCTAGCTGATCCTCCGTATATATACCCCCCGTATATATACGGAGGTTGTATATACCCCCCGTATATATACGGGGGGTATATATACGGAGGATCAGCTAGCCAAAAATTACTTCGCTCCTGAAGACGCTCCCTGCAACGGGAGAGAAACGTTGAGCCAAAAATGTCTCTCACGCAGTCCAGCCCGAGAACTACTTCTGTATATTTATAAAATTTCGTAGGAGTCATAGGCGGATTTATATTCATGGGCTCACTTCCAGGAATTAGTTATTATCAAGATTAAAAAATTAATTCTTTAGAAAAGTTCTCGGAATTAAATTGAAATATATGATTTAACTCGTTAAAACTTTTAATTTTCAATGTAGTCTCCCTGTACACTAATGCACAATGTTCCATTGTATTGATCCCATCTCGAAAATTAGATTCCTTCAGACCAGAAAAATATCCGTCTACGTCAACTGTTAGTTCTATAGTTTGAAGAGAATCTCTGTCCGCCATGAAAAACTTTGAGTATGGGGAAGGGATGAAAATCTGATGGAGCAAAATCAAGCGGATAAGGTGTGTGTGGTTGCATTTCATATCCAAGTTCATGCATTTTTGCAATGTAGACAATTGTGCGTGAGGATTTATTGTCTTGATGAAAGATGACTTTCTGCCTTGCCAAACCTAGCCTTTTTTTGGTGTATCTTTTGCTATAGTTGGTCCAGAAGTTTAAATTCAGTGAATCTTGTTGGTTGCTCTTAAAACGGGCAAAACATTTTCCGTGAATTTCCATTCTGATGGTCCTGCTTCAACAGACGCGATACTCATATAACAGATAATATTCACCTAACGAATTCCACTGTTAATATGTGCCATGCCCATTCCGATGACATCTTCACAGCTTCAGCGATTTCTCGTACTTTCAGTCGGCGATCCTCCAAGATCATTTTATGCACTTTTGAAATAATTTCTGGGGTAGCGGTATATTTTTGAGGACCACTACGCAGTTCATCATCTAAGCTGTCCTGATCGCACTCAAACTCGTTTGTTCGCTCGGAAACAGTTGATTATAAATGGGTAGAGCCTCCTAGAAAGTTCTGAATGTCGGCATGAATTTCCATTGCTTTCATTTCTTTCTTTACGAAGTTTTTAATCACTGCTCAAATCTAAATTTTTTCCTTCTTCATAAATATCAACACGGGAGCAACAACAGAGAGGAGTCCGCACCACAGACGCCTTCCCAGAGCACTTAGGGGTTACGTGTTTACCGATAAAGGATCACCTATTACTACCCGGTGAACTCATTAAGATAGCGCTGATTCTAAGAATATTTCAAAACATCCTCGCAAATTGATTGAAAAGTATATTCACAACAAGTTCCATCTGAAGTCCTTAGAATGTTAGCGTCAATGCAGAAATATCTGCTGGCCGCATATCCATTCATCATCATTTGTGTAAGCATCTTTTTCTTATTGTGTGGTGTATACAGATTTAATGTTTTTGGCAAAAAACTTTCATTCATATAATTTAGTAAAAATAATCATTTCTGTCCAATATTTGCTCTACTAAATCCGATAGAATTGATATCGCCGTATAAAAACTGACAGCCAGTGACCTTAATACTACCAATCACCTACTATGTTGATAGAGATATATTTCTCGTCATCTTACTTTAAATCTTCTAAGTTTTATTATTGCAGGCGCTACACAAATCTTTGCCTAAATAATTTAAGATAACAAAAAACACAAACTGTCTTCTACTTGAATGAAGTTATGTAGACTTAATGCTTTGAATAGTTAAGATAGTATGACATACAATTTGAAATCTAATCGATTAGGAATGTTTTAATTTTCTTTCAGTAACAATTAAAATTGTATTTGAAGAGTTTATAGCACCTTAGACTTCCAAGAGATGCCGCAGCAATAACTTTTGACGCAGTTATCCGCTTATAAAGTTTTCGAACCCTCAACAGCTTAACTAGCTAAATTACTCGGTTGGACATCGGAGCATCCGGGTTCGAATCCCAGTCAAGGCGAATGATTTTTACACTTTGAAATTGTTGCATTGCAATACCTTAGACTTCTTGGTGTTTACTCTGTTTTAATCTTTTATCAGAAGTTGTTTATCAGAAGCTAATTTCACTATTTAGAAATACCAGAAGCTTTTGGCTAACACACATATAATTATGTCACTTAGTTGGGAATTAATTATATTCTGCCGTGCTTAAAGTGTAAGACTTATTGAACGTAAAAAATAGGACGTACTAAGCTATGAGAATGTATTGACGAATACTCAAAGAAAATGAAAGTTTTTTTTCGCCCTTATTTAATTAACTTGTCCTTGTAAAAATAATGTGTGCTTAGATACGCTTGTGTCTTATCATATAGACAAGAATAGATTATATTTTCATTTGGTTCATTATTTACCTTTGAGTCATAAATCATGTCTTAAAACACAACAAACAGCTTTATCAAGTAATCCATTTTGTACCTCGTTAACTTTCAAGATAAATATGCCTATGCACAGAGTTTTTTAAATATCAATATATTCTCATTTTCACACTCATTAATTGTTTTATCGTGTTTCATATTCTCTTGAGTTTTTCAACAATTTTGCAAATGAGTATCACGGGAGGTATATTATTCACCTCGTATAAAACTTACGAATGACTTTTCCGTAAATTTGAAGTTGCCACCTTCACATGAGACAGCCTGGGAATGTTTAATTTTTATCCGTTGACTGACTATTGCCGGAGAGGAATCGAAAAGAGGTTTATTTCATCGTGTAACATTTTAATTCACTTTGCCTCTTGAAAAAAGTTCTGTGTGATGACATTTGAGGGCTGTATTTGTACAACTATTTTAGGTGACGAAGCGGATGCCTCTTTGACCTTGCTAAATCAACGTACACCTTGACCTTTTCGTCGTAGAAAAAATAAAATAAGGGGGGGATCTCTTGCCGTTTTTTTATTTTTGTTTCCATCTAGTCATCAGCGTCGTTTGTCCCGAAAAGGCCCGCTCCTCGAGCCGCCAACATTATTGTCTTTATTTTTTTGGTGCCCTCGGAGCAGCAAATGGAGACGGGACCCTGTGTTCCTCCTCCTCCTGGCGCCTGCAAAGCTCGCGCCCCCTTCGCGACCCCTCCTCCCTCCCACCACCACCCACACTCTCCTCGTCTCTCTTTGCCAAAGCGTGCATTTCCTGGAATCCTCCGCCTCGCGGTGCAACGTGTGAATTTACTAGGTACAGCTTTTAAGCCCCTTCTCGCACTTCCACTCCCATCTCTCCCCGACCCACCTCCCGACTCCCCAGAAGAGCTCCTTATCTGAGAGCAGTCACAGAACGACCCGACGCCGGAATGCCAGCCTGCTCTCTCTTCCCCCCCCCCTTTCACTCTCCCGCACACACACTCACACACACATACGAAATCCCCCCTCCAACTCCTCCATCCTCCGCGCGTCGTCTCCCTCTTCCAGTTACCTCTCCTCCCTGGTGGTAGGCCCTTCTTCGCCCCACCCTCTCCCGAACCTCACCTCAAATTGTACAGTTCTGCCAACCCAGGGCGTGCCTATGCCCTGACGCCCCCTGGAAAATTGCGGCACAGTTGTAAGGGTCGGGTTGCGCTTCACTGCCGGATTTCAAAGGGAATCTGACTAGTGCACTGGAGATGCAGGTGTCCCACATCACCGGAGGAAGTGCTCGACTCTCCTGCGTGTCAGGAACTGTCGTCGCCGACAGAGTCCCGTGGTTTCTGGATGCGAGCTTCTCGAGAAAACTGCACATATGAAATACCCTGTCGAGCCATGTGGTCTTTAATTTGCGGACCGCGAGTGTCATTTAATGTGAAATGTGGAAGATTTTCCATTCCTCCTTTTCATTATTCATCCCTATCACTAATTTTCTCATCCACCTCCAATGACGCAAACAGCCTTGACGTTATGACAACTGCCGTTTTAGTTTCCCTTCGCAATTGTAACATTGCGTAATATGCCGATTGTTGGAATTCGTTTGGAGTATACTACTTTTTGAATGTTAGTCTTTTATTTTTTGTTATGAATCTGTCTAATACAGAGCTATCATAAATACCAATGAAGTTTTTGGTAGGACACGGCGCAACACTTATTTGTTTTAAAACGAGCGGGTGAGACTCGCATTCGGAATAAGTTCGTCGTTTTCTTCTCTTCTTTTTGTACAATTACTCCAAAAGATCAGACAGCACGTATTTGCTGCAAACTAAGGACTTGTGCCATGTGCGATATTCTTAAAAATCAACCATTATAGTTTAGAATTAATAGCGATGCATATGGAAAGTCGTTGAGCCGAATGAAATTTGCTTATGTCTGTGAATGCGATTATCGTACATTTTCATGTGTTCCACAAATGTGCCACACATTCTCGTCTGATAATTGCGGTGCACAGACATTCCACTTTGTTTTCCTGTCCTTTAAAAATGACGATGCAACCCAGCGAGGCGAGCTCCCTCGGTCGGCGGTAGTTTTACCACTTTTTGTCTTCGGGCGGAATCACCCCCAGCGGTTGGCGGCGCCGATTCCAGCCCTGGCACCTGATCCTCTTCCGCTCCTCCCCTAACACGCAGCGAAAGAAAGAGCAGGAGAAACGCATGTTTGCAGCCGTGAAGCAGGCGGAAAAACAGGTGGCTTAGCAACTCCTTGAGCCCCACTCTCCCTCTCCCTGTTTCCTTCCTTCTCAGTCCCCACACTCCTCCACACTCAACGCTAAGAAATCAAGAGGGATGCGGAGGAGGGTGTAGGGGGCAGCGTGGCTTGCGAGGGCGGAGAGATGGGGGAGGGTGGGGGGTGACATAAGAGGGAGAAAATTAGCGCGCTGGGAGGAAGCGGGGCTTTAAAAGGAGGGTGGAAACGGTGGAGGTGGAGTTAGGAAGGAGATGGGTGGGGAAGGGGACGGGAAAAGAGAGGAGGCCCGCGGGGGTATGTGCGACGGGAAAGAAAGACGGTGAGGAGGGGAGCGGAGGAGAGAGGGAGAGAGAGAAAGACGCCTCAGAGGGAGGAGTGAGGTGCTTTGGGGTGGGGGAGAGGGTGGATGACGTTGGCGGGCGGGTGGGAGGGTAGTGGGGAGGTGAAATATGCGAGGGAGGAGAGAGAGGGGGTGGGGGAAATAAAACAAATGGCGGCTTGGCAAAGGGTATTTGGGGCGTGCGGAAGGGGGAAGGAAATGAGGGATGCGGATGGGTGGAGCCGTTGGGAGAGGGGGGGAGGTTGTGTGAGGTACGGCGTCCAAGGAGACGAGGGGTTTGAGGAGAATTAATGAAGAGGTCCGCGGAACTGTACTGCATGAGAAGAAACATGTTCATTTGGCCGAGTTAATACCCTCGTCATCAGCTCGCGAGGGGGGAAGCAGGAGTAATAGTCAACTTAATAGTGTTAAATGTTATTTCTTACTTTTAGTTCGCAAAAAGTTTGAATTTACCTATTCATCATTCAATATTACACCCTACTGCTGATTATGCATCTTCTAATTCCTCGTTAAGCTTAAGGAATTTGTCATTTATAATTACGGTATTGCGATTTTGGAATATATTTTTATGGTGAGAGCTGGGAGTTAGTAAATTGTGAATCACCAAAGAATATTAATCTTCACCGAGAGCATTGATGAATATTCAGAAAAAAAATCAGCATTCCATAAAAATCGGATGTTTACCAAGGAATCCACGGTGGGGCATTTGTTTACTTTGTGCAGGAAAACTTTCCTCTGCAAGTGTTTCTATTTCCATGCCAACTTCTTAAGCCAGGAGAAATTAATATTACGTCGTCAATGTTATTTAACTCCACTAAATGCAATTGTACGAGAATTCAATATATTTATGATTTTTTAGGAAGGTAACGGAAAAACACTTAACTTTTTTGATGATAAATACTCAAAGCAATGACATACTCATGAGGAAATGATTCCTGGCAAATTCTTGACTCTGCGCAATATGTGGGCTGTGTAATCTGTGGTGCTCTGCGGTGAAGGAGGCAATGCCTCCACAATCTTGATCGTACGAATTTCTTGTGGAACCTTACTGAAAACAGGGGAAAACAAAATACAGAAGAGAATCACAATGTTAAGGGTAGGCATATGGAATTTTAGGGCGATGATGAAGACAGGGAAGTTAGAAAGCATCATGAGAACAAGAGTGAAGGGAGGTTTTTAAATTTGTGTGACATGAGATGGAGTAACCTGAAAAACGTGAGAGTATTTTATGAGAATGGATGAGTGAAAAAAAATGGAAGAAAGTCAATAATAAAATGGGAGAATGATCTAGAAGTAGTTAAATACTAAATTTCGGCTCGAAACTAATGGGAAAACAGAAATATAATGAGAGAGCAATGGGGAAAATAAGGCGAAATGGCACTTATGAGCGGTGTATAAGGAAAGAAGAGGAATTTCTGTATGTAAGAAAGGGGAAAAACTATCCTTACCTCCTCGGGTAATGCAAGGAAGTAGCAAGTGGGAAAAGTAAGTAAGAAAAATATCATTGAGTGTGGAGAGACCACTTAGAAGTTCTTTTTTACATGTATAATAAGTCTGATAGTGAAGAAATCGATGAAGAATGCGACGTAGACGAGGATTTCTTGGGTCCAGGAACACTTGATAGCGAGATAAAAATCGCTAAAGAGAAGTCAGACAAGTTATTAGGGATAGATAATATCCCTTCAGAATTAATAAAGAGTTTAGGGGAAATGGATGAAAGGGAATCTTTGAAATTACATTGAATATTTATGAGGAAGGAATACGGCCAGATGATATCCTTAGATTAATCTTTAACCTGATCCCAATTGAATGTAATATGTAATTATGAGAAAAATCAATAGAAAGTAAAATATATTGCAAATAAATGCATTAGTTTGATGAATTTGGCTCTAGAAAAGTGACAGAAACGTGTAATGGCAAAACAATGATGGGAACATTAGTAGAAAGGATTATTGAATATAGTTAGGATTTCTTTGTGCGCTAAGTGGATTTTGAGAGAACTTTTGACCCTGAAGAAATCAATGGAAATAGACTGGCAACTTATTTCTGATGAGGATTAATCACACCCAAGGTAAATAAATGATATTATCAAGATTTAAGAAAGTCAAGTTAAATATTAATGCAGGAGGACACACATTTGAGCTGGGGGAGCATTAATCTTTTTGTACAGAATAGTTTAGGAAAAGAGGGATTATGTTCTATATAAGGACATAGGATAAAAATGCGCTATCGACTTAAGAATTTGCAATTAAATGAGAATAGATGACGGCTGAAATGATTAAAAATGTGAAGAAAATTAAAGATAAAACTTATGTGTGGAGCGTAGTGCTTTATTGGTTTGAGATTAGGTCTCATAGGCAAGAGGATGAGCTAGATTCGAGGCTTTTGAAAAGTGGAAGTGACGGAGAATGGTAGAAATAAGTTCAACACAGAGAAATACTAACACTGAAGTTGAGGTTCTTTATGGCCATGCAAGGGAGTGTTGACTAACGGAGGTGGAGAAGGCTTTCTAGACAGCTTCAAGGTAGGCAGAAGTTTAGAAGTCAAGAGAACATAAAAATTGAATGGCAAAGAACGAGGAAGGTCTTGCAAGAAATAGAACTTAAGTCGTTAGGGACCATCAGATGCGTACCATTAAATAGACAGAATAATTTTAATGAAATAATGAATATGTTATTTAGTAACATTTTGATGGCCATAACTATTGCCAGTCATGTACCTAAATCCAATCCCTTGTTGCCGTGACTCACCTCAATTTGATTGTTCTTTGCCACACATTCATCTCGTACCTTTCATACCGCGTTAAGGTAATTCATTGTCAGTACGTATTTAGGTGAAATATATAACATAGAACATAAAATTGAAATTTGGCTACCTTCTAAACTTGTCTGTATATTAGTATTACTTAATAAAAAAGTTTTTAATACTATTGCCATCTTTGCTACCATGCTATGATTTCAGTTTGAATTTGAAACAACCTTTTATCAAACTCATTTTTCTTGTGTCCGTGCTAAATTAAATAAATATTAGATAATTTTGCCTGCCTAAAAACTGGTTGCAATGGAGACATCTATAAAATGAAATCAAAACCTTAGGTTACACATAGGTCGTAATAATGTATTTTCTACCCTTATTAGGAGGACATTTTTTATTTCGGTGTCCTTAATTTGGAGAGTTGGGCGAGTAATTAAATGAAATAACTAACTAATTTCGCTCTGTTCTTGAAGTCTAAAAATTATTTTCGGCAGAAAGAAACAGGATTTCGCCAAAAATTAAGTTTTCGGAAAAGATAAACGAGGTCTCGACCTAAATTAAAAGAGTTTTGCTCGGGAAGAGCCAGCGTTTCTCATGCACTTTATCACTTTTATTTTCGGGTTTTTAGACGCTCGTTAAAATGTCCTAAGACGTGTTAGTACATACCTACCTCGTGTGCAAGTCGTTGGCTCTCGAAAACAAAAGATTTCGACACGCCGTGCCGTTCCGTAATGAACAGGAGTAATTGCCCTGTGTTTTCAGTTGGAATGTGGGAATAATATGTATAGCCTTTTGAACGCCCGCGACCATCCGACACACCAATGTAGGAGACGCCGTTCAAGGGCGAACACGTATTTCTTAGCCGCCGCGTTGTCATAACTACAAGGCACGAACTTAAGTTGAGGAGATTAAAATCGTGTATAAGGGCCCGGTGCCGCATAAATCCAAAGTCGCCGCTGCGCTCGCTCCTTTAAGTCTGTTCGCGGCGGGGAGTTTCGGAAACCACCGGGCGCCGTGCTGGGAGGACGGGACAGAAGTATGTGTGCCACTCGGAGAAGAGTGAGAGAAAACGTTCGCCTTTATATTTAGTGAGGATCGGATGAGAGAGTAGGAGAAGTATCACGTCCTGAGGTTAGAGGGGCTGGCGATGGGGGAAAGTCCAAGGAGGGAAGACCCAAGCGAATCCCATTCCACGACCACCCAACCCCCACCTCCCCCTCCCCCTTTAGTCCTTCCACACCCACACATTCTTCCCACCCCGCCCAACCCCTTCCCACTCGGCCACTATATCTCCCTTTCCGACTCTCTCCCCAAGGGAGAAGTCTTAATTAATGAAACCAGCTCTCCCTCTCTCTCTCTCTGCCCCTTATTTCTCCACCCCCTCTCTCCCTCCATTCCAACCTCTCATTCCGTCCCTTCCCCCTCCTTTCCACTCTTCCCTTATTCTTCCTTCCCCTTTATGCCTCCCATTTCCCTCGACGCCACCAGCACATATCGCTTTCCCTCTCCGCCACGCTTAGCCGATGGGCAAGCAGCTTTGAGGGTGAACTTTTGCGGGGGATGGGACGGGGAATGCGGGGGGAGAATATATCTGGAGTAGAAGAATGGAATGGGAATGTGGGAATGGAATAGGATTGTCTTCTAGCTGACGTTAGCACGGCCTTATTAATTAGTTATCCCTCTAATTGAAGTGTCTGGCTGCGTGTCGAATTTGCATTAGATATTTTACCACTGAAACTTTACGGGGATGTATTTTCTGAAATTTGACCAGTCAGCACCGTTTTCGTTGATCCAATAGATTTCTCTCTTTCATTTACGTAATAAAAAGGAATACTTCTACCATTTCCTGTTCACTTGGCTACGCTATATCAAGATTTCCGCCTCACTCTAAGAAAACTCTTCATCAATCTACTATTTCCTTTGAATAGCTTCCATAAAACTTTTTATGACTTCTTAGTATTTTCCACGTCAGCTCTTTTCATTAATATTTCTCCCACATAAATTTCTCATTTCAATTGAAAACCAATACACCCTGAGGAATCAAAAACCGTGGTAGTAACATTGATTTCCAGTTGTTCCCCTATGCCTCACTTCTCTTGATAATAAAGTGATAATTAAACATAACCGTAATTTTTTGGTACTCAAAATCCTTTAAAAATGCCCATTCAAATCACGGATTGAATAAATAACGAAGATATTTTAAGCGTTATTGGAGTTAAAGAGTTATATAGGAAAAATAGAGAGACATATATAATGGTATATGATGGTTTTGTTAAAAAAAATAAAAATGGAAAGAAATGTAAATTAGAAGAAATGGTAGATGACATAAAATGACGCCGGATTTAGCGAAAAGTTCATCTAAAACAAACTCAAATGCTAGCATTAGTCTTTACATAGATGATAGCCTCTTTGAGAGTTCGCCTTATGGTCTCCAATGGTGGTCCAAATAATGTGATTTCACGTCTATTTTAAAATTGCAAATTCTGACTAAGTATTATTAGACTGGCAATATGGTCAAAAACCTTAATTATTATTCTTTCTGAGAAATTGATTTGGTTTTTTCCATGGAATAACTAATTGGTTTAACTGAACGATTTGGCTGATTGGCAAAGTGCATTGTAGCCGTTGTATATAAATAGACATTTTCCATTCATAGTCATCCTGATATTCATATACAAATGGGGAACCGTCATAAACAGCAAGAAATTGACAGCTAGAATAACAGAAGAATCATGGACGGTTTATTCTCGATAAGGTCTCATTTCAAGTTGAAAGCCATATATTCGGTCCTTCGCAAATTTATTAAATAACTCGATTATATACATCAATCTGTTATCGTAACACCACGTGGTCAGTAGAACTCCAGATTTATTTATACCTACATTATTTCTCTTTGGGAATTCATGACAGGAAATTTAGGTATCTCAATGATTTCTTTCCCTATATTCGTAGTCATTGTATTGTGAAGTAAACATTTTAAATGTAACGAAACCTAGTTAAGGTATCGTAGGTTACTCATAGCTGATATCTAGTAAAAAAATGCCAATAAACTGGAGAAGGGGACAACATCCGTCATCGTATGGGATTGTGATGAACTTTTGGAAGATTTAGTTTCATTACACCGTGGTAAAATTATTTGACGCAGGTTATGCTACGCAGGATGTGGAAATGGAGTTTAGTTTTTGGCACCAAGTACCCCCATATTATAATCGGATCACCCCAATCAAACGAGATGAAATCATCTCTCTAACATGTAATTACTTTTATTCTCTTGCATAATTTGCGATTGTGACAGAAAAGGTTTTAATAATATAGTGAATCATACCAAGAGAACGGAAAATAACCACAAAATCACCAAATAGTCAAGCAAAATGAGTTGAAAACTTCCTTCCTATTTGATTTGATAACGTATTCTCTCTCGAATAAAATGAATCGGAAGGAAAAGCTCTTCCCCGTTTCAAATCTCTGCACTATCACTTTAGTAAAATAGCGATCGCCCTCGTCATTAGTATAAGTATTTCAACCCAAAGTTTCGTTGCCTACTGACCTAAAACATTTCCTTTTAAAGCTGAATTATTCCTTCCGTCAAAGATCTTTCTTTATTTGGCCTACCTACAGGCCTGTAAGTGATCGTGACAATTGCAAAATTATCCCTAGATCTGTAAACACTTTAAACAGAGATTTGGGAAGAATATTTTTCGTTGTGTGGGAATGAGGGTGAATAGCTAGCTGCATTGGCTCAAAGGCGTGAGCATGACCATGACAAAATAACAGCCGCCAACATAAGGGCAAGTATGTGCATGCCTTAAAGAGGATTATGAACAATAAGATTTAGAAAAAGCCAAGGAAGGAAATTTTTATTTGACGTATAGCATCTAAGGAAAGAAAAACATAAAGAAACTGAAAAGGAGTTTTCGAAAAAGATCAAGAAGACAGTAGTTAAATTTCAGTGAAATTGAAGGGACGAAAGACTCCATGATACAAACCTACTTGATCTCGTCTTTTTAGTGGAAAGCACATTTAAAGAGAACCATCACACCTTTGGAGAAGGGAATAAGATTCTAAAATGATTATATTGTCGTGAAAAAGAGAATAAATCCTGTAAGAGCTACTCAGGTTGAACTGTCGTCTATCATTGAGTCTTGCAAATAAAAAGTGCCAATTCTTTGGAAAATTAAAGGGACAGTTAATAATCTTATTCACGCACAAAATACAGGAAAGAGAAAACGCAGGTAGGCTTTAAGAAGGAAGCTAACTTAATATTTATAATGGGAAATGGATTTGATCGGCGGAAGGCAAAAAGAACAATCTATAGGGATTTTCGAAATAAGCTGTACTACAAAGAGAAGTTAAGGAAACTTGTTAGGAGGTAAAAGTACTAGTAGATTAGAGAGTATGCTTCAGATCTAAGTTTTAAAAAAGTAGAAAATAGAAAGTGAAATAGGAAGAGAATATCATGCGAGATAAATAAATCATCACAAAAGAAATTGACCGGGAGGAAAGAGAAAGAATGAAAATTTTATTTTGAGAAGCTCAAGAGAATTTGCCAATGGCGTTCCAGGGAATATGATCTGTCTGTACTCATGGAAAGAAGAGCAAAGAAATGGGAATAAATTATAGCAGTAACTGTTCTGCGCTACTGTATAAATTTTCATTGAAAAACGTAGGTAAAAGAGTGATTAAATGTTTAGACTAGAGTGCTTAAATTAGGAAAACCTAGTGGAAAGAGTGGTGCCAAGGAATCTATGATAGAAATTATAGTAATTAATGCTTTAGTGAAGTCATTTGATAATCTCGTTAAAAGTGTAAAGGAAAGAGAATTAAATTAAATGAAATTTTCAGAATGTACGAGGAAGCTTTTAGGTTTACTACATTGCAATGATGACTCTAGTCCCGAAGTTAAATATGATTGTGTGAAGGTTTTGGTTTTTCTATAATTCACATACAAAGAAAATACCGTGGACTTACCAATAATATCATTAGTACACGTGAAGAATTATTAAAACGCTATGTCGTTTTGATAACCTTGGCATTATTGGAACAAGAATGCATATAGAAGAGGTTGATTTTCATGAAAAGATACTAGAAAATGAGGGAAAAATATTTACTCACATGTAATCAAAATTGCTAAATACAGAATAAAAAAATAGAAGGTCGCTCTGGTGTTAGGAATGTAAAAACGGAGAATTATTAATTGTGATGAGATATGAATACAAAATCATATATTAATTAATATAACAGCCCGGCAAATGAAAGCACACTTTGATAATACAAAATGTCTACTATTCAATAACTGCGTATGTTAATGAGTAAGAAAATCATTCAGTGATGCATTCGTTACATATTTTTATTTTTTATATTGACGTTAAAATATATTTAAGGAAAATTTCGGATGGACACAAGATGTACAACGGCACAACGCTACTTCCTCTAAAACAGAAAAGAACATGACACCCAAAAGTACAATAAGCCCCTTTTCAACTTATGTTTCCTTTTTCCCTTCATTCCGTCCAACTTGTCTATCCTATTCCTGCCCCTTTCTAGTTTGTCTAACTTTCTACCCTGCATCACAGTCATCGTCCATTTGCCATTCAATACTCTCGGAATCCACCTTTCCTGCTGGAATCCCCCCAACAATCCTCCCCCATGACTGGAACTTCCTCATTTGCTGTCCTTTCTGACCATTTCCCACTACCCATTTTTCTCCACAGCCACTTTTAAATAGTCTCCAATTTACGCCTGTTGTCTTGCTTCAAACTTCATGTTTACGCGCCGCACCAAGTCATACTCCATATCAAAGTTTTTCCGAGCCTTTCCTTTACAACCTTACTCAATCTTTTTTAAACAATGTAATTCTTCTACTATTGTCCCTGATACTTTCATTCTTTTGGTCCAAAATACTTCCGAGGTAGAAAAATAGTTCCGCATGATCCAGTTTTTGAACTCCTTTTTAAATTTTTGAACTCGTTTTCCTCTTTTTCATTAACCGGATTCCGTTGGATTTGATTACTAGGATTCTAATCCCATATCTATTGCACAAGCAATCGGATGTACTCGACAATTATTGTAATCCCTTGCCTGACTGGAGAACCAAAAATTGGTCATCCGTAATCGTAATTGTGTGAATTTGGTTTCTTCCATCCTTTCCATTTGACATTTGCTTCTGAGCAGTCTGAGACGTGCAGTATATTATCCCTCCATCTATCCCTATTTTCTGCTATATATTTATTAATTCTACGTTAATCTATTAATCAAACGCCTTTTTGAAGTTTACAAAACTGGAAAAGAGATCCTGATTCTATTCGTCCGTGTTTCTTTCTAGAAATGACCGCATTACTGCTATGGCGTCACGCGTTTCGCTCCCCTGCCTTAATCCAAACTGGTCACCCCTTAAATAATCTTTTTTCATGCTCTTTAACATCTTATTGGTACTTCATTAGTGCTAAGTTATAATATGCATGATTTCAGTAGGGAAAGTTTTGGAATCAAATTTAATACGCTGTTGTATAATAATAATAATATGGATGAAAAGAATAAACCGAAAAACAAATGATTAATTCCTATGCAGATTAAATGAATATAAGGTATGAGTGAAGACTGAAAATTATCCCTCAAACTGGTTTCAGAAGGTTTTAACATACTATTGACTAAATTTAAAAATTAGCAGAGATGAAGTTTGTGTCGCAAAACAATCGATAAATAAGGTCAAAGTATACTTCTGCAAACACCCAATCGTTCAGTTAATAGTCGCTGATGTTCATGATGTCTACGATACTCAAGAGTAAATGAAATGTTTACTATAGAATTATTTTAATGAATTTTTTTCATTATCAAAGAGTTATTGAAACACGCTTTGGGAGTTGCGCTTGGAAATAATTGATCTAATTTCCTTAACAGAGACCGCTGATGGAATTCGTCCGAAGAGGTAATTTAATACTTAGCAATCCCCACTAGAATAACTTGATGTTTGGATGAGATTAGGGGATTTTAATCAGCTGTTTTTAAGACTATTACTGCGCATTGCAGGTAGCTATTTTAGTGTCTAAAAAGGAATAATAGAAATAAACTCACCTGGGGATAACAATATATTTTATAAATATCCTCCTTGGTTCTTATCAAGTTGCTTCAAACCCACAACATATTTCCGAAATATGAGTACAAATGTATTTTTTCATTTTATCAGTCATGTCTTTCACTTTGTTTTTGAGGATGAACTAGGGTATCGAGAAATAGCGTACCCTGGGGTTTTCATTCACATCCCACAGGGGCGCCATCACTGATATATATTGGATCGAGCGGAGCATCTGCCAGCTGTGACCATAATAAACAGTGGCGCCAGTCTCATTGGGGTTCGTGCATTGTCAGTGCGAGAGCTTTTATAAACATTATAGTAGATATACAATGAGCTATTTTTTACTGTTCATATTTGCGTGATGGGCTTTGATTAATATTTCACAGGTGACAGATGGGAATCTCAATTCCCATCTGTTTTGACAATGTAGATTCGCAAACCTTTCGCGGAACACTTTTTATTGATCGCCATGGAAAATACTGAGAAATACACGTATCTCGGTATATTTACGGATTCATGAACAATACAGAAAATCTTCCTGAGAGACCTACAGATATTGACTTCACAATATTTCAATTGAATTTCCTTTCTTGAGCACTCAGTGTTACTGTACGACGCTATGCATTTATCAGTTATATTTGAGAAAAGAAAACTGGTTGAATGTTATGCCGGACCAAATATTATCCTTCTGTGACTAGCGTTAAATATTAAGATCGTTGTTTAGGGTAGTCATATTTGACTTTAAGTCGGCAATTATGATCGTAGTAATCATGCCAAATGGTAAGTTTGATACGCGAGTGTAAATATTACTCAGATTCAAGCCATAAGGCCTGTAAAATTCATACAAACTGGTCGGCGAGGTATTTCCTTCACCTGCGTCACTTTTAGTTTCCTATTATACTTTAATAACCAGTAAACCGCGCTGCTCTTATTTTCGATGTTTGTAGAAAGGCATCACTAAAGATTCAAACCCATCGCGGTGTTCCGCGATATTCTTTGGCTTTCCTAATTAATTGTTAAAAGAAAAGTTGTAAACAATTAAAATAATAATTTGATTGATGTGCAGTGTAAAATTGTATGTAACAGCTTAGTTCTGATGTTTTCTTGATGATCGGTAAACTGATGTTAATGAGATGGGGATTTTCTTATGTTTTGTGTTAGAGATTGGTGTTGGGAAGTTTCCTTTAATTGCATTTTTATGACTGATTTTGTTTATTATCTTTTGTGATATTGATTGGATTTTAGATGCTACGCTATTTTTCCAAGGCAAGATTGATTGTAATACTTTGGGCTTGTGTGCCACCTGACATTGTCTATCTGCACGTGTGAGTTTTAAAGATAATAACAATATAATACACGGTCTTCACCACTTGGATGGTATCCAGATAATGGACATATTTTTGCACTGCTCATCTGGTGATCCAGAATTAGGAGAAAGTACAGCGCGTTGTATCTCACTCCCTCTGTCTCTCCCCTTAGGGATCCTCCATCAAGAACCCTCCATTCCTTCCCCCGGTAACATCGGGATTAATGGGCTTACCATTTTTTTGCATACCAGGGCTTCGTGTAGCTACATTTTTGATGAAAGAATTGTTTTTCATGAAATTTTACGCTATGGATTGCAATGCAGCCGTAGGGCCCGTGATACCTGTGCTCGAGTTTTATTATAGATAGAACCCGGTCCCTTTGGTCAGGAGTCCAGCGCTCTGCTCCCTGGACAGCACGCTCCACCCCAAAATCTTAGGTTGATACAAGTGCTGGTTAAGCTATAAATATTTACAATATTGTAAGAGTGACAAACATATATGTTGAATGCATTACTTAATATACCTACCGGTCCAAACTGTGTTTCCCCTAGACGTGTCTGCATTTTCAGGAAGGCTTACACGGAACCGATCCGAATGCAAAATGCAGTATTTTTTGCTTAATTCTCAAGGAAATCCACCCGTATTGAATTCATTTTTTTATTGTTTTTCTTTAGAAATGCATCCATAAGCACATGTGCGAGGTAGAGGATTTTTTTCAGTTCCTCATACCTCGGTTTTGTCACGATGGCGAGGAGGAATGACGAGAGGCAAAGGATGCTTTTCCGGGTTCGAAAATTTAACGAAGATAAAGGCTTCGGAGGGATGGAGAGTGTGTGTGGGTGTGTGAGAGAGGGGTGGAGGTAGGAATGGATTCGAATACCTGAGGGAGAGAACGGGGGTTGGTAGAAAGTGTTGCTCTCAAGGTTTATATGGTCGGGGTCGGCGGAGGAGGAGGGCTGACGAGGAGGGAGAAGGGACCGGCGCGGCGGGTCGCATGGAAAATGAATGCGATGGCGAGGGAGAAAGGTGGCTGACTGGAGAAGGGAGTGTGAGGACCATGGGAGGGAAGTGTGGGAGGCGGGATGGGAGGTGGAGGAGGAGAGGGTGAAGGAGGGTGGGAAAGAGTGTGTGAGAGAGAGAGATTGAGGGTGCAAGGATGCGGGGAGAGACGCGGATGTGCCGTTTGGAAGGATGAATCACTTTCCAAGTCGTTGATCTCGGGGTCGAGACCCCACGCTCTCCGTAATTATGATGCGGGATTCCCTAGTTTGGCTGATGGGACCCTTGGTCTCGGTGTTTCAGGGGTGAGGGAAGCAGCGGAACGTTTCCGGGGGAAGGGAGGGTAAGGCTTTAATACATTGGTGCCATCCGTTCTTGGTTTTGTAGCCGTGTAGGCGCGAGATTAATTCAGTGGCCCCGGGCTGCGTCGGTCGTAGTTTAAGTAATGGCGTCGGAAATTCTACGTGGATAATGACTGTGGATGCCTTTTGATGGCGCCATGTGCCTTTTGATCAGCTTTTCCTCCTTCCCTGTAGCAATCGGATGAATATCGTTTCCCATCGTCATGGCTTATGGATAAAATATATCTCCCAATTAATCGATTCGCTCGTATCTATATATGACCTAAATCAGTTCTACTAATATTCACTGAGGCGTGTTCGCAGGATTTTCAATGGAATTGTAAAATAAAAAATAACTATCCGAACTTGTGGGAAGTAAAAAAATAATTATTATTACTCGTTTGAGTTTGAATAGTTTATTTTCTCAATTTGATAATTTTTAATTCAATTGTACAATGGTATAGTAGGAATCGTACGCAATTATTCCTTAAATTGCCAAAGTAATATTATTTACCGCTAAACCCATTTGGTAAAATCCGTTAAGGTTCGGAACTAAATTTAATGTGGTTTATATTAAATCAAATTCAGAACCTTAACGGATTTTCCCAAAATAGAGGTAACTAAATGATGTTAGTGTTAATATTTTCGATTTGATTTTTTTTCATAAAGTTTATTTATATTTTAGTGTAGTGTACTCTAATTTTTATTATTTTCTCGAGTTAAAGCGAATACTTTCATTTTAATCAAAATTTTCTCTGTCATCACGCCTCCCTTTTTAATTTACTTTAATCTTTCATTATTATTCATTCATATTGGCATACATTACAACAAGAGACATTGTATTTTTACTGTAAATGAGATAAATTCATTTAACTTGTACTGTAATCGGCATTAATATCAAGGACTCAAAAATGTAATGTATAACACAAATTAAGAAAACAATCAGATACTGAAATAAAATGTATCATAGTATTCACAAATACATTTGAACCTGAATATTTTAGAAAGTTATCATTGCTGATAGAAAAAGGAAAAATCCTATTTCATACCTATTTAATAATTGAAAGGTTGAAAGTAAGGGAAACATTGATAAAGTAAAGGTTCTCTTCATATTTCTATTTCTAGGATATGTTTTCATATTAATAAGTTAAAATGACTATCCCAACTAAAACTTAAGAAGGTAATATCATTTGGGATCATTTGTTATTATCAATGCATACTGGGATAACAAAGTGTAAGAATCAAGAAATTTAAAATGACACTGAAGTAATGAGAGATCACTTAGAGGTATGGCTCTCATAGTACAATTGTGCTGTAGATTACAAAAGTAGGTCAGGAATAGCTTTGTGTGGAGTCAACGAGGCCTGGGAGGCATTCAATATTATAGAGTAAGAAATGTTCCCCAAGAAAATAGGGGTTTGTTGGTGCGTCCACCCACTTTATACAGTAAATGAAATCAGGTAAGGAGAGCAACTTTAGCCGAGAAGTTTGTCCCCCAGTGGGACGTGCATCCACTCGTCTGCTCGGCACGGTCCCATCAGCCTTACAAAGAGTTTGCTTTGATTTTATTTGGAATTTGCTCCCTAAAGTTTTCATTAAGTATCACCGAAGTTTTACATTCCATTACCTCAGCATTTTAATAAAATTAGTCACATTCCTAAAAGCCCAGTAATCGGCAGTCCACCATTTAGTAATTTTAGCAGAGCATAACAATGATTAAGTAAAACAGAGGGGGGGGGAGTAAATAGTTTAACCTAAAGATTACCGAAACAAATTCTGCCCTAAGAAAACGTTACACAGCAAATGACTTCTTGTAAAGTTTCTTTAGATTTTCGAGCTTATTATTTTTATTAATCAGGAGATAAACTATTCCAACATTTTTATATCCACACCATCGAATTCATAATTAATTTTATGACGCAAGTGACTACTCAGACTCATTAAATTGTATCCTAATCCTTAAAATTGGTTATAAGACTTATACTGAATAATCCGTATACTTTTGTGTAATTCCGATTGAGTAAGTAGACGTAGGTATAGAAAGGTCTAGAAATATTTGTGTGCATGTAGGCAGGAATGAGTATCAAAAGGGTCAAATGGTATATAAAAGGTTAAGAATGGAAAGGTTGCATCTCCTGTCAAGCGTTTTTTGAAGGACATGAATTTGAAGAAATAATGTGACTCATGTTGTAAATCTATTTGCTGTATAAATAGTCTAGTTTTAAGTAACTACATGTTCTTTCATCAGCATACAAAGAAAAAGCTGTAGGTATTCAAAAGAAGAGTCACTCCAGCATAACGTATGCCTTCAATGAAAAATATCATTTCATTTAACATGATTCGTACGGATTAACCGAGATCTTTAAAATTTTACATAAAAATGTATCATCCACGCCAAACTTCCTATTTAGGTGACTTTATTTCCCGTACAATGATATGAGCTATTCATTTTATAGCAAAATAATTAATATTTTGAATCTAGGTAAGCGAAGGCATAGTGTTACTCTGATTGGCCAAATCAGAGAGGCATCCGCTTTATCTTTCTTATTTTGATATGATTTTAAATAAGTTTTCTATGCATTGATTAGAATCACCATTGGAATTTAATTTTTAAAAACCCATTGACTGTTATTGCCTGCGAGAATTTAGGCAGCCAGTTTTCATGTACGCAATTAAACATACATTAGAAATACAGAGGTATAAAATTAGCAGATTAATATAAAAAATAATCTCCTTTAGTCAAATCATTTATGCTTATGGTATTTACTAGAAGGACAGAGGAAGTGTTTTACTCCTAGGATTAAATGGGGTCAGTCAGGAATTGTTTTCTCTTACTGTTAATTTGTGCGTAAAATGGGAGCTCGGGTAAGCGTGGTGTGGTTTGGTCCATGAAGCTTCATGTGCATATATCTGGAGGCCGAGGCGGTATGGGTTGAACAAACAAGGAAAACGGTGGAGCGTAGGAAACACCCTATAAGGGTCGCGGTTATATTGAGATCCGGATGCTGAATTCAGCTAAATCAAAAGAGCTTTCTTATGAAGAATCTCTGTATTGTGAATAAGGATGCATACCCAATGCTGACTGCATAGGAGATATCACGGACACTTCACCACTCAGGTGCCGTCTATGTGATGTTATGAAAATAACTGATAGTTATAAAGGTTTGTTAAATTAAAAAAATATTACATAATATTACGAAACATTGCGTTTCTTCACCAAAAGTTTAGTGCATGTTTGGATTTTTTGTATCATTGATTTTGCTCGTATCTAATTCTATCCAGATCTGACCGTTAAGGTGGAAAGTAAATAAATTTCAGCCCTAGCAAACACAATTAAAATTCTGAAATTATAAATTTTTATATAAATATTTTTCTGCTTACAACGCGTTTATTTTACTTTATAATATAATAATGTAGTCAGTCCACTCTCCTCTCCATGGTTGGAGAGGAGAGTGGACTGAGGAGGCTGAAAAAATTAATACTAAGCGTTTCGATCGGCACTTGGATGTTGAAGAAAGTGGTAAGAGGAAGAATATTAAGTGAGTGTGGAAGGGTTAATAACAGTTTGACTGTTGAATTTTAGGATAGGAGGAAGGAAATATGCGGAATTGAAGAAGGGTTCATTCTAGCGTCGGGTTTCAGGTTATGCGTAGTTGGGAGAGGCCATTTAGAGGAAACGTATCGTTGGATGGGTGTTGAGTCTATGTCCATTTGAAATCTACTTTAAACGATAGGATACCATTAATAATAATAATTGGAATATTTTATACGGTATTAATGTTAATTCATTGTGTACCCACCATGTCGTATACCACGAATAGGTATGTCTACCACATACCTGTTCATGGATGTAAGATTTATCATTTTATGTTTTTACCATCCAATGAAATAATGAACTTTTGAAATATTTAGTTTTTATTTTTATTCAACGGCGTAATAATTGCATTACAATATGCCCACTGTGATTCGAGAACTCGTGGGACTGGAAGGACTTTGACCAAGCTCTAATGATGGGTCAATATGCTTTCTACCGCAGTGTTTCTCTCTTGACGCATTCGTTGTATTTAGGCGAAGTCACATTTTTAAGGTTGCCGGCATCTCAGAATAATTGTTTTGTTTTTTTTTCTAGTGGTTTTACTTTTCCTTTTTGTCACCGCTGCTCTTTATGTTGTTCATGCTACTAAGGCAGGAGTCAATGCTCACTCTTTTGAAGCGGATGAGATGCATGCCTTATTCAATGGAATAAAATCGGAGTAAAGATTTTCAAATATTATCAGATTGCTCATTAAAGTATTAACTTTGTAAAAAATGTTGATTTGGCTTTTGATGAAAAGTTGGCATTTATTTTTTTCGTTTGAAACTACTTTTTTCCTCAGAGTTGAACAAAAAAGACAAAAGTGTGGTAATTGAGCCTTACTCTGACATTTCTACTTCTAATAAGATACACCTTATTGATGTTCAATTTTAGTATTTCATTTTAACATATTTTGAATAGGCGTAATTATTTATTTCACGTAATATTACATCCAAATGGCGCTGAAAATCCGTGGATTTACAGAGGTTGTGGTTTATGTTTTGTTATGTGTTGACCAATCTCGGCTTCAAAAATGTACGTACATGGGTATATAAATATGTTTCAGTATTAAATAGAATAAAGTTTTGATACATGAAACTACTAAGAATGAAAAGGTAGTTGTTGCATTTTCGAGAGCTGTTGTGAAAAAGTCACCAAGTAAACAACCAATGAATTTGCTTTCTTAACTCGTAGCTCAATCGTGGGAAATTTTATTTTCAATAACACCATAGGTCATTTATGGATTCCAATATTTCTAAATGTGAACATTTTTTATATTTATGATTTCAACACATTAATATTGTATTTAATTAAGTCAAATTGCTACCTGTTAAGTATTCGTACAATGGAATATACTTTAAATTGTAGTTTACCCACGTTGGGTACTAAATTACAATGTTTGCACTAGATGTACTTTTAAAATTAACCTCGACCCCGTAGGATGGTGTGTGCACACGTATCTTGGTGTTATACCTTACGCTCGGTAGTTTTATCAAAGTTTTTTGCGATCGGCTTTTCCTTCGCCTAATTACAAGATGGCGGATATTACGAAGGGCGGGAGGCGAATCACGATCGAGCAACGGAGGGAAGAAGTAAAGGGAGAGAGAGTATCGCCTAGGGAGACGTCCTGGGTAGAGCGGGAGGAGGGGGTTAACGGTAAAGTATAATGGGAGGACAGGAGGGGAGAGGGTGGAGGCTCTCTGAGAAGAAGGGCGGGAGAAGAAGGGTGGCGCGGGATTTGGATGGAACACGGGGGAAATTGAATCGTGGGCACTGGAGCAATAAGGGAATGAAGTGGGGAGGGGATAAGACAGGGGTAGAGCTGGATAAAAAGAGGGAGAGCAAAGACAGAAGGAAGAATGGGGAAATGGCAGTGGAGGGTCACCTTAGGACGAAGGGTCTGGCTCGAAGGATTGGACGGCATATTTTGATGGTGGCGGACGGCACAATTTCGGTCTTGTAGTGAGAAGGGGAATTGGCGGCTGGAGTTATGAGGTAGATGGGAAGATGGGGAAGTGGTTTTCGATCGGACACAGTGCGAAATGTTCAGCAGCTTGCGTAAGGGGAAGAAGATTGGTTTCCTTGGGCGGCCCTGAAAACTTATGCGTATCCTGTAGCGACTTGTTTTCTTCCCTCCAAACCCTTTCCGGGCCCCACGCCCTAAATGCCCTTTTTCACATTTTTTGGTTCACCTTCCCTCGTGAAAGCTACAATAGAAGCTGATTGTGATGAGCCTTTCCCCAAAGGCTTACTTACTACTGCTGATATCCGATGGTAAAGCGTATCAACATCGCACTTTATGTAAAGCAACTTTTACAACATTCACGAGTTAAAAATCCGTCTAAAGCAAGGAAAGAGCCAGAAAATAAAAGCTTATAAGTGAGACCTATTTTATTATTTTGTGTGCTGAAGCACATAGTACAAGCCCGGGGAAAAATATCCCCTAAGTCAACTGAGGTTGATTTCCATCTCATTGGACTATTTTAGATATGTTCCCTTTCAAATAAATACCAACATGTATTCCAAACTAGATTTGCACAAGCATTAGTAAACGGCCTTTTCATTACTACGTATTTATCAAGTACATTTCGACGATGAAATAGAAAGGGCATTAAAGGAGATGAAAGCAAATAAGGTCGTGGGGGCAGACAACATTCCTGTGGAACTGTTGAAATGTTCAGGAAAATGGGGGAAGAAGACTCTATAAGAGCTGATTCGTAGTATCTATGAGGAAGGAATTTGACCGGAAGATTTTGTGAAATCAGTGCAAGTTTCTACTCCGAAAAAGGTAACGGCTACACCATGTGAGGATTACAGAACAATAAGCTTGATATCCCATCCAGCTAAAGTTATTCCCAGGATCATCAACAAAAGGTTGTAAGGAGATGTAAGGAGAGTAAGGCAAATGAGTACTTAGGGGATGATCAGTTTGGATTAAGAAAGGGGAGAGGTACGCGCGATGCCATTACAGTAATGAGATCACTAATCGAGAGGAATCTAGAATACAATCAGGACGAATTTGCCTGTTTCGTAGATTTCGAAAAAGCGTTTGATAGAGTGAATTGGGAAAAATTAATGCGTGTATTACAGAAAATAGGAATGGATTGGATGGACAGGAGACTGATCCGCAACCTGTATATGTCTCAGACTGCTCAGGTGCGAGTGGGGAACGTAGAGGCCAGATAGGCAGTGTTAGGAAGAGGGATAAGGCAGGGTTCCCATTGTCACCGGTGCTGTTCAACGTATAAGTGGAGGAAATGATTGAAGAGGCATGGGAAGAACTGGAGGTAGGAATGAAAGTCGGAAGGAAATTCGTAAAATCGGTGGAATGTAGAAGAAAGTAATAGAGGGGAGAATGTTAGACAAACGAGGAAAGGGTAGGTACACGATAGGGATGTTAGACGAGATGAAGGGAGGAAGGAAGTACACAGAGATGAAGAGAGACCTGATGTAGATTAGGTTGCTGGATTGGGTTTCGTGTGGAGTTACAAAATATTTATTTGATAGTTTTATCCATCCAAAAACCTACCTTAACCGGTAGATAACCTAATAAAAAAATCAACTATAAATTCAAATATAATCAAACTGGGAGGCGAACCCACCTAGGTCGGAATTGAGCCCAAGACCAACTTGGCAGGCGGGGACGTAACCCCTCTGCTACCTAAGATGGCGAAATCGCTCATAAATGTTCAACATTTTGCATCAGCAATGATTATCAAATAGTTTATCACATACAACGGAATTTGTCAGGAAACTTCAAGCTTAACTCAAGAGGATGTGAAATATTTGACTAAACAAAACCTATTAAGCAATAACACCTTGTGGCAAAATATCTAATGAAAGTATGTGAAATTAGTTCTAGTATACTATGTTAAATTTCTTATTCCGCATTATACCCAGAGTTCCACTTTCTTCAGTTAAAGAAATGAATCGACCCTGGTAGGTACACAGACACACGTTTTCAACTAGTCATTTCCTTGTGGGCGGCTACATGTTTTCCTTAAAGTATTTCACGAGACGAGTAAAGTATCTTAGCGACCGATTATTACGAAATTTCGGCAGGTGCAATTTCAATGCAAGAAATGCCAAATTTTAATTTTGGAATGGACCAGGGTTAAGCTTCAAATTACCTAGAGGAAATTTCTTATTAAATATCTGGGGAATGTATAAACCTAAGCAATCAAATTGTCAATTGATGCATCAGTTAGAGCTTGATTACTCTTTGAAGTACGAACATGAACAAAAATGTTGTTGGCTACAAAAAACTGAAATCATTGTTTAGATAGCTAATAACATGACGAACAAGAAACTTTGAGTTTTACAACTTCACGTGTCAATTTTATATGAATAAATGTATCGTATATCTAAATATTATTACTTTACGTCGCCAAATATATCGAATAGACAGTTAATTAGACTTTATATTGGAAAGGTTTAATTTTCAATCTTGAATTTTATCCTCGATGATCTATGATGACTACTTTAGTTACAGGATAACGGCATTTCTAAGTCTTAACATAGTCTAATCTAACACCAACTCACACGCACGCAAACAGATATATAGGAAATGACAAAGATCTTGAAATAATCACACGCCATCACTTAACTCCGACCATCTACTCTAATTTTTCGACGATGCAAGTCAGCTTAAACCTCTTTACTTGCTGTTGCTGGAACAAATGTTAAGACTAACTTGAATTTTGATGTGGACTAAACTGACAACACGAACAGATGATGGTCGTGTCTTCGTTAGACATTTTATATTTAGTGAAGTATTTCGGGCCATGCGAGATGATTAGAATTATTTTTCTCATGTTGTGGTTGATAATATTGCAGGAATTGATGCAAAAAAATGGTCTACCAGGCTTTCCGTAGTAAAATGTGCTTTTTTAAACTCTTCAATTCTCTCGTAATACCATTTTCAAATAAAATTTTTATCCATAAAACTGAGGACCTACGTTCTTCATGAAGCAAAATAAACAATACGTAAACTATTTACATTAGAGTGCGCTTTATTGTTCTCAGAAATCAAGCCGTGACACTCTGTTTACAATAGCACAATTAATAACGGCTTTTTTCAAAGCCAGAGGACAGGATTTTTGTTAAAAAAATAAGTAGTACGGCCTTCGAAATGATAAAAATAATATATAATTTATTTATTTCAATATCTACATATCACACTCGTAAAAATCAATCCTATTTTTCGGAAAGTTGAGGAAATTTAACGATTCTAATGATTAGCAACTTTTTTAACCATTTAAATGGCCTTCGCTTTATTTGAAATCTCTCTCTCCGCACTTTTGAAATATCATCCTCAAATCATTTTCCGTTTTTTCATCCCTTTCATCGGAGACTCGACCGTCTAGACTTATTTCCTATCCTAATGCATGCTCCTATCTCCCAGCATAAGCACATTTGCTCCCCTCGTCCTGCTCGCCCTTATCCCCTCAATGCATCCTTCATCGTTTTTCCGTTCCTCAAGTTTCCTTCCGGCTCTGCCTCGAACGCCTCTCTTCACCACTTCATCCCTTCCGTAATTAGCCCTTCACAACTCATTCTTTTTGCTCTTTTTTTCATTACGAGCTCGTAAAAGCCTCTCTCTGTACCTTCAAGTGTTTTTTCAAGCCTTCCATTGTATCGTTTAGCGTAGTTCAAGTGCCCTAACCCCGGGCTTATTTCCATTTCTCACATATTAAGCTTTAAAACGTCTAGTGCTTCCTATGCTTTAGGGTTGAGTGTTGGTTAATTGCTCTCACTGTGTAAAACGATACTAAAATAATATTTTCCTTCATCAAATCCAAATGCGCGCTTTGAAATTGTCTGCGAAGATCTTGACTGTACCTTTAGTGTAACAAATAGGGTAACTGCGCACAAGGTGAAAAGTGGGCGTCAATTTGACCGCGTGATGAAAAATTCCGTCTTATCTCTAAGAAGAACTAACCAAGGATAAGGAATGGCGTACTAATTAATGTTTTAAAGATTCAAATAATGAAAATGTCGTACTTTATTATGCATGAGTGCTTTCCCGCAAACTTTCTTGTGTGAATTATTTTAAGCGCTGTATAAATACTGGCGTATGATGTCATGCAGTTTTGCATTTTGAATGAACACGTCTCTTTTCATATTCAAAATATGCCAGGTAACCTAGTTAGCGGCTCTTGGAATGGCCCGCTGCTGTGCTACCTTTACACTCCTTTTTATACGGTCACCTACACTTAGAATTGACAAATGTAAGTGATCACAAGCAAAACCAAAGAGGCGCGAACAAAGTTACCCCTTGGTCATCGTTGATTTCATATATACTTCTCTATTTGTCATATTAATGGTGGTATGCTCTACATTTATCGGCAGCTGTGGGTGCCGCAGCTGAAACAAGTCTCAATCGTAATAACGGCACTAGATCCTTAGTGAAACCCATATTTCTTTCCTGCTGCCTTGTTTGTTACGCCCGTGGCGTTATGCACCGGACGCCAAACGAGACGCTGTCAAAATGCCCCTGGTTTTGGCCTTATCACGTCCATTTTAGATAGTTACTCTTTGTGTTAGAATTTCACATTTATCTTCTTTGCTTACATTTAGCGCTATCTTTATGTACCCTTTGCTTTTTTTGTTCTAATCCAAAAACAGCACTTTTGACCTTTGCATCGAAATGTCAGCAATGATAAAACATTAAAGACATTGCAAACAACCAAGTAAAACCCAGTTAAACGAGAATGGAACCTTTGACCTCTGGGTTAACAAGCGAGGACGTTACCCTGCCGCCATCGGGTCCGGCTACACTCTGCAGTTCACGTTCAAATATGTGCTCTTCAGTATGCATGTTGACTCGATACTTTTCTCGCTGTTTTGCTGAAACTACATTCCGCAATTTAAGGGTTGCAGGCATTTTCGTAAACTCTTATTTTCTTTAGAACCTAATTCACCCGACTGATTTATTTATTTATCTTATGTTACTACTGCTCTTTGATGTTATTTTAAAAAATATTTTAATTAATATTCTTCTGCACGCTTCCGCCAGCTCCCGGTTCTCTTTTGCTATTGATACTAATCCCCTCGTAAATAATCACCAACAACTTGTTTTCCCGAGATTCACCTTACCTTATTAATAATTATAATCGGCTACTTTATCTGCAGTATCACTTGCTCTCAATTACTACACCATCGATTGACTAAAATATTTTATCTTTCTGCTTCATTGATCGGCAGAAATTATAATTTCTATGTAAGACATTAAAATAATTGAGGAATAAGTCATGGTGTCTGTAGTTCAGGAAAGTTCATTATGACAATAACATAACAGTTACAATGCAGTTACACTCAGTACAGGCTACGCAGGTTTATGTAGAACAAAGATAAAACTAATCGGTCTTTGCAAACACGAAGGGTAAAATATTCTGACTGTATAGAGGCACACTCCAAGGTTTGTTTAATAAGTCAATATACAGTTCACGTGATACTTAACTCAGCAACATAAAAAATTCACGCAAAAAGCCGATTATGGCGTTTTCCTTTTCCTATGTCGTCCGTGGTTTTTCAGGAAGATACGTATATTATGTACTCGAAACATCACGCAGTATAGAAGAATCTGAAGATGCCCGGAGGTGTCAGCCGATAGCAACTGTGGGCTTTTCGGTCAGTTAGCTCAGCGCTAAATCAACTAGACTACCACGTCCCAATTATAAATTTAGCAAATTTAGAATATAGATAAAACTCCTGGCGTCAATTTGTCATCATAATTTAACCCTCCAATAAAAAAAATTTCAAACCGGTGCTGCAAATATGAAGTTATATTTCTTTCAAACCCAATTAGTTTTACCCAAATCCTCATCCTATCTCGCTTTTCTTGAGGACTTTTCCATTTCTCACAGGGAGAAAACAGACGGCGATATTTTTTTTATTTCAATTGGTTTACTCTCCACCCTACCGTGAAGCCAACACGACGCCTCACCTCGGGAAGAAAAGCTTTTGGCATCTGAGATTGACACATCAAGCTAAGACCGTTACCGGTGGGAGATAAAAAAATAATAAATATATTGAATTTAAAAGGACGAAACTGGCGGAGAAATTACTCGAGCGTTCCATGCCACCAATACTTCGACTAGTGTGTCGTCCCTCTCTCCTCGCGTCGCCTCCTCCAGCTTCCACCCACCCACCCATCCCCGCTCCATCCCCTTCTTCCGAGAGACCGACTGCTTCACGCGCCTCACCAACCCACCGGAAACTTCATACTCCCTCCCACTTCATACTCCCCTTCCTACTCCATACCACACCCGTCCTTCAAACACAATCCGAAGGGTTTCTTAAGTAGTTTCTTCTCTCTTCCCCGTCCCCCACCCCTCTTGCAACCATACCCTCTCCCTTCTCCGCATAGCAAACCTACGATTCTCCACCCCCGCGGAGAACCTCCTTCCGCCTCAGACGAAACTCCGAATCCCCTTATGCTCACGGCGGCGTGAGAGAGGGTTTTGGGGTTGCGAGAAGCGACGGAGGAGGGGAAAGAGGAAGTGGAGGGGGTTGGTTAAGGGGGGGGAGTTGAAACCTCGGAGGAGGGGACTCGCCAGGTGCTTCCACATCTCGAGGAGAAGGAAGATCGTGCTGCGGTCACTTATCCACCTCCTGTTCACCTCCATCTTCTCGCGATGGAAGTTTACGCAAATACTGCCCGACTCCTTCCCCGGGATTGGAAGGAGCATTGGCCGCTTCAACCGCTTTCCGAATGTTTCCCGAAGACGGACCCTGGACTCTTTATGGGGTTCTTCTTTTTATTTTGATCCATAAGGTTGGCGGGTTGGAAGCGAAGGCAGTGCGTTTGTATGTGCGATGGACTCGAGATGACCGTTCCTCCAGGGCGGAAGGGAAAGGAGAGGAAGAGGCGCAGAAGAGTGCCGGCCGGCGTAGCTCTTGAAGCCGAGGGTGGGGCGCGCGGTGGGGCGGGGGGGGGCGGTTGACCGACCGCAAAGCAGGGGCCGGGCCTCCTTCTCGGGTCGAGAGGCCACGTGTGTGTGCTTGCGAAGGAGTGCGTGTGCCCGGGCGTGAGGCGAGTGAGTGAGTGAGGGAGATTTCTACGGAGGAACGGGTCGCGGGGTAGAGAGATTGAGAGCGGGTGAGTGGGGTGGGGAGGGTGCGGCGATGGAGTGAGCCTGGCGGATGAGGGGTGCAGTTTTGTTTCGTATCCATTGAGGAGAAGGGCGCGATGGGAGGTAGGGACCTTTGGCGGGGAGAATGGAAGGAAGGAGCGAATTTCATTAAGAGCGGCAATAACAGTAAGGAGAAGGGTGGGAAGGGATGGCGGAAGAAAGGGCGCAAGGGTGGGCGAAGAAGGGGCCAAGACGTGGGGAGTGAGGCTCACGAAGTCCGCTTCGGGGGGGGAGGGGAAGGTAGGGAAGGGGTGGGTTGGTCGGAACGCCTCGTGGCACTAAAGTGAGGAGATACGGTACTAGCCGCTCCTCTGGTTAGCAATCCAAACTTGCCTCGAATTTCTCAGAATGGTAAAACTCTCGGGATTGGATTAGTAAACCGCGCATTTGTGAGGGAAACACCGAGTTAGATGCACATAAGCCCCTCTGGATTTCGACGTTTTTTAATTTATTGTTGCCTACGTGAATTTAAAACTCGCGCGATGGGTTCAATTTTTATAATTCATTTGTGCCATTAACTTTAATCTATCTTAAATTTAGTGGATATTCGGTTATGTCTCAGTTTAGAAGGTGAATTTAAGGGTAAAGCAAGCAGTTTCTGTAGATATTCGTTCTTCAAGGACACTCTATGAGTAGTATCCTATCTTATTATATTTAAGTGCCACGTAGAAAAGTCATAAGCGAACACTTTTGGTCTAGGAACAAAAAGATGCATGATTAATAATGATGGAGGCGTATTCCTAATTTTCGGTCATTCTAAAGAAAATTCGTTATGTAAAACATAACAGAGTAAGGGAAAATAAATTCATAAGGAACTTAACAAAATATTAAAACGTTTTTCCACAGACTGAAGGAAGAGAGAGCGTAAGAAAGCGGGTAATAGGAGGTGAGGTAAAGTGTTATCAGCCTTGATTTATAGTACTCATCAAGTACCTGGTGAATAGGAAAGATTGAAAAATTCGAAATGTCATTTTATGTGGAAATATATATATATATTTATAAATGTATATATATATATATATGTATATATATATATATATAAATGTGTATATATATATATATAAATATAAATAAATGTATATATATATATATAGATGATTTCTTCGAAGTAACACGGAAGTGTTGAATAAAAAACTTAGACAGTAACACACAGCACGAGAACACATAAAAAGAACACTCACGATAATATCTTGATAATTTCGACGGACTTGAGCTCCGTCTTCTTCGGAAGATAAGATATGACTAAGGAAAAGGGTACGCGGTGCAGAGAGAGTATGGGACATGGTATATATATATATATATATATATATATATATATATATATCAGTTTCATCCCACTAGTAATTTAAACGCAGAGACAAATAAGCCAACGTTCTTATAGGAAGCACCTTTTGGGAAATGGTGAGCATATGTTAGTAAAGTGATTCAAGCGGTTAGTTTTTGGAAACTAGTAAGTAGGTACCTAACCTCATATCATAACACTAAAGCTATTTAAGTTTGAAATTCATTCTCTCTTATTTCTTTGCATGGATCCCATCTTGTCTTTAAACTTTTGCTTCTGAAATTCTCGTAATGCTCCTGTAAAGTTCTATTTCTTCTGTTCGTATAAAGAGTAGGTTTTTGTGCTAATTTTGTTGGTTTTCTTCTTTAAATTTTGGTTCTAACAAATTAGTGAGAACTATTATTGCGTTCTATTATTGCAAATTATTGCATTATGATTCGTTTCAGTTGCATCAAATCTTGAGCGTCTCACCTGCAGCTTCATCTTCAGAGACAGGAAGTATTCTGAAGTTGAAGAATCTAGTGTACACGTGGGTGGAGGTGGAGGAGAGTGGTGGGACATTTTGCCTCCTTTTTGGGTCAAACCTCGTTGAATCAGTGCTGCGAAATTTGCCGGGGAAGTCGGAGTGCAGGAGGAAAAAATCTAGAGAGCGGTACGCGTCTGGATAAGCTAATCAGATACGAGAAATTAGGCTATGCGAAAAGCTATAATAATATTCTGCAATGCCAGTACATACGAGATCTTTAAGTACACCAAATTCTTTGCCAAAAGTAGACCAGTATCGTCTTCACTCTTAATTCTTGGAAGCGCGGTATCTTCGTTCGTGTAGAATGCCACTCAAATATTTTTTGTGAGACCTACTTAGAACAAGAGTTTAAGTTTTTTCGTTAATTTAAGCCTTGTGGGTCTAAAAATCGGTCTTAAGTAGAGAAAAATTAAAGTTACACACTCTCTTTCACCATTATCATTAATTACAGAACATAAAAAAGAATTAGTAATTCCAAGACATTCTGTCTTGACTACTTAAGAGGCTACGCTAAGGCTATTGGCATTATCTCAAGGAAGGGGTTTACAGAAACCTGGATATCCATTCCCGTAAGTTTCCGTAAAGCTGAAAATATTTAGTCCCTGAACCGTTGGACCGCCCATGATAAACCATTTTTATCACCTAAATTATTATTCCATTTTTCATTTAACATATCAATTGTTTATGCATTTTAGCTAGCAGCAATAAGTCAATAGACATGTTTGACTGTTACAATGTACAAGTTGTGACCAAACATCTAAATGTTTTAATTCATTTGTTGTAATTATTATAATTATAGCTATTTGCATCCAGGTTCCCTGCATATAGCGGGTTTATTTTGTTCTCATGAAGTAGTACTGGTTTTTAAGGAAGGCGACCGGCATCAAAGGTCATTTGCGCCATTAGGGATGGTAAAGGAGAGAAACCCGGCGTCGGTATTAGCCTAGTGTTGTGTGCCAAGTGGTCCCCGATGGACGTCGTAATCTTAAAGTGCTCTCCACAAAGTACCTTAAATAAGGATCGGGATACAACTGAAAAATATTTCTCGTCTCCAGGATTTGAACCCGGTCCCTCTCGGTGGGAAGCCTGTGCGTTAGCCAGCGCACCATTCCGATCCCCATATTATGAAGTTTCTGTGTCATACTGAGTCGAACAATAAGCAGAAGCAAATTGAATTTCATTCTTCCTTTTGCGATCACGATAACTTATTGCCACGTAGGTCCTAAAAAAATATGAATAACGTGCATGACTATGTTCGAGACAATTTCGACGCAAAAGTTAGTTAGTGCGCTTATTATGGACTTGGGAACAATTGCGCGTTTGAAACTTACGGCTCTTGAGAATATATTTTTTTTATGGCCCTTCCCTCCCAAAACATTATTTCCACGATGAAAAATTTCCTAATTCAAACTCAGAATGGGGTCTTGGAGGTCAAAGAGCGCCCGTCCAGTATTCCAACTTTAAGTTTAGTATCTAAATATAAGTTTACTACCCAAAAAGATGAACAAGTGTTCCCGTAAACGACATATACCAAGGTTAATGTCTCCCTGAGGAGCGCTTCTGGTAGCTGCTTTAGTAGCTGACGCTAATAAGATTTCTTAATTTTGGTCTGAGCGGAACGGGAAAAAGATCCTCAGGAGTGGGGAGCGGTGATGATGTGGTGCTTGGTCTCGATATTATTTCTGTAAAAATACCGAAACTAAATTCTCATCATATTGAATAAAGAATAAAATGTTTCGCCATTAGTTATGGCTGATTATATTTTTTTCGTGGCTCGTCAACGGTATTAAAATCAGTAACTAAGCCGAAGATTGATTTTTTACGGCAGAATTTAACCAAGACTTAATACCTAGGACGCGTAAAATTTTTACCTCCATGATGAATCCTTTCCCTTTAGTTTTCCTCGATGTTCCAGGAACAAGAGTATCACTACCCGTTCCAGAGTTGTGGTTGTCCAAAGGCATCATCTAGCTTTTGAACCCAAAACCTTCCGATCAATGGCCGACCGATATTCACTTTAAATTACAACGTTGTATTTTACTACAAACCTGTAGTATATAAAGGAAATCTAGGCTCTTAATAAAATGGTTCCATTCCATAAAATAAGGGCTTCAAGTTCAACATAGAAAGAAGAAAAAATAGTAAAAGTGAAATAAAGCTTTGAAGTTTTTGGTGAAATGAAAAATTAAGTTTCAAACACCTGATATACACGTAGTTCAGAGATTCTAGTCTTAGTAAATTGTTGCTATAATAAGTTTGAAACACTTATTTAATCCAATAAATTGTGTAAGTGAATCTCATTAAACATGTAAACATTAAATACCCCGCGTTCAGGTTTCAGGTCATTTTTCAAATGGCGTAAGAATGCAACGAAGAATAAATTAACGGAACCAGCTCTGGCTTACTAAGGCAGCGGTCAGGTTTTATTGGTTGCTGTATTACCGTCATGTTTCTGCTACAACAAATAATATTCGAGAATAACTTACTGTTTAAATATTATTCCTTTTTGGGATAGAAACCAGGAAAAGTAATAGCGAGAATACGAAAATAAATAATCGTGATAAGCCTAACCTCAGCCAGAATATAATATTATGATTTACTTTATTTTAATTTGAAAATATTGAAATATCTGAGTAGTACGATGATTATTATTTAGTTTTCCTAGTAAGTAACGGTTATTTTTCTTCAATTTTTCACTCTATAAAACACAACTAAAGCCATCGTTATAGAGATTTTGTAAAGAGTATTGAAAATTTAACATAAATATTTGTATTGCATACATATATTTTAAACACGTGATTGCCAAATTGCTCCCAGTCTAAAAAATATTTTCTCATGTTTATTCTATCTTTTCTTAGATTCAATCAATTATACTTTTTATGACTACCTTATCGATTATCTTCTATGTTATCGGTTTCCTTCAGTAAAATCTACAGCAGAGTTTTCTTTCATAAAATGTTTAATTTAGATAAACATCTATAATTTTTGAAGAATCGGAATAGTTCATTTCATCTTAGTTGTTTCATGATTTATGCTGGGATTCCAATTTCCAATGCCTGATTACTGTGTGAAAGTTTATCATTCGTAATAAACTTGCAAATTGAGTAATATTTTATGATTCCCATGTTGAATATGTAATTATATTAGATTTTGCTGCTCAGAAGTTTTATTTCCTGTGAAATATTTCTGAAAATAACATTTTTTCTAAGATATTTCTCGAAAACTTAATTTTATGATCAAACAGTCGCACCTACCGTATTGCAACCATATGCTGAATTTCCGTAATATACTTCTTAGGGCAAGTTATGGTGAAATATTGTCTAAATATGGAAGACTCAAAAGTTATTTCATTTGAGCATTTACCCCTAACAATTTTTCTTGATGACACGGTTCCGTAATTTTTGGTTGCGCGCAATTTATGATAGCCCAAATAAGCCTCTGAGCTTAATATTTTCCCAATATAATCCGAAGAACCTATATTTCAACCGTTTTTGCGTCACAGATCTATTTTAAACCTGCAAACTTTATACTTTTAGGCGAATTTCAAGAAACTGCAGGAGATGCCGCAACAGTAACTTTTAACTTTCAAAGTTTAAGAATACGCCGCGGTAGTTTAACTGACTAAAGCACTCGGTTCGAATCCCGGTCAAGGCGAATGATTTTTACGCTCTGAAATTGTTGCAATGACTATTAGGCGAGTTTGCCAGATCAATCTTTCAATTAGAATTAAGAAATAGTCTTGCGAATTTGAAATACATACCTGTGTTTTAGAATGCATATTTAGGACATTTACGCGGCAGTATTAGATGCGGCACTTTAATTTAAAGTACTAGATTCAATGACGATTGAACAGAAGGATATAAAATGTTCATTATATTTTTGAAATCAATATTCATGATGAAAGTTTGTGACGCTATAAAAGATGGATGGAAAAGTATTCATGTCAGTTCATCTTTCTTGGGATATAATATTTTTTGTCTTTGTCTTTCATTCTCCATGGCGATCTTTTTTTCATTTCCTCATACGGCATCATTCATATCACAAGGATACTGTGGTGATTCCATACAGTTGCATCATTTTTCAAAAACAAACGTAGAAAACCTAGCTTCGCGATGGGTGCGAAACAAAGTTTAATGTGAAGTAGTTACTCGGCGTTACATTTTTTTTCATAGCCTCATAAAAGTCTCATCTCCTTTTGTGTTGCTGTACAACTTCCTGAATTGATCGTTTCCCTTAATCAAATAAGATCCTTTGCTTAGACTTGTGTGTGACTAGTTAAGTCAATATGAAGCATGGTCTGTGTCATATTTGTCGAGCGACGATAAAAAAAGACCATTAATTTTTAAAAATGACATCCACTCCCTCTCTTTTTTTCTATTCGGTTCACTGCGGGTTCCCTTTGCTTAAGGAGTGCAGGAATTCGCGGAGAATAGTTACAAATAGATGTAAATAATTAATGATACTTTACGGCATCGGAAACGTTTCTGAGGAGAAAGAGGGCATAAAAAAGAGCGACTTTATTGCTTTTGTTTGTATGGTTAGGATGATATGATGAATTATTAATCCGTTTTAAGGGGAGCAAATTGGATGAGTCACTTGGAAAAAAACCGCCTTATATTCCCTTGGTGTTACCTTCACCTCGGATCCTCCACCCTCCGCTTCCCCCCCTCCCCATAACCTCCCAACTGCCTCCCTTAGCATCCTTCTCTATTCTCCCCCTTCCATCTTCCCCGCAACTGCCCTCTCCTATTTTGTGCTTCGCCATCAAAAGAACTTTTCCCATTTTCTTCTCGATTCCCAGAGGTGCGGAGTCATGAGGGGGAGGATGGAATGGGGAGCCCTCTCCCTTCCCTTCCCAATGTCCCAACCATCACCAAAGCAATGGGTCTTAGCCTTACATTCAAGGAGTTAAAAAAATAAATAAATAAACAGATAAATATCGGGCAGCGGAAGAGCTATGTAGAGCCCTGCGATAAAACGTTTCATATTTTTCCCCATAACGAGGGTGGCGTATTTGGCTGTAATATGAGCGTAGGTGTGCAGTGACTCTCTATTAAAATCTATTTAAGCCGCGTGTGTTGGTGAATGAAAACTGTGTATCTAAAATATTAACAATTAGGATGATATGTTGACCTGTACGTTTTTCTAGTTTTCTCAACAAACCCTATATGAATGAAAACAAGAAAGCTGGGGCTTTGTCATTGATTCACAACCGTAGCTATGTTTATTGTACATTTACACCCTATATGACTTTTCCTTGTTGTGATTTAATGTTCAAACAGTTCAGTATACAATTGCTAAGACTTTGTTCCTGGCGTGCATGTGAAGGTCTAATAAAAACTTTCATCTCCAAATTTTATGCCATGTATAGCACATGAAATGGTTTGAAATATTTGACATTGATTACAAATACAAAAATATCAGTCAGATCAACAAGAACCCAGGCGTTAATATACGAGTGGAAGATGGAAAAAACATAAAACAACAAATTAAAGTGTTAGAAGAGTTCCCATTTTTTAATGCTTGTGAGCGATGACCATGACCATATTTTTTATATTTTTCATTTCATCGTGGAAGTTCATACTCAGTCTTCAGGTCCAAAAAGTATTGATTTATCACCTTTCGGAACACCAACTCACATGCATCCAAGAGTTTTTCGTGCCTCCTCTACATATATAGTGGCTTATGAGCAGAGAATCACTCGTTTTGGCGATGAATTTTTCTAGTCAGATCTTTTGGTGATGTGATATGATTCCTTTTTTTTTTACAAAATATGTGACATTTTGTTTTCCTCGCATTTAAATCCAGAAAATGGGGAATAAAATGTCAAAACCTATAATTTAGAAGTTTCATTCAATTAAGCAAATAGGTTAATGATTAAATTTTGGATTAGAAAAGAATTATAATCTTTAAAACTTAAAGGAATTACCATATTCGAAAGAGACTAATATATTTATTTTTTTTTGGCAAAGAATATGTGTAAGCTTAAAAAACGGTTTTTTTGACTAGGACTATAATATCATCTTCTTCATCTTGACTTGTTAAAAGAAGAATACCATGACCATTACTGACATTAGACGACTCTCGCGATTAGATAACACATCCGACATCGCTGAACCTTACGTTGTGTCGTGGTGTCAAACGAGAAAGAGGAACTCTTGGAGGAACAGCCGTATATATACGTGCTTCAAGTACATCCCGTGTCACACTCTTGAAATGGATGGGCTTATTCTCATATCTGGGAACCTTAACTCCGCCAAGCACATCTTTGATGACCAAATTGAATTGGGAAATATACCTTGGTGTATTATACCGAGTTAGAACATGAGATAAATGCCTCATACATCTGTTACCTGCATCTTATCAGTAAAAGCTTCGATTGACTCTAAAAACTTCTTAACATAAATTGCCTAGGTCATGTGCACGCGAAAAACTCGTTTCTCTGCGATGTTGTCCGTTGTTGGGTGAGGAATAATTGCAATACGGACAGTTCCTAAATTACATGAATTAATAACATCACCATGTAAGGATAACATTGATATCACATTTTTAGATTACATTAATGATAACTATACTGGCACTATTGAGCAATATCCTCGTACAAACTGTACAGATAGGAGTTGTGATTTTTCTATATGGCACATACCAGTTCGCAATTCTACTACATACATAATTTCGTCCATTGCCTTCTCTTAATTTTTGTCAATTTTGAGAAAAGGGCAAAATCCAATGTAGAAAATTGAATTTCACCATTGAGCTTTGCTCTCAGCAAAGCGTTAATTTGTTTCAATGTAGGTGCATCGGAAATCGATTAATAACTTTCTGAATTTTAATTGGCATCTCCCTGATTCGCAATACAATTTAATTCAAAGTAATGACCATGATATCGCATGCGCTTTCATTTTCATGATGTATCGAATTGAAAATATGTATTCTCGTTCGCATTTGAGTAAAAGGTTAGGCTCTATTACATGGCTACCATATGAAGGCTGAAAAAAATAGGTTTGATTAATTAAGAACATTTTAGAAACATGAGGTCACTTTCTGCCACCAGTGGTCCTAAATATCCCAGTGAAACAGAATTAATTAATATACTTCAAGAGTTTAGTCTGTTGTAGGAATGAAGGAAGGCATTCCTAGAATTGTCACCATTGACGGTTAAACAAGAATATCGCATTTACGAAGGATCGTTATTCAGTGGTAACCAAGACAAATAAGTTACTTTAGAATTTTTAGTTTTATTATCAAATTTACTTCTCCACGTATATCCTGAAAATGCATTTATGTTATTCAAGGAAAATATTTTTCATAGAAATGTTTTTATTATATTTTGATTCCTATGTAGTCGCTTTTTATGCCCCATAAATAAATTTTGATGAAATATATGAATGCAGTATTTGCATATTTAGAAGTACGGTCGAGTGGTATTCGGTCAAAAAACGAGTATATAGACGAATAAAATAATAAAAATTTAGAGGTTCGGTAATATTCTCTAACCCGTTAAAATTTACTTGTAGTTCACGTTCCTATTCTTGAATGGTATTTTTCCTCAATGGATAATAAAAATTGCGTTACTTGATGGGGTCGAAAAGCAAACGATATCTATAGAGCAGTTCATATGAAAGAAATTTCCGCCCAACTTCTTAATCACAACTTTATTTAGGAAGTGTTTCTGAGTCACTTGAGGTCCATAATGTTGTGAAATATTAATAATATTTCATGAACAAATCGGTGATTTTATTATTTCCACTGTTTACAGCTTTAGAAAAGAGAAATTACGAGCTTAAAAACCCTATAATGCAATCGAAGAGCAGAATTGCGTCAAACTAATTCTGTTGGAAGAAGATTAGATCAAACGTTTTGAATTATTAGGGTCAGTGGAATCGGTTGACAAATGAAGTGAAAGTTTCATGATTGTTGTTGAATCGGAGAAGTGCCGGTGAAATATGTGAATTTTAGGAGGAAATTATAAATACTAAATCAAAAATTATAATGACAGTTATAATTAATATACGAAACCTGTTTGTTTCAATAGTTGTTTACGGCCGAGTTGACAATCAGAGCAATAAAAGCAAAACAATTGACGAATTGAATCACTTGAAATATTTCGCTGGAAAATGTTATGGATTTTTAATAAGTTCGTGAGCGTAAGGCAAATAGCGAATGAGCATTAATAAAAGAGTAATTTATGTAAAATATGTTTCTTCTGCGCTCGTAATGTTATTAAATTTCATTTGAAAGTTTTTGGGGGATAAATAATTTTGAAACAACAAATATTCAACGTGACGCGTGTTTGCAATCCGTTATCTCATTATTACAATTCGCAGCACGTGGAGAGAGAGAATCAAATCACCTCGCGAAAATCGTTTTTAGTTTTTAAATTATCCCCAATTTTATCCTTGAATTTTGGGAATTAAAACGAACATAATTAAATTATTTTCAGCGATTTCACGAGCATTATTATCTGAAACTCGGATCCGGACTATGCTTGCCGGGACTTATGAAGGTTAATCTTTTTTTTTGTGAGAAATTGCTCATAATAATTCATGGTTTATATACATATACTTAGAATTGATACCAACACGATGTATTTTTCAGAGGAGACTTTATATTATACGCTGCCTCTCTCATTTTATTACTAGAAGTCATATATTATTGCTGCAAAACGAAAATCCGTATTTTGATGTGCATATTATCTGTTTCTTTCTTGCTCTACGTGTATATCCGAGGGAACAGAGAAAGTATTCTCCTTAATATATGTGGGGGGAACTTAACCTAAAATAAGATGATCTCTGTGACGATTCTGGCTGATAAATGAAATTAAACTTACGAGTCTCATAATACTATCAGAAAACCTTCCATGGCACTTAAATAGCTTGTTTTTTTGACCGGTTTAAAAATAATGTCATCCAAGTCTTTTTGAATTGTAAATGAACAAATGTAATATAATGTCGCCAACAAAATGATACTGAACATTGCATCGTGCTAGTTAATATTAAATTAACAGTATGGGAATCGGAAATTATACTACATTTGTCTGTGAAATAACATTGTGTATCTGTCTTCTTCAGATCGAATCTGATGTTGACCTTGTAATCCATAATTTTCAGAGGATAAAAATCATCCCCATAACTAGGTATGAATTCTAATTCCGGTCCCTGAGAATCATTTTTAAACCTTTAAATTGTGGTATTTAATGCAAATCAGCGGATGAGTCCATTGAAGTAACTATGACGCCATCTCCCTCAGTTCTTTGAATTGACCTTAAAATTTTTCATGGATCAATTTTTCGAGTTTAAAATTGAACATAAATGAGTCATGTATTGCATTAATGCGCATCCTGAATACAACATTTATCTCCAATAGGTTTGTGAAAAACCTATGGGGAAAATTACGGAAAAATATATTTTTTCAGATATTGCTACAATGTCACAAAATACTTATAAGTACATCCCTTGAGCGTCGTCTCACTTTTGTCAGCGGCTTTTACACGACTCGAAGACTCTCTGGTAGGCGGATGCCGGAAGGTCCATAATGGTACGCGTGCAATCTTATTTAACGCCACTTAGGGTCCCATTGTGATGTTCTTGGAGGGATAATTTCACTTTTGGGAATAGGAAGTAGTATGCTGGTGCAAGGTCGGCACTGTAAGGGGGTTAGGGCGATGGCTTCTCGATACCGTTTTTCGTCAGATAGTCGGGTTATCTTGGAACCTTCGGATCGAGTTAAGCGCGGGTCTTTCACATCGCCACATTTTCAGTAATAATGATGGTCACCGTCATCATATCAACTAGTACGACCTGTGATCATGCGCCCACGTAACCGTTGGGCTGAATTAGGCATCTCATGAAGACGTTGCAAGTTGTCTTTGGTTCTTAACGGCGAGGGCCATTCGGCTCGGAGTCATGTTTCACACACTCTTGGCCATCTTTGAAGAGCTTGTGTCACTTAAAAACTGCTTTTTGTGACCTGCTATCTTTCTTTCACTTTGTGTGTCTGTACCCGATTTACCCAGTCCAACAAAAACGTTGATGTTCAATTGTAGTGGTGGTAGTAGTTGTTGTTTTAGGGAAGGTGACCAACAGCTAAGGTCACATAGCCATCATTAGGGATGGATGCTACAGGAGGAAGGCTATAGAGAGACCCGGCGTCGAAATTAGGCTGCTGATAACGAAAGGCGACAAGAGGTCCGCAGTTAAATGCTCCATCTGTCGGACAGCGTACTCACTCAAAAGTACCCTCCTCAAAGCACCTCAAGTAGGGATTGGGATACCACTGAAAAATATGTGTTATTTCCAGGATTTGAACTCAACCCAGAAATCATCGAGCAAAAAGAACATTATGATACAATTCTTAAGTTTCAAAATCATATATTTATTTTTCAACAGAGTCACCGTTAAGGCTTACACATTTCTTCTAATGTGTAACAAGGTTTTTCATTCCGTCACGGAAAAACTCTTCCGACTTATCTCGAAACCAGGACTTGAGAGCTGCCTTCACCTTATCGTCCGAGGTGAATGATTACCCTTGTGGTGTATCTTGAGTTGAGGAAAAAAATAAAAATCGCAAGGCGCAAGATCGGGGGAATAAGGAAGGGTGTGGATTCGGTTCATATTTCAGGTATCACAGAGCCTGTCCAGATGCGCGCGAGGTGTGTGGACGAGCTTTGTAATGTTGCAAGATTATTGACGCCAGGCTGCCTTTTACACGAGAAACTCGACGTCGGAAGTGTTTTAGAGTCTAAATATACTAAGAAGAATTTACCGTTGCCCCTCGTTCCAGAAAATCAGTCACATGAACTCGGTGAGCATCCCAAATCAGTCAAAAGAAGTTTCATCAACAATTATGATTTTTACAGGCTTACAACCACGAAACTTTCCTACCCATCGATTTACAGTAGCTCTATCAACAGTACTGTCACCATAAACATCCTTTAAACGACGATGAATCTCAGTAGGAATCACTCATTCAGGAGTTAAAAATTCGATAACAGCACACTGTTTAACTCGCGTTGGCATAGCACTAGGACACGTACCCATACTTCTGCTTCTCAAAATACACTGGATGAATGAAATGACCTCAAATCTGCGCATGCGCGGAAATGTTATTACCACATGCCCTCAGGAGTGCTTCTGAATATCATTTTTTTTGTGGTCTACAAGCATGTGTTTATTAGTTGACAGCCTACTCGCGCATGCTACCATCTTGTTTTTGGCAAATGGTGACGTAAGTTTGTTCTATTTCTTCTAGTTCAATTCGGGTCTTGGTAGCTTGTAGCACTCAATTTGTGGGAATTATTTCAGATATAATGTAAAAGGTTACTTACACCTTCTCATTTTTTAGGTTATTCCTCCACAAGGCTTCTTTTCATTTTAATTGTTCTTTTACATCTGAGTGTGAATTTATTGCCAGGGAATCTACTAACTAGTATTATTTTACGCAAGCGCATATTTGGTATGCCATAGATCTTCTTTGCTCGGCGAGATATGAAGTTTCCAGGGTACGGTGCGGTTTCATTCTCTTTGCACCCTGAAATGGTAAAACCCTTCTCACACCTAACCTCCTTCATGTCTCCACCCCCTCGCTCCTTTTCCTCCGTTAACTCTCGCTGTCGGCGTACACAAGAATCTCCCCTAGGTGTTATTTTTTTACCCAACTTCTTCCTTTCCCACCTTCCATCCGGCAAACTGGGACGTCAATAAATGTCCGACACGAGAGGAAACAGAAGGTAACGTCAGAACGCGTTTTACTCTTTTCTCTACCCCCGCTCTTCTTTTGTTCAAACACCTCACACCCCCCTCCCAGATATACTCCCTCCCCAGCGATCCTTTTCCTTTATGGAGAAATACATTCCACTGCCGCACTCCCCATGTCTTGAGGAGACCTCTCCTCTCTCCATCTCTCTCTCTCTCTTTCCTCGCTTCTTATTTTTATCATATTCCGTCTACTTCCACAGTTACTTGAACGGGTGCTCACCCGCTTGCCTCCTCTCCCTCGCTCGCTCCGGCGTGAGAATGGAGGGGTTGGAAAGGTTGAGTGATGGAAGTTGGGGGGTGTGGGAATGGTGGATGAGAGTAGATATGGATGGGGGAGAGGAAGGGACCCCGAGAACTTTTGCGGTGGGGGATGATGAAGGGTGAAGGGTGGACTTACGGGGAGGGGTTGAGGGGAAGTGAGAGGGGGAATGAATTTTTGGGCCGGGCGTCGAGGGCACGGATGTGAGAAGTTAGAAAAGAAGGCAGAGGATGGGACGGATGAGATAAAAAAAAAGTTGGAATGGTGGTTCCTTGATCCGGGGCCTTTTTAATTCAATCACTCACCCAAATTGAAATGCATTATTTCATCTACTTAAAGGTGTCGTTGTAGATAGGTTCTTGCTTTCGACTCTTGGGATTTCATTTCAAATTTGCAGAGTCCTGTACGAAAGACAGCTGAGTAAATGGTGGCCCATCTTGAATTTATGGGAGTGTTTTATGAATTTTTTGGCAAATGTTGGTGTTATATTGAAACAATTTGGTATTTCGTACAAATTTGGAGGTATTTTGGTTAGTACTTTATATGTAAAGTGTAATTGTCATCAAAGAAAGGTGCAATTACACAGCACTAAATTTGAGACTCTTCAGGAATACGTACTACGCCAGTAGTACACTGCTTCAAAATAAGGTTTACTCGATAAAGTTTGCATCACCTTGGCTTAGAGCATCACTAACATTCGTCGACAATAGTAGTAATGTGAAAACCATTAATATTTTTGGTAACAACTGCCATCAAAATATTAAATTCTGGCTTTTCTTTTAATGAAAGTTCATAAAGTGATGAATAAAACACTCAAAAGTATATTTAAGATGATATTTTATTCTCTAGGTATCATGCATTCACTCAAAAAGAATTTTTTGTGCAACCAACAAAGTATTAAATTGTTTGAGGTTAATGACCTTCCATTTTTATGTAACCATCAAATTTTATTATTAATGAAATAGGTGAAAATTATAAATTCGGCTCTATACCTGTTCATTGCTTCATTAATTGTACATCATCTTTCCAAATTGGAATGGTGATATGTTTACGCCCAAGTTTTCTGTTAACCTTTATTCAAGCTCCCGTACATATTCCCTTAAAAAAAAAGGATTTTGGTAAAATAAATCCTTTATTTACTAAAATACCAGCTTTAAGACAAAATTTATGATTTTAAAACTAAGCTAAGGTAATATTGTTTCTTAGTATATATCGATAGGTAACATTACAGTGCGTAGCTATGGGTAATTGGCGATTAAAGTGAGTACTTTAAGGATTAATATTTCTTTTGCACAATTTGAGACCACAAGAGCAAATGTTATGAAGGTAGAAAACATGAAAAACCCGAAATTGTAGGAATGCAAAGTGATAATGTAAACCAACTACGGTAATGATTTATCCCTTCAGCTACAAACATCTGCGGCAGCTAACAGGTTAAGATGAAGTAAATTATGACCTCTCTGATTGTTAAGACTCTCTTTATTTTTGCCATCATGGTCTAGGTTATTTATTTTAATTTTTTACAAGCATAGTACAAGCATGACGGATATATTGTAAAAAATAATGTAGAAGCCCCTTGGGTCACATAAGAGCTGCTTAGATTATGACTTTAAGAGAGGAGTCGTATACCTAACTTTTATTTGTAGCACTGAGGAAATTATTATGGCTGCACTTTACATGGGAAGGTTGAAAAACCTGGCCAAATTTAGAGGAAACAACTCCATCAATGACAGATTCAGTGTTTTTTGCTATACTATAGAGGTGGGGAAGGCTGAATCAAGCAGACCACTAATGTTAAAATATTTTTCGGCCCGGACTTGAACACCGGATCTTTCTACTTACCGGGCGGATGCTCTAACCACCTGAGCTATCGAGAAAATCTAATTTACACTGAGATCTGCGATGTTTTAAAGCGCACACGTGCTCCGATATATATGTATAATGATTACATATAATCAAATAATACACTGAATTACGAATTAAAACATGCAATTAATTTTTTTGTTCTTTTATAATCTATTAATTTTCATTGACTAAGGAAATATAAAATACGGGCGAGATAGCTTAAATACTGTGCCATAAAATAATCAAAATGTACCTATATCCGAAGTTGAGGAGAAAGGAGGAAAGGAAATTTTGTGAGTTTCGAGGAGGAAAGTAGCGTTAGAGAAGCATTGGCAGAGTATCCTAAGATTGAGAGCCAAAGAAATTCGCAATATGGGAAATTTGGGGTAGCATTGCGAGTTCTCAGGTGAATGGAACGAAAGTCACGTCCGAATGCATGTGAAGATCTTCCTCCTTTTCTTTTCCCAGTTGTCACTTTCCAGTTAACTTCTTTTTGTTCCGTGATAGCACTTCAGCGTGGCTACTCTCAAATCCCCCCTCCACTACTCCCATGGGCCTCGTCCCCTGCAAGACGATAGACTTGCCGCCGCGGGCTGTAGGATCCACGGGAGAAGACGGCTACACTGCGGAAAAACAGCTGCTCTACGGGTGCCAAAGACTTGCTTTCACGGAGAGAGGAGGAGGGGGAATGAATACATCCCCTATCTCCACTGTAGTTACGGAGGTCACTCTCATGTTTTGGCATCATGATGATGCACCCGAAACGAACATGCTCTAGAGACTTGGAAAAGTTTAAATTCTGTTTGAATTTTAAATTACCAAAAAGACAGTCGTCTGATGAATTTAAAATGAATCCCGAATTTTTTTCCATCTTTTATAAATTTGTCAGGCGACAATTTTTCCCAGTTTTCCCCAGTTTGCCCTCTTTTTTTATTGATATCATTAATGAAGGAGCGACATTATCCTGCTGGTCCCTTCGGTTTTACAGTAAGTACTCGCTTGTGTTGAGGTGACAATGTTCTTAGTCAATGCTTGGATTTCAATACAGAGCATTTGACAATTGTCGAAACGCTATACTCCCCAGATAAAACTCGATGATTCAGAGTACACTTAAATTAGTATTTTCAATTATATTTTGATGGCATTGAAAAAGATTGTTTGCTATTTTTTATATCTTACCCTGCTGCGAATAGATTCATCTGTGCAAATAAAAGTTAAAGCATATGCTTTCTCTACCCAAATTTCCTGGGTATATCACCTGGCCGGTTATAGCAAATTGTTATTTATGTAAACTATTTCATGCTTGCGATATGGAATACGTGTGTAAGGGATCTTAGAGGGTCTCTCGAAAAATTCATATTCCGAGACGGTAAGTTTGTCAAAAGAAATGTCTTTCATCATCCCTTGGAAGAAAAACTTAATTTCCTACCGAGCAAGATCTGAATTTTAAAATTCATTCCATTAAGCTGCATGGACGTGAGCAGGTATGGAATGTAAATTACTCTCTCCATCGTATTTTCACGAGAAAGTCAATTACGGGAGCCACTTTCTCAAACATTCATCTATTAGATGGCTCTCTAGAAATAATGTACACTCACGCTTTTGAAATCCCGCATTTATTTTTGCGCAGTGTGATTATATTTTGAGAAGTTGGTGATAATGGAAGTGAGAGAAGTCCACAGTCGGAGGAAGTTTCAAAATTATTCACAGCGGCAGTGAATACATTTAGACTCCGAGTGCTGACACTTGAGAGATTCCTTCGTAACGATAACCAAATCGGTTCCTTCTAAAGATAACTTCTCCGTCACTTCAGGTATACCTTCCGCCCACAGCTTCCTTTCCCCACTTTCCTTTTCCTCATCTCCGCTCTCTTTTCCTCCTCTCTTGGGTTTTCCACCTCATTGCTAAGCTTTTTTTTTGCTTGTATCATAAAGTTCCATTGGACCTCAGGCTCACCTCATCTCATTTTTTTTGTTCTTCTATCTTCCTCTGGCTTAAATTATTCAATGGATTTAGATTTTAACTTATATAGTATAAAGCGTGCATTAATAGTAATTGCAAGCGAATTAAAAACAAACTATGAATGCTACCATAAAACCTTGATACTGACTTACTCATCAAATTTGAAAAAAGTCCCTCGCCATCACTCATCCCTTTTAATGGGTGGCAAAGTGGTGTGCAACTTTTAAAATTATATTAGACATAGATAATTTTTGAACTTTGAGGATTGAGATCAACATATTTTCTACCACGAAGCCTCTTGCCAAGGACTAATTAGGAGGTATAAAATAATAATGAATCATAATTTACCGTCACAGTGTATATATATATATATATATATATTATATATATATATATATTTGGAAAAATCTGAGTACCCAATGTAGAATTAGAAACTAATTCTGTATAACATTTTGCGAATGGTCACATGAAAGCGCATCGTGAAGTGATCCTTAATATGAAAACTAGAGACATTGGTTGATTAAGATTAATTGTAGTATTTTTACTCCGACGCGGTAGTCCAGGGGTAAAGCGCTAGACTACTGATCAGAGGGTTAAAATTCCGCCCTCAGCTTCAATCGAGCTGTGTTACTTTTCGGGTACCAGATCATCCTGGGAAACCATAGATGGCAGGGAAAGGAACTGTTCCTCCCCTACTTTGATGTGCGACGATTACCTACCGTTGGTCTTAGTATTGGGTAAACCCTACCATCAATCAGTAAGCCGACCTTCGGGTTAATTTCTGTGTTATGGCTATGGTAAAATGTTACATTTAATAGCTAGAACGTTAAAGTCCTAATTTATCCTACAATTAAATTATGGAAATTTTACAGGAACTAAATTAATGAATTTCATTCTAATATTTAAATGGGCGCTTGAATCTCTTAAGACAGAAATATATAAAGCTATTTTTTGTTGATATACCTTTCCCGATTACCGTTATAAAGTGACCGCATATCATTTCCATCGAACCATTCTAGCAACCAATCCTTCTGATTGTTTAAATACATCCTCTTTGCAAGTCATGGCTTTGAAAATTTTGAAGTTTTACTCGGTTGCCTTTTTGTAATATTGTTTTTATCTTGTTTCTGGCCACGATAATTAATTCCTTCATTCTCGGAAACTATTAGTTTCCCATCATTACGTCCTTATAAGTTCCATTTTTTCAGTAGTTGTATGAAATAATTCCATCGCAACAATCTTCTTGCACCCCAATTTTCTACTCATAGTGTATATTTACATTTAATAATTAGGTTTGTCATTACAAGTATATCTTTCTTTCTGTATATTCCGTGTGGTTTCTCTTAATTACTTTGCTCTTTCATCACTTATATTAATTCTTTTACAAAAGCAAAGAATACCCGAAATGAAATTGATTCTATTGTTCGCATTTCTTGTTGACGACATTACATCGTATTGTATTCGATTGAATTCAATAAAGTAAATGTATTTTTGAATTAGAGAGGACCAATTCAAAATTGTGAGTCAAAATATGAAGAAAAAAATTCAAGGAAGCATATCACTCCTACTGCATCGACATAGAATGGCGGAAATAAATCTGGAGATTGTATTCTTCACCGTGAGCAAAATAAGGTAGCTGGCTAGTGAATTAAGGGCACGTCCGATTATTATTTTTACAACGCTGAAATATCTGAATATTCAGAATAAATCTTCCTTCATCTCTCCCTAAAAGTCAATTTTTACGATTCATATGCATTTGCGGATTCAATGCGTACACTGCATAGTAATGCGTATAAAAATAAGAACATGGAACACCTTTCATGAATATAGCCATGAATATTTCAAGAGATAACGAACATTATTAAGTATTATGAAATTATATATACGAAATTATTATCTCTTATGGTAATATAAATAGAATCCACTGAGAATATAGCATAAAAAAGTTTTGGGGAAAAACGACGATAATACCATTTAATGTGCTGTATTTTTAACGTTATTTGCAAAGTTATCTGAAAAAATAGTGAGGTAATAGAACAAACAACTCGGTGAGTTACACTGCAAACATCAACTCATAACAGGAAAATTGTATTACTCGATAGCATTAAATTAGTATATCTTAATAACGAGGTGACAAATTACTAGATTAGTTCCTTAGAAAGGAAGAATATTACCCTAAACCCTAAATATTACCCTACAATAACCCTAAACAATTTAAGTTTTCGCTGTTTGAAACGTTGAAAGTTCATAACATTTTTAGTATTAGATACTTCTGTGATAGGGTCTGTACGCTGAGTTTCAATAATGAAGTTTCTTTAAAGAAACAATGAAAACTCTATTGCGAAGAAATGAGTGAAGGCAAATGTTTGCACTGAAGCAGTTTTCTTTTTAAAGATATTTCAACGATTTCATGTTTTGCAGGAAAATAAATATTAAAGCTTTGCTTATTCGCCTATTAATAAAATAATGCAGCCTAAAAGTAAAATAAAGTATTCTAATAATCATTTCAGATGATCGTGCGAAAGAAATACGAGTTCTTTGGGCCAGACAAAATATGTTTGAAAATCACCTTAACGCAAGTAAATGTAAATTATATGAGAATAATTTATCGAGTTTCATTGCAACCTAATACCACTGACAATGATATAACTGATAAATATAATACGTATAGGGTATAACGCAGGTGTTGAGTGTCTATTTACAGCGACGAGCATTTAATTTGAGCTACTACTTTTGGAGGGGAAATTTTCGATTTAATTTTTATTCTTCAATAACTCCATTGACTACACAGGCCAACAGTGATTTTGGTGCCGGAGCTTTTAATGCTGATTTAAAGAACAATTGGGGTGCTGAATCCAATTATGACACTAGTTTTTTCCTATCAGCTATAGTTATCAAGATATACAGTAGATATGTTGTTACTTAAGTACAAAAATCTTCTACATGATGATATGGGAATATTATATTAATAATAAAACCCACTAAATATAAAGACTTGATTTATTTCTAGGGCTGTTAAATCACCCACAAAAACAACAGAATTTTACAATACAATTGAAAACAAATACTAAAATTTTTTACTGTAATAAAACAAATTGAAAAGAAAAAAATACATAAAAACATCACTCAACACATCGGAAGTTTCTTTTGCGCGATTTTCTGGAGTGCACTTTGTTCAAACAGTCTCGTTTTAAGCACCAGCAGTAATCTGCCATCATATGGTTATCCCATCTTCCTTGGTAGCGAGCTTCCATTGTTTTTATATCCTGGTGAAATCTTTCATCTTGTTCTTCACTTGTGTCTCCTAAATTTCCAAGAAAATTGTCTAAGTGGCTGTGTAGGTAGTGAACTTTTGTGCTCATATTACATCCAAGTGATGTGAAGTTACTGAGCATAATGTTTACCAGCTCAATATAATTTTCACTTTTGTGATTTCCTAGAAAATTTTTTATGACCTCAACAAATGACATCCAACTACTTTTTTCAATCTCATTCATTGACTCGACAAAAGCAGGATCCTTTGTAAGTTGTCTGATTTGTGGCCCCTCAAAAATACCAGATTTAAGTTTTTCATTACTTATATGCGGCATCTTTAGTCTTAAGTAGCCGAAGCATGGTCCATCCTTGTCAAGAACCGTTACAAATTGCTTCATTAGGCCTAGTTTAATATGTAGAGGCGGTAAGATGATTTTCTCTCATTCATCTAAAGATTCAGCAATGATGTTTTCTTTCCCAACAACCAAGTTTTATCTCTTAGACCACTCCTTCTTAATCCAGTGGTTTTGTCTGTCTCTGCTATCCCAGAGACACAAGAAACAAGGATATTTTGTGTAGCCCCTTTGCTGCCCAAGAAGAAAGTTCACCATTTTTTAATCTAAACAAATCACTCAGCGATGTTCCTGGTATTTTATCTTCTGTAAGACCAATGCTATTGTATCGTATTCTTCTTTCATTTTAGTTGAATGAGCGATTGGTATTGCGCCAAACCTGTTAGCATTGTGAAGAAGTACACATTTTAAACTACGCTTGGAGCTATCAATAAACAAACGCCAATAACTAGCATCATATTGTGATGTCCCATTTTTTCCAAAAGACCCTTAACGTCTAAACAAAATGTAAGATTGTCTTCTTGAGTAAATCCTTTTCCCTTGTGCGATAAAAACTCATTTTTGTACCGGGTAGCAGTAAATTCTTTTCATGCAGTCTTGATGCTGGTAGTTCGGATGCTTCCTTCGATAAGTTCAGTTCTCTAGCAAGATCGCTTAGTTCATCTTGATTAAATAGTTGAGGAATTGTTGATACCCCCTCGTAGTCACTGCCACTATCGTCAATAGAATGAGAAATGTTTTCAAATAACTCAAATTCTTCCTTAGATATATCTGGTAACGTCTGAAATATTGGGATCGGTATTTCTTCTGAATGGGGTACCGGGCGTCTAGCTGAAGGCAAATCTGGATATGTCCACTTGTGACGATTTTTTCGATTAATTCCCGAAACATTTACTATGCAAAAATAACAGTCGTCAATATGGTTCACAGGTTCTCTCCACACCATTGGCATACCAAATTTTAGACTTTTCCTTTGTCCTGTTGTCCATTGCCGCAGATGTTCAGTACATGTTTTACACACAAAATACGGTGCCCATGTTTTATCTTGGTCACCAAGCTTAACACCAAAATATCCCAAGTATGCACGTTTCACAAAGTCTGTAATATTTTTCCTATTTTCTTTTACCATATATTCCCATGTATACTTATAGATTTATTTAACTTTGAAAATTATTTTCCGGAATATATAAAATATTAAAACAACTAATCGTAAGATGTGCCATATCTAAAAAAGTAGAGCTGTTAAATAAAAACGGATTTCATATTTGGATTCAGCTCTACAAATATAGTTAAAACCAACACAAAGATTCCCGGCACCAAAAAAAAATTTTTTTTGTAGGCCTGTGTAATCTATGCCTCTTGGTGGAAACATATATGAATGGCGTGAGAAATGGACCTCAAAGTTACGGAAATATCCATTGGACACGGAACAAGTGGGGAATTTGTTCCATGGTCTCCCGCAGATGGAAAACTCAAAATTTGTCCATACACAAGGGTTGTTCAATAAAGAGTAGTCGTAAGTGTTTACTCGCATAATGTTTTGTGAAAATATTTAATTTCATTACATATTGTTAAATTATATGTGGTACCGGTTGCATTAATTTTTCTCCAGTACTACGTCAGCAGCAGCCGTTTCAAGTTGAAACATGTTCAGCTCGACTTCGGCAACGATGGAGGTAACACGAAACAATACGTTCCCTTGAATTTGTGTTTTCGTCTGAACAAATCATCATCCGCGGTCTGTGTAATGCAATTGGAGGCTAATGGAGAGTCTATTCTTCCCCATACTTCAACTAGAAATTTCTTAAATTTTTGAAGTGGTAAGAGAATCAATTTCAAAGTAAGGTGGACCCGGAGCTCCAGTCACCCTTATGGGCGTAAAAATTTACACTGCTGCTTCTTTTGTGAGAGAGGAACCTCAAATAATGTTAGGAGCACGATAAAAATATTCAAATAGTTTTGGGCTCCACCCTCTCGTTGGTAACGGAAAAATTTAACTTGAGACGTGTTTGTGCGTGGTTTGTTCCGCGAAATTGCGATTATCTCGCAAAAATCGATGTGAAATGTGTTCCTCATCCTTCCTGTTGCAAAACCTAGCTCCATTTGACTTTATGCTGTTTACCGATATACCATCTCCGTGGAGAGGGTTTTATTTATCATCAGGAGCAAGCATAGGCGAAATGAACATGTTTCAAATTGCAACGGCTGCCGCTGTTGTAACAGTGGAGTCAAATCAGTAAAACTTGTCCCACATATACATTACACATAAGTCAATGACATAAAAAAATTTTATTTGGCACAATAAATTATCCGAATCAAAGGGTTATTCACTACTCCAGATAAAACATTAATATTTTTCTGAAAAGCCATTGCAGAGGAACATCCTTCCCTTTCTAAAAATCAATGAAAACTTCTAGTGCTATCGTAATTTACTGTTGAGAAAAACATGTCAGGACCGTTGTTGGTTGGATGGGCACGAAAGATGGTCTTGACTTAGGAGAGCTATGGGAAGTAAATGCCGACGGCAAGAGTATGCTTTGGAGGCGGCCGTCATGCAGGGAGAGGCGATGGACGTGACGGGATGGATACTGGTGCCATTGGACGTATCACAAGGGAAGACCATGAGTGAATGGAACCACAGACTCCCAGAATGATGGGAGAGCGTGTCGATGAGCCCCCGAAGAAGGGAAGGGACAGGAGAAAACATTTAGCAGTGAACCATTAAAATAGAGTAGGACAGAAACAGGGGTCGAATTGTGAGCGAGGGGGGGTACTATTTTGCCGCTCCCACCTCGCCCGCGACCTCTGAAGGTCCCACCGTTTCCCCATGGGCCAGAAGAAGAGCGCGAGGGAGTTCGCGTAACAGGAGGGCCTCGGTCAACTCGGGGCGCTGGTCTCGCCCCTTCCGCAAGGGTCTCAAGTGATCGGCCCCATTAGTTCCTCAGCCAGGACTTCCGCAGGAAGGTAGCGGCCTGCGAACGGGGCCTTGAGTCACCACCACAACCGCCAGGTCGGACCGGGGATGTTGGTATAGCGAAGAAGAAAAAAGAAGTGAGGGAGAGGGACGTTAGAGGAAGTTGGAGAAGCTCCTTGGGAAGACTTCGATAAAATCCAGTCGAAGACTTCGCAAGAACCATGAATAATCCCCCCAAAGACGAGCATGGTGTGCGTGCATTCAAAGAGGTGGAGGGGAAATTTGGTCCTACACGAAAGTGCACCTTTTCACAGAGCGGACGCGTTCGAAGTCAGGCTCCTCGAGGTCATCCAGAACTGGGGTTCAGGGGTCTTTTGACCACAGTTCCACCATTATAGAAGAAAGCCAGGTCCGCAATATCGGACGACGAGTCTTCGCCTGTCTCAGTTGTTGTAAGGCGACTGTGGGAGCAGGTACGAAGGCGCGGAGAGGCTTCCGACGGAGCAGCCCAGGCCAAAAGGCGACAAGAGACGGCGGTGACATAAGGGAGAACGTGAGTTACCCTTGCTTTAAGTTTTAATACCAGTAACTTTTTCTTTTCGATTCCGTATTCAAAGGTGGTTCCACAAATACGTGTAATTGAAATTGTCCTGGGTGCCCCAAAGCTTCGTAAAATAGGGCGATGTATTTATAACAAGGACGTGGCAGTTTGCTTTCTACAGAGAGGAAGTGGAATGAATAAATATATATTTATTTAGTTGTGATGAACTCAGATTATTGAATTTATATTCTTTTTCTCGCAATGTATTTAATATTCTATTTTATTTTCGAGAATGCGTAATATTTTATAGATCTTTTGCCATTCAAGTGTTATAAAAAAGAAAGAGGTAGAATACGAGAATTCACAATGATTTACCATTAATCAAAAATCATTGTACAAATCAGTTTTCACTATTCTCATTGCAGACGCGTTATTCGGTAGTATCTTAGTTGAGCCTGATGATTTTATAGCTGTCATGGCCGTAAGATGAAAAGAATCATTGCTGTATAAGTATACTCTGTATTTCTCACGGCAATAGTTACGTGTATTGTATAATAAAGTTTAGTGTGAAAGAATGCAAAGTATACTTATTCAGTGATCATGAATTTTTACAAAGTAGATCCTGAGACCATCGAATTCGAAAAGAATCATCATGAAAAGAATAATATGACAAGCAGAAAAAAGAATGGGATTTTTTTTGGGAAAATCCGCAAAATTACAGGAGTTAAGTAAAATCGGGAATGCTCAGCAGATAGCGCGAGGGGGGATATCCATGGCCCGGGAAAGGTCGTCCTTTTCGAATCCGAAGGGAAGAGTATGCATTAGTGTGTCTCATGTAAATTATGCCTCCGGGGCATATAAATCATTGAGGTCGGAGGCCTCCAGGTATTTGGGCGTCTTGGGGAAGGTAGGGGGGGGGATTTGGAAACGAGTGGATTTGCGGAAGAGAGGGGGGAGAGAAGAGAAGTGGGTGCCGAGGAGGGTGGTTTGGTTAAAATGAGAATTCGAATTTCCCATAGCCCTGGTGGAGGCAAATAGATGAAGCGATGCTCGAGCGAAGAAACTTGCTTCGGTGTCGCCAAAATTCTTTCTTCTGAGGTCGATGTCGTACACTATCCTTACCTTGTCTCATTATAACCACTCGAGGGGGATCGGAATCTCTAAACAAGTTATTTTTAATTAGAGTACGACTTAGATGGCAATAAATTACGTTTGTTACCATTACAGTCAATCGGACTTTCAGCTAGGTTTGCAGGTTTTGATAAATCGTAAGCTCAATTCTCTTAAAAATTGAAATGTCAAACAAATTATTACTAAATAAAGAATTCCACATAAACCAAATCAATTTAAATTAAGTCAGTCAATGATAATTACTGACAGGACAGAAATATTGTTGTCTTCGTGTGATAATAGGCATCATATGTAAAAGACTAACGATTTGTGGTAAAAATTTGTGCAATGGCATTACAATCTTTTTTAAATTATTACGTAGGCACGTTTGATAATTTATTTCCAACCTAAATGGTTCATATCTACCATATTACATGTTCAATTACAGAGTTAGCTATTTGTTAGCTAAAACAGTACCCTATAGCATTGATAATAAATTAGAAATATAAGTCACTTCTACGCTTCAAGCTTTCAAACGACTTAAGGTATCAACTAAGTGATATCGTTTTTTTATATTTTGGAATTGAGTTTTTTAAATAAATACGTGAATATCGCCAAGGTCCAATGGTATGAAATTAAATTAATTAGTAGTTTTTACGTGTAAATGGTATTAATGATTTCTGGTATACTGAAAATGCGATATTGAAATACAGGAAACATCAGACGACCAGGAGAAAGGTACCTTCAGCTGAAAATATTAATCTGACCGCCATCCGGTACTACCGGGGTAGTTCGCCTCGTATACAACTTCTATTTATTTGTTTCTGTTGTATGCTATGATTACTTTTACCAGTAAATCATTTTTATAGGACCATTTCCTCTTTGCTTTTCCTAGCACAAGTCTTTACAAGATACTGCATAAATCAGAATAGAGAAGAGCATGGCAGTCACCGTGCAACGTGAGAAAATTACCGATTTAATAATACGACGAACCCAGAATGACTCAAAAAAGAAAGCACCGGACTAGTCTCACGGCAAATACTTAGTATTTTCCCCACATAAAATTACAAGTTTGTCAAATTTGAATGCACAAAGCGGGAGAAAAATAAGGGAAAGTGGACATTGTGACAGTGAGTGACGTCGATTTTTGAAAAAAAAGTCAAAGTAATAATGAAGTCAAAGACAACGGGATTAAAAAGAAGGAATGAATTTGAGTTTTTGAGTGAGGAAGTCGTCTCCTGACATGTCCTGCAGCATGGCGGAAAAGTGAGGGAGGGGGTGGTGGAAACAAAGGAGCATCGCCGAGGAATACGGTTCGGGGGGAGTGGGGCGATGTCAGATGGCGGGGGGCAGAGGTTGAGGGGAGAGCAAAGCGGGACGGCGGCGTGCAAGCCCCTCGGGGCAGAGAGGGGTGAGCCGCGAGAGGCCTGGAAGCCGAACCTCCGCAGAGCCGAAGACGGCATAAATCCACAAAAAGAAAGGAGACGGCGGAGAGGGGGGCGAGGGGTGGGTGAGGTTCCGTCCCTTTTCTCCGCTCCGTATAAAATAACACACAAAAGAATGGCGAAACTTTTCCTGCCGTGGAATTCAGTGGACGCTAAAGAGTTTCTGTTTCCCCTTTGTTTCCGCGGTGGGAAGGGTGATGCGGGAGGGGTGGCGGGAGGAACGGAGGCGGATCTTGGAAAAGGAGGGGGAAGGAGGTTGGTGTGCATGAAAGGAAACGCAAAAGATTGTTCATCGTCCGAGAAGTGTGCGCGCGCACGTCGACTCCGCGAGGGGAACTTGTGCGAATCTCCGTCGAAGCGCACTCCTCCTTGTGTCCACAGTTTTTTTGCGACGAATTCATCCGTGGAAAATGATGATTCCGGCAGACGTGGTTTGACTCAATAACGAGACCGAGTGCGGCGGTATGGGGCGCGACGAAGGCGGAATAAAGAGGGATTGAAGTCGACTGAGTTTGAAAGAGAGAGCGGCCACGAGGGGGGTGAGGGTTTTGGGGAGCAAGTGAGAAGTTTTGCGTTTCGTCTTATTCTTTATACTTCTCTCCTTCATCGTGATTCGAGGAGGACGGACGACGTTTCTGGGCGGTGAGTTCTTTTGATGGCTCGCCTTCCCACGGGGAATTCTTGCGGAGAGACTCGAGGCGTAAACCCCTAAGATAACCATAAGCCAAGTGTCTTTTGTTCCTTCCTGCCTTACTTAACATGCATCGCTTCCCATTTTCCCTCATTGTATCTTACTGATCTCATTCAGTCCGACCCTTTTTCTCCCTTTCCTTGTCGTACCTCTATCTCTCCTTCAACCTTCTCACGCCCCCCGCCTATCTTAAGTTTTTCAATCTTCATCGCTCTGACTCCAAAACGACTTCGTAGCTTCGATCCTGCTCAATTTAACCCATCGGTTTCTTTTTCAATTCAGCCTTTGGTTCAGCTCTCTATACTTCCATAATGGCTGCTTTTGTGTCTCGTTTTTTCGGACTAGATTAAATTTACGGTGCAGAAAACAAGAGCATGGCACGTTTTGGGAATGGTTTATCTAACTATTTTCCATTGAACATGCCCATATTTACTCTACAGAGATACTGAGAGATTTTGCGGGCGAATTTTGAGAGTCAATTGTATGTATACGAGTATATATCTATAAATTTGGAGTTGGAAGAAAGGTATTAGTGTTTCCGTCGTCATCATCACCATTTTATCGTTGCGGGCATTGGTCTCTTTGCCGTTATTTCGAGTTCATTTTAGGTTATTACACTCATAGTACTTTTTATATAATTTATATTTTTATATAAATATCTATACATTTATTTCTTGGCCTTCCTCTTCCTTTTTTTCCTATTATTTTCCCTTCCATTATATTATCCAGGATCTCTACCAGGATTATCTACGCAGCTATATTATCCAGGAAGTTGTTATGCCTGAGAACATGTACAATAAATTTCATTTTCCTTTTCACCATCTATTTCATTAAATTCCGTTGCTCTTTCATTTCTCTCAATACTTTTATGTTGTTTTTCTTGTCCGTCAATCTTGTTCTTGTTATTCTTCTCCAAATAAACATTTTCATTGCTTCCAACCAAGCCTTCTCCCTCTTTCCCAATGTCCAAGTCTTACTTTCATATTATTATTAGGTAATCTACCGGTTAAGGTAGGTTTTTGGTTGGACAAAACTATCAAAGAAACATTTTGTAACTCCAAACAAAACCCAATCCAGCAACCTAATCTACATCAGGTCCCTTTTCATCTCGGTGTACATCCTTCCTCCCTTCATCCCGACCAACATCCCTATCCTGTTCCTGCCCTTTCCTCGTTTGCCCAACATTCTCCCCTCTATTACCTTCTTCAACATTTCACTACCGCTCAATACGCCTTTCATCCATTTTTCCTGCCTCCATAGGATTTCTCTCAACAAACCCCTCTCCTCACCCACCATCTCCAGTACTTCCTCATTTGTTTTCCTTTCGGTCCATTTCACCTTCTCCATTCTTCTCCACATCCACATTTCAAAAGTCTCTACGTCTATCCTTCTGCTTCAGCGACCACGTTTCCGTACCGTACATAGCTACGCTTCATATCCGAGTTTTTACGAGTCTTGTCTTAACCTCCCTACTCAACGTCCCCGTCATCAACTCCCTCCTCCTTGTCTAGCGCAATTCTTCTCCTTACGTCCCTATTACTTTGACGTATTGGTCCAAAACACTTCCGAGATATGTAAACTGTTCTACCTGCTCTATTTTTTCCCCACGTATTGTAATATTTAGCTTAGCCTTTTTCTTTCTGGAAAATCGCATAACCTTTGTTTTATTAATATTGATTCTCATCCAATATTTATCGCACTGAACCTGCAATTCACTCAGCAATGCTTGCAACCCCTTGGCTGACTGAGCAACTAATGCTTGGTCATCAGCAAACCGAACCGATTTTACGAATTCCCCTCCGACTTTCATTCCTACCTCCAGTTCTTCCCATGCCTCTTTAATCATTTCCTCCACATATACGTGGAGGATTCGGGATAAAGGATCGGGATTCTCCAGCCACCAGTCGCACCTGAGTAGTCTCTGAAATGTACATATTTCGAATAAATCTCCTATTCAGCCAATTCGCTCCTGTTTTCTGCAATGCATTCATCATTTCCACATAATTTACTTTATAAAATCCTTCTTGAAATCCATCTGTAGTTATATGACGCATTGACGAAAAATGAAATTTTTTAGCTAATTAAAGACATTTTTATTTTATTTAAGAAAATATTCTTAAGAGGAAAGATATAATCAAATCTTTCCTCTTATCTGTAACTTGCGCTTTACTTCTTAGTCTTTCTGCCTGAGTGACACAATTCTTTCATTTGCGGACCAATGTGCTTCCCAACCACACACCTTTTAAGTTTGACCACTCCCCGATAAATGAGAAATATTTTGCGCTCTTGAACTTCTATACAATCCAATACGATCTTCGGAAAAATATAAAACATATCACCAATAGACTCCAGAAATTCTTTCGCGTTTCGCAACTGGCCTCCGTGTGGATGAATTGACTTCTGAAAAGATCAATAACTGTTATAAAGTTCGATAGAATACAGTTACAGTCTTTTTCGTGAGAATATGGGCGAAGTCCAAAAAAAGAGTAAACTTCGTTCGCTGCTTTGAGCAATATCTCTTTCAACTTGCGAACCTGGTGCAATAACCGAAGGAGGACTGAAATGTTGAAGAAAGTTTTTGCCCTATTATCTCTTCCCTGAAAATACCAAGCAAAGAATGACTTTCCTGCTCGTGAACATTGCTACCTCATTGCACTGATTGGAAAAAGTCACTCCATTGGCTACAATTTTTTAGTGGCGTAAAGGAAGGAACTACTTTTTGAGAATACAACTTTGAAATTTCGCATCAATACCTTTAACACACGACCGATTTTGTTACCAATAGACATCTATTGGAAAATAGTAAGTTCTTTTTCCTTTGTACCGTTAAGTGTATGAAAAATATCTTCCGTAGAAATACCCGCTAATATTCTGCCAGTCGACTGCCGCCACGGTTGATTAGTTGCTTTACGTGGAGAAGGAATAGCAATTGACTTTGATCACCGTTTGTCTGGGACGGAGATGAAATGAAGTATGAAATAAATATAAGAATATCTGAACGCGTAGTATTTGAATAATACATTTCAAAATAACAAAATTTTACAAAAATTCAGAAAACATTTAAAAAATCCGTATGTCTTGCAGTAAGATTCCGATGATATTTCCTAATTGATAGAAACTGTAAAAAACATTCCGATGACATCAAGATGGATGAAGACATTCCCTAAATGTTAGGTATTGCTTTAGATCTAAATCGGATTTCAATCGAGTCATTTTAAAATATTATGAAATCTCGGTCGTCGAGTATTCGTTGCACTGCGCCTTGAGGAATGTCACGACTGCAGGATTTATCCATTACCACGTCTTTGTTCGTCGATTTTTTTAACGAATAAGCCGAATTCAAAAGTTAACGTACATTGAAGTATTCTCAAAACCACAATAGTGAATTTAAAAGGAAGAAAAGATTTGTAATTGAAGTCATATTTTCTCATAATATAAATCATGTACTCGTACGTACAACTTATCAACAGTTGCAAATATTCAGGTTATGGAGGGCTGGATCAACTTCTGAAAAAAACATTAGTTTACCACAATATCGGTTCAAATTACGTAATATGAGTTCGTAATTGAGCAGATGATATGCGGAATTGAATTTGTGACAAAGATGGAGCAGGTTTTGCATCTAGCACGATTGAATGGAATCGGGGGAGGAGGGAAGTCGGGGGGGGGGGGGGGTGGAGTGGATTTAGAAAGAGGCCTCGTGAATTAAAATATATTTGAAAGATATGCTGGACGTTTAAATGTTACAGAAGGACATTTGAAAAGTAGTTTTACCGTGATTTTCTTTTTGGAAATGACAGAATAAAGATCACTTGACGCACGCCAGAGAAGTAAGTTGAGTAAATGAAAAGAATACCACTTTTCTTCTTATGGGATGTACTCTACATTTCAGGCTTCACCTCGTGGAAGTTTTTGATATCCATATCAAAAGACTTCGTTATTATCTAGAGACTTTAAATTCTGAGGAAAAGTACAAAATCTAAATATTGATTTCTTGAGTGAAATTAGGGGTGAATGCATTTTTTAGGATTTTTTGTGCAGAAGGGAGTCCGAATGGCCACGTATGATGAGAGATGCATGAATTCTTGTCAGAAATTCATACAGGGAATCCAGAATGCTGTAGATACGATGACTTCGGATAGAGAGAGGGAGCGGAATTGACTGTTTAGTGAGGAGTGCTATCGGAATTAATTTGTACGAGTTCCTTTTAATTTCTTGTACGCTGGTCCGATTTAAACTGGATACGAAATTAATTTTTGAGGAGGAAATTTTGTACATTTAAAAATTTGATTTGAGTGGAAGAAATGGTGGAAGTGACGGAAACTGGAGCTGGAGAATGATTTGTTAAGGGAAGAAATACCATTTTTAAGTGAGTCCATATCAAATTTCCAAGCGAAAAAAATGTTACCAATGTTTCTAATTCTAGGTAAGGGTTTCAAGGTGTGATGGAAGAGATGTTGCTGAGGTATGCCGCGGTAGAGATTGGCATACGAAGGACTGAGCTTGCTTCCCTTGGCTCAACCTTTGATTTAAGTGTAGTGATCATTGTTGAAAATGAAAGAATACGCATGCGAATTAATTTTGTAAATTGTGAAAGGAGACCTGTGTTAGGGATTTGTGGAGTGGGGTGTTTGGAATGGAAATTCTGGAGGGAGTAACGTTCTTCTTTATGGGGGATAGATGTACGTACACAGGAAGTTCTCATCAATAGTGGCCACAATTAAGAGTGTACTGCAAGGAAATGAGATAGAATTAAGTTTTTCTAGGAAATGGTAACTTTTACGCATGACATCAGGAAGTGGTAAAGTGGGTGGCGATGGTAGTCAACAAATTCGGAGATGCGTTCTGTTGGAGAATTACAGGAGGAAACAATCTGTTGGCCAAGAATGTTTGGTTTATGAGTTTTTGAGACCTAAAGGATACCAGTATTAGACAGGGAGAGAGTCGAAATGATTTCTTCAGATAGGCCTTCACAGGAACCTCTGTATCTAAGAAAAGATATGTAATTTTGAAAGATAGGGTTTGGCTCATTCATGGTGGCTTCGTTTAAGAAGGTATAATTAAGCGGACTCTTGTTCTCTTTTATGTAATCTTTGTTGTTCAGATCTACAACTTTGGAGCCTCTATTTGCTGAAGTGATGACGATGTTGAGATTGTTGTTGATTTTTTCGGAGCAAGTTATTCAATTTTGAAAAGATTGCTCATGGGTTTTAACGTATTGGGGAAGGTAATCGTACTAGAGGTTTTGAATCGGAGCAGGTTGATAAAGATCTCTGCTGAATGATTTGGGGAATTGTTTGGAGTTCTTGTTGGCCCCTAAATGGCAATAAGGTGTTGTGTTTATTTTTTGTCTCTTGTAGGAGAGTAGGTTGAGTATTATAAAAAGCATTACATCTTAAGCTACGACAAAAGTTGCGGGTATCAGCAAGAATGGTAACATGGTTGATTTTGGGAGTTGGCGAAAAGGAAATGACCTTTTTGCTCACAAGCGATTTTTCACCTTGGGTTAAGAAAGTCGAAGAACGGCTTTAGGCTTCATCAGAAATATGATCAAAGGAATTCGTTGTTTCGTTAAGAGGGATTGGACGACCTTCCGGCTGAGGAGTACGTTTTCGAGGAATACCAGGTAGTAGGGGCGGTAAGTGGTAAAGGGTCCCAAGCTCCGGTTTGTAGAGTAGGGTTATAGGGGTGGAGGAGGAGGGTTGTGGGCCGAGAGACGTGGTGGTATTAATAGACCATAGTGAAGATGGGAGGTATACAGGGTAAAAAGCTAAACTTAATATTTTTTCTTTTAAGGGAGAAAAATGTTCTTTTTAGAATGTTTTAGACGTTCGAGAGAAGATACGGGGCTTATATAGTTATAATTTTGATGAAAGACTGTATAGGTAATTTTATTGTCCATAGACGGAGTAAAACCATTGGAGTGCTTGTTGGAATGCGTAAGGATGAAAGAAGGTATGCAGTATGGAACGCGGCAGGTCAGGAAGAGGAAATTTCATACAGTCAATTTGTGACAATGCCCTTCGAAATGTATGAGAAATAGAACTCTAAGTGTCAGGTGTATTGCGCTAACATGAATTAATCAATTTTAATATTATGTATCGAAGCGGTGAATGGTGGTAGTCAGTCATTATGGTCAGAGGTCAAAAGTTGGAGAGGAGAGGGATGTTGAATATTGAAGGGAAAGAGAAAAAAGATGATGGTCAGAAATGGAGTTAGGAATCAGTGGTAAAAGAACAGACATTACACTGAGAATGGGGACTAAGACTCACGGCACGTTGACTGAAGGCAATATTGAAGGCAAGGGTTAATGCTGAAAATTGCAAAACATAAAAAAAACATTTTGTAACGATAACGTCATATTACTAAATATATATGATCGTATTCATTGATCATTACCAGATCACCAGAAAAGGTTATATTTTTTACAAAATATACTATATATGTATAATATTAAAATTATATATCTATATATTCAGAAAATAGTAAAAATATGAACTGATTTCTTTGTGAGCATGGCCGGGCGTTTTCATTTTAATCTTGGCTTACCTCATCCAGAATATTTCGTCCGAATCCTGTTATACTGCGGGTATAACGGTATTTTAGTTTTAAATGATATATAGGGGTTACTAAATCATATTGTCTGTAAAATAATAGTCTATCAGAGTGGACATTTGTGATTTAAATATTATGTGTCTGATAGTTCATCAAAATATCTCAACCTTCGTATACCAACGTATTTCAATCCTCCATTGGCATCTTTTTCTCGAGGGAATTACCAATTAGTTATTATCAAGCGATACAACACTATCTACATTTATCTTTCTTCGGCTACAATGACGTGTTTATTTGATGTTAACTCTTTGGATTCTAGGAGGTGGCTTTATATTTTTCATTATATTTTCGTACATCCATCATATTTACTTCCTCCTACTTCTTAATTTTCTGATAACTACTCGAGACTGACTATTCTCACCTCTGTTCTAGATTATTTTCTGAAACTATATCATAGCAGCCCTACAATCATTTTCTCTCCATTCATCTAAGTACGTCATAATCGTCATGAGCTTCAATCCAAGGATCCGGATCTTCAAGATATTATGTTACCTATGAATTACTTCCTTGCCTCATTTGTTTTTGTTTTCTTACATCTTCTTCTAGTACATCATCCTTCGTCTTCCACTTTTACAATTCATTTCTATATTTTCTCTCTATTCTTTCCTTTATCTTTGCAAAACTCCCTTCTTTCAAAATATGCCCAAGCAGTTTCCTTCTTTGTTTTTCGATGTTCTTCATCTGTTATATTCTATATTTTATTTTACTTTCATTTCTCTGTAATACCTTATTTCCAACTATTCTAGTCTGTGTTGTTAAATCATAACCCTAAATTTATATAAGTTTAAACTTTCCTACATAATTTTTAAATGACCACTAAATTATGTACCTATACAAGTACTCTTACCATGTCTATATCTCATTTTTCATTTTCCTTTCCATTTTTTTGGAGTATCTGCCCTTAGAAAAGACTTAATAATCCATCTCCATGTTCCATGTTATCCATCTGCTGGGTTTTATTTTCTCCGTCTGTATAACTTGACTGGAGTGTGCAAGAACTCAGTATGAAGAAGAGTGAGGGACACTCTTCCCGCACTCTTGCTGCCACGCACGCCACCCGCTCTTCACATTCATATTTTTTAAGTATTTAATTCATTCTCTCTTGTTTTTAAAGAAAGATAAGAGCTTTTTCCTGTTTGCTTTTCTTTATAATGTGACTACGTCGCCCCATCGGCCTCCACATAGGGTCAGGTTGCCTTTGACGTAACCATCCTTCTGACCTACGGACTGGATCGACTGGTTCTCGTGCAATTCCTATGCTTTGTTGGACTTGGAACTGGTTGTTTCGTCAGAAGAAACTACTATTGCTCCCGCCGGGACAGTTATATGTTACGACAATTCATCGAACTCTAACACGCTATCTGGATTTTGGTTTAGAGACAAAGAAACAGACGCATTCACAACCACGTACCAATGTATATAGTATGTACGAATGGAACACAGAGTATTTCACACATTACGTGCCTGCGGGTATATTATCTGAGTTTATCTTTAGTATGCCACGTTGAAAATTACTATTCACTCAATCACACGTTCTTTCCTTATAGCACAGAAGTAAGAAGTCCATGGCAAGTTGACACTACCCCACTAAACTTAATCGATTTGAGAGCTCATATTTGGTATTCAGCATCTCTTTTGGGTCCATTGTATACCACTAAAAATTTTTTAAAGATTGATTTAAAACACACAATGAGAAACTAACGAGAAATACTTCAAAACGACATCAATGAGAGGGTGTATATTAACTAAACTGCCAGGAAAGATCACTCCTTAGCATAAGACAATATTTGGAATCGAAAAAAGTTTTAATTAAGTCAACGCCACCTCTTCATGAAACTTTCTCCCTGTCTTGATGATAATCACTGCTTACTCGACTTTCAATGGAAACTGAATACGTTTGGAGCAGAGAGTATGACCTATCTGATGAGTAAAACTGTTAGGATTGACTCACAGCCAGCAAAGGTAGTCCATATAATCACATCCCATTGGTCGTTAGTAGGGAGTAAAATTTCTTATAAATAAAAACAATGTGTTTTAAATCAGAGTATAAGGTGAGGCCATCGGGTTTCTGACAGAAAATAAGGCAAAAGAGTAGGAGTTGAATGATTTTAACTGAAATAATTATGTGGCATTTTAGCTATTTAACCCATTAGAACGTTTAATTATACTTTTCTATATTTGCTTAAATTGAATTCTGAATCTTACATAAAGCAAAGATCCATCAAACCATGCAGCATGTTTACCACAGTAAAAAGTTTAAGTCATTATTTAGGCTTTGTAATTCTCTAATGGTAATAAAATATTTCCAGTCCATATATATATATATATATATATATATATATATATATATATATATATATATATATATATATATATATATATAATGGACTAATTCGTAGTATCTATGAAGAAGGAATCTGGCCGGAAGATTTTGTGAGATCGGTGTTAGTTCCTATTCCAAAAAAGGCAAAGGCTTCGTCATGTGAGGATTACAGAACGATAAGTTTGATATCCCACGCAGCTAAAGTTATTCTCAGGATCATCAACAAAAGGATAGAGAGTAAGGCAAATTATTACTTAGGGGATGATCAGTTTGGGTTCAGGAAAGGAAGAGGTACGCGTGATGCCATTGCAGTAATGAGATCACTAGTTGAGAGGAATATAGAATACAATCAGGACGTTTTTGCCTGTTTTGTAGATTTCGAAAAAGCGTTTGATAGAGTGAATTGGGAAACATTAATGGGTGTATTGCAGAAAATAGGAATGGATTGGAGGGAAAGGAGACTGAGCCGCAACCTGTAAATGTCTCAGACTGCTCAGGTGCGAGTGGGGAACGGAGAGTCCGGATGGGCAGTGTTAGGAAGAGGTGTAAGGCAGGGTTGCCCATTGTCACCGGTACTGTTCAACGTATACGTAGAGGAAATGATTAAAGAAGCATGGGAAGAACTGGAGGAAGGAATGACAGTCGGAGGGGAATTCGTAAAATCGGTTAGGTTTGTTGATGACCAAGCATTAGTTGCTCAGTCAGCCAAGGGGTTGCAAGCATTGCTGAGTGAATTGGAGGTTCAGTGCGATAAATATGGGATGAGAATCAATATTAAAAAAACAAAGGTTATGCGATTTTCCAGAAAGAAAAAGGCTAAGCTAAATATTAAAATAGGCGGGGAAAAATAGAGCAGGTAGAACAGTTTACATATCTCGGAAGTGTTTTGGACCAATACGGTCAAAGTAGTAGGGACGTAAGGAGAAGAATTGCGCTAGGCAAGGAGGCTTTCACAAGGAGGAGGGAGTTGATGACGGGGACATTGAGTAGGGATGTTAAGACAAGACTCGTAAAAACTCTGATATGGAGCGTAGCTATGTACGGCGCGGAAACGTGGTCGCTGAAGCAGGAGGATAGACGTAGATTGGAGGCTTTTGAAATGTGGGTGTGGAGAAGGATGGAGAAGGTGAAATGGACCGAAAGGAAAACAAATGAGGAAGTACTGGAGATGGTGGGGGAGGAGAGGGGTTTGTTGAGAGAAATCCTATGGAGGCAGGAAAAATGGATGAAAGGCGTATTGAGCGGTAGTGGAATGTTGAAGAGGGTAATAGAGGGGAGAATGTTGGGAAAGCGAGGTAAGGACAGGAACAGGATAGGGATGTTGGACGGGATGAAGGGAGGAAAGAAGTACACCGAGATGAAGAGGGAACTGATATAGATTAGTTTGCTAGGTGGGGAGTCACAAAATGCTTATTTGATAGTTGTGTCCATCCAAAAACCTACCTTAACCGGTAGATTACCTAATTATTATTATATAATATGAGTCCAATTTCGTATATGTGACTTTTGCAGTCGACGCATTCAATGGAATAATTCGATCATTTTCGATCGATCACCGCGAGGAGTGATGAAGAATCTTCAACTGAAAACCAAAGATTATTAACTTAATTAAATAGCAAATATAGAGGAAAATATCTACGGTCGATCATAACAATAAAATACAGAAAATCCATATGAAAATCAAATCAGGAAAAATGAAATTATTTCAATAATCATCAATCAGGAAGGAATTTTTTTCAAGATAAAAGAAACGAATTCTGAGACTGCTGGTGATGGCTCCAATTTGTTTTCATTTATAATGTTTAAACGTCACTGTTAGACTTTACCATAACTGTGAGTAACTTGTTTTGGCATTTAACCATGCATTTAAATATGTACATTATATATACTTCATCAAATCCTACTTAAAAATATAATTTTCAGTATTTAATGATAGGAAAGATCAAACATACCTTGAAAGATTATTATATTCCCAGTAGTGATTATAATCATGGCTGGTAAAAGTTGAAAATGAAGAGGATTACGGAGTGTCATTTGACCGAAAATCGGATCATAATGAAGGTATCAAACGGAGGAGAAGCAGAATTTCTTTCCTGGCTGCTGAGGTGTATCTTTCCAACATTAAAAGCGGACGACACGGTTCTTCTTCCCTCGCACCCTCCAAATCCTACCCCCGTCACCCCTTACCGCCACCGCAATTCTCGCCCTCGTCACTGTCCCCTGCCCTCCCCCCCGTCCTCCTTCATTCTGTCCCTTTCCCTCCTTAAAATAAAACCTCTTCTCTCTCCCCCTTCACCCCTTTAACTCTTCTTTGCCCTTCCTCCATGTTCCCCATCTCCCTCCATGCTCCTCGACACCGCCCCGCTTCCCGGAAAGAACGCTCCACTCAAGCGCGTCCCCGTTTCTTTATTTTCTCTCTCCTCTTTTTTTCATCCCATTCCGCCCCTGTAGGCCTCCTGCCCTTCTCACATCCTTGCCCTCCCTCCGTTCCCATGACACCGTCCTCCCTCTCACACGCCACTCGTCCCGTTTCCCCGAGAGGAGTGTCGGCTGCAAACAAAACTCTTACGCGTGACGTCTGTCTGATAGGGTACAAACGACGGGTCTAGACGGATTATAATAAGGGAGAAGCCGGGTGGGAATTTGGGGTGCGACATCACGAGTGGTCGGCTGACTGGAGGACGCCGAAGAGGGTCCGGGGGGAGGGGAGACTGGGGCCGCGGAGGGTCCTCCAGAAAACGGATTATTTCTATATTTTAAATTACCGCACAAGTATCCTTCGACTATGTCTCGGTCGACTACCACTCGGTGGATGTGTGCGGTATTACGCCATATCATCTGAGAAGTTAAAGTTGATTGGGTGATATACCGTTTCCAATATCGATCCCTAGCACAAGTATATCGATAAGATGAGGATATTGAAAAATATGGCTGGAGTTTGTCCATTATATCGGCATGGCTCACTATAAGGAGGTAAAGCTGCACATTAGTACAAAGAATACAAATGGTTATTGGCACCTAAATATCATATCCATCCATGTCTTAAAGGCTATTCATCGACAATTTTGACAGACACAGCTTTCTTTTCAATGTGAATTTAAGAATTCTGAACCAGAGACCTCTTATATTAGCAGGTGGATATTATGACTTCCCGTTACTATCATCATTGTAATCAATCCCATGTTTTTATATGACGCAACTCTCCACGTTCGTAGGCCTTCTACCCTCAGATAACTTCATGTCAAGCTATTTCACGGTGATTTCTTGTGCTTTTAACAGTGCAACATTAGGAAGGGAATTCATAAAATCAGTTAGTTTTGATGAGGACTAGGTCTAAGTCATCAGTCAGCCAAGGGATTGCAAGCGTTGCTGACTGAGTTGGAAACTCAGTGCGATGGATATGGGATGAGAATTAATATTAATAAAACAAAGGTTAGGCGATTATCCAGAAAGAAAGGGGGTAAGCTATACCTTAAAACAGCAGGGCAAAAACTAGAGCTGGTGGAAGAGTTTACAAATCTCGGAAGTATTTTGGACTAATACGGTCAAAGTAGTAAGGACGTAAGAGAAGAATTGCGCCTGTCAAAGAGTTTTTCACAAGGATGAAGGAGTTATCGTTGAGTAAGGATGTTAAGAAAAGACTCATCAAAACTCTGAGATGGGGCGTAGTTATATACGGCGCGGAAACGTAGTTCACTTAAGCAAGAAGATAGAAATAGATTGGAAGCTTTTGAAATATGAGTGAGGAAGAAAATGGAATAGGTGAAATGGACCGAAGGAAAACAAATGAAGTATTAGATACGGTGGGCGAGGAGAAGGGTTTCTTGGAAGAAATCCTAAGGAGGTAGGTAAAATGGATGAAAGGCGTATTGGGATGTTGAAGAAGGTAATGGAGGGGATAATGTTAGGCAAACGAGGAAAGGGCAGGAACAGGGAAGGGATATTGGACGGGATGAAGGGAGGAAAGAAGTACACAGAGATGAAGAAGGGCTTGATGTAGAGTAGGTGGCTGGATTGTGTTTTGTAATTGTAATTGTATTACGCGATTCTCAGACGTTTTCTGATATGGGCTTTAACATAAAACATTTGATGTTTGTTTGAACGAAAGAAGAGTATGACTAGTGTTGACTCAAATCATGTGAGATCATATTTATCAATATTCTTTCTTCACATAGGGCCATATTTTATTCTAGAGTTTTAATCATGGGCTAAGGCTCGTTATTGAGTGTAGAAAGGAAATTAAGAAAATACCTTGTTCTCTTTATTCCCACCAAAGGCAGCGCTTCTTTTCAGAAATAATCAAATAACCCTGCTGCTTGGTTCTTTTGGTATGAGAAACCTTTAATCTCAAGTCCTGTCTCAAGCAACCGTAACTCGGCTCTCGTGGTGATTCTCTTCGACGGCCAGTGGGAGATATTCTTCGCATTTTTTCCCAGTTGTCCATAGCAACGCCCGAATAGAAGATAAAAGTTACTTCTATTTTCATCAATGACACTGGAATCTGTTTTGTTGACTCCTTAGCAACATGGAGGGGGAAATTGATCTTCGTCCGCCTCAGATTACCCGGAAGCCGCTCGCTCACCCTTAGATCGTGTTCCGATCGATCCCATTTTCATTTTCACCGGCTCAGGTAAGAATTCGTAAGATCAACTTGTGTGCTGCTTGATCCAACATCAGGTGCATCCTCTCCACGGGATTCTCTTCAGTTATCTTTCGTTCTTTATCAGACTCTTTGAATTCGCTTGTTTCCCGGTAGGGAAGCTCCTACTAACTGCTTATTGCCTGAATCGAAAGTCACCTATCTTGAAATCTTATTGTATTTCTTTTGAAGTTAGTCTTTTCCTTTGTTATTTTTATATTCATTTTTAGAAGCGAATAATTTTTGTCAAAATTTATCCTTTTTAAATATTTTAGTTTCCCATTGCTAGAGTTGCGAAAGACAATGCTTTCTTCCTTCCTGTTTTCACCTATTTTTCCTTTGATTCGCTTTTGAGTTTATAAGCGATGATGTCTTTCGGTATATTCCTTCGTTTGTCCATGTAATTTTTTAAGTTATATCTTACAATCAATAGAGTTTAAGTTCACATATAAGACGCATAAAGGTTATAGTTGATTTGATTTTTCGTGGATTTCGTATAACTTTTCTTGGTATAATTTGATCCAAATCAGTTTATGGAGGTAGTCTGACACAAAAAATCATTAGTAATAACATTATTTTTTTTAAATAATTTATTGAATAAGATTTGCACAAACACTTAAAACTCCTCAAAGTACTGGCCTTGGATCTCTACACATTTTTTCCAACGACTCTACCATGACCGGTAAGCGTCTTAGAAGGCGTCTTCGGGGACCTCTTGGACATCTTCTATGGACGAAAAATAGGTTCCTTTCGGGGCTGTCTTAATCCGAGGGAATAAAAAGAAGTCTGCCGGGGGGACGTCCGGAATATAGGAGGGACGGGACAGCGTTAGCACCTGGTGTTTGGCCAGGAACTCGCGGACTCGTGGCGCGTTGTGGCAAGGAACGTTGTCGTGATGGAGTTTCCAGGTAGCGGAGATGTCTTTTCTCGCCCTGATAACCCTTTTTCGGAGTATTTCCAGCACACACGTAGTAGGCAGTGTTAACTGTCTGTCCTTGAGGAACAAACTCCTTATGGATCAGTCTTTTACTGTCGAAGAAGACATTGTTGTCGGTTTTGCTGATTGACGGCCACCCAGAGCGTTGCTCGTCGTGAACCTCTTCCCGACCCTCCTGAAGAGCCTTCAACCACCTCAAAACTTGTGATTCGGACAGAGCAGAGTCCCCGCAAGCCTCGAGAATCATTTTTTTTAAATCTTCTCAAGGGATTTTCTTCAGTTAAGCACATAACTTAGTAATCGCGTAAAGATGCTCGATCGTTGATTCCATTTTTTTTCATGACACTGTCGGCGCGCAGAGGTTTAGAGTAACTAACGTATTGCCGCTTTCACATCTCAGAAAGATCGAAAACCGACTTTGCAACAAAGCTTAGCGTTTCCCCACCTACTCCAAGTGGTTTGATCCCACTCCGATTAATAAGAGCGGCGCGGTAATTTTAATTGCCTTACTTTTGAGACGCACCATACATTCTATATACCGGGTCCTTTCCCTCTAGAAGGGCTAGGCAGCTTAGTTATGCCATTGCAAATTTCTATCAATGGGCATTTTGATAGAGACAACATTTAAAAGTGAAATAGCCTCCGAGTCATTATTTGATGGTCGGCCGTGATGAGTACTCTCTATTACTTACTTTTGAGAGTCATACGTAAAAATCGCAAATTTTCAAATCACGTAAATAAAATACTACACCTATTACAGAAAATCATGCCAACCGAAAAGGTGTCATTTTCTAATGAAATCGCTGCAGTCAGGTAATCCAATGGAATACATCAACAATGTATATATCTCTGATAAAAATGCGGTAATGAAACTCATTTGTAGGGATTCTGAATTCTCAATATATTTTTACAAAATTGGATCAACTATTTAAACGAGGGTTAAGATAAATAGACATTCCTTTATAAATTATGATAAGATGTCTGATTTTTCTAAACTTATGTCTGAGGAAAACATTTTCAGTAATATATATCTTTTTATTTTACAACAATTAGACACAGGTTGGAGACTTTCTGGAGCAATTTCAAATTGTGGATTGGCATGTATAACCTTAATTTTGTAACTTGCATGCATTACACATCTCTTCCACACTCCTCAAAATTCGCCACCCTACGTAAGTTCGCTCGAACTTTAAATTAACACCTGACCTTGGTCTATTTGATCATTCCTTCCCCCACCTCTCCTCGTGACCCCACTTCCATCGACACAGGTCACCGTGCGCTTCGCACAAACACTGCGGTTGCCCTCTGCACACTTTTCCTCCTCCCCATTCAAAATACCGATACATACGCCAGTCACTCATTCCCCTCTCTCCCCCTTTCACTCCCAAAGTTCATCAGTGGCAAACGTCCCCCTTCACACCTTAGCATACCTTCCATATTCTTACGGCTTTGTGTAAATGACTTCGCTAGGTTTTACCTGGATAGTGACACATTTCGTTAAAACTATGCGCGATCCATTAAATACGTAGTTTATATAAAAAGTATCGGGAAAGTTTATCGGAAAATATTTTTTTCCAGATATTGCTAAAATGCCTCAAAATTCACCCCGTAAGCGTAGACACACTTTTGCCAGCGACTTTTCAAAGGCTCCCTGGCAGGGTAATTCCGGAAAATTTTCAAGGGTGCGCGTGCAAATTTCTTTTATGAGACTTACGGTCCCAAGGTGGTGTTCTTTGAGGAAGGATTTTACTGAAGGAAGTAGTCTGTAGTGACCGCAGCTGTCGATGCACCCAAAAAACCCAACCAATAGTCTTTAGGTGCCAAGTCGTGTGTGTAAGTGGGTTGGGGAATCATCGCGATGACGTTGCAGAAGGTCTTTGCAAGCAAGCACTCGACTCTGCTTTTGATCGTCCGTCAAGATTTTCGGGACGAGTTAAGCGAGGATTTTTTAAAATGCGAATTTTGCAGTGTTAATAACGTGCACTGTCATCTTATCCATGCCAATACGATCTATCATCATGCGCACCCTTAACAGACGGTCCGAATTCTGTATTTCACGCACACGGCAGGAAAAAATTATAATCGATACGTTTTACACCAAACTAGCAGGTGTAAACATTGACGGTTTACCTTTTAATTATAACAATTTTCCTGCTCAAAACTAAAAATTACCTTCGAAAATATACGCCTATTTAAAATTAAAAAGGTACGATTTGATTTAATATTCAATAAAAACCTCTTGGTTTATTATTTATTGTTGAAAACTCTCCTTGTGTTCGGCCATTGATTCCGAGCAAAATTTGCATCCGAATTTTTCTTAAATTTCTTCACTAGACACTTACGAGGGTGAATCAAGTGAAATCCGTGAAAGTGCACTAATATTTGAAAAGGATATCTCGCTGTCCTGTTAGTTGGCAATAGTGATAGCTTTGGTTTGATGATTGAGAGAAATGTAATGCCAGAAAGTAACAATATAGTGGAGCAATAGTGCAAACATGGCAGTTGCATTTGCAACATACACTACAGAGGAACATTGGTTTGTTGAGTAGTCAACAGGAGAGAAACATTGAATTTCATCAATGAGTGAATGATGGTGATTAATTTCTGTCACTCCAACAAGTTTACAAGTGAACTGGTCAGTTTCTAAACAGCATTATTTCTCTAAGAGACTCTCCTTGACGTGGTAGGCACACTTAAGTATTAACAACACTGATCTAAGGTCTAGTTAAATTCATGGTATCTATAGAATTATCTTGAACTTTTAAAGTGCTGGCCTATTTCTAATACACACCATGGAGATTGCATAAGACAATGATATAACATAATCTTTTTTATTCAAGAAGTTACGAAATTAAACGCATATAAGTTTCAAGGTTTTCATTTGACTCTTTCTAGAAAAAACATAATTTTTTATTCCATCAGTTTCATGATATATTTTACGTGTATGAGCTCTCAACCAAAACTTCTACATTAAATGTCTTCATCTCATTACATCAATCCTAGGATTGGTTTACTGCAGCCCTCCATTCTACTCTATTAATTGTCAATCCCTTCAATCCCTGATGCCTTCTCTGTCTTACGTCCTAATTAGTTTGTCCTATGTACATGTCTCTTTGTCTTCCTCGTGGAATCTTCCCTTCCATTTTTCCTTCTATTATATTCCTAATCAATCTATCGTGCCTCAATGTGTGTCCAATTCACTATTTCTTCTTTTGCGTGGAGTTCTCCATATGGTCCTATAATCTTCCGTTCTTCTATACACTTCCTTGTCCGTTGCTTTGTCTGCCCATTTAATCTTCAGCAGTCTCCTTCAGGGCCATGTTTCAAAGGCTTCTATTCTTTGCTTGTCCTTTTTCCCAAAGTTCCAAGTCTCGGAGCCAGAAAGCGCCATGCTCCACACGAAAGTCTTGACGAATTGTTCCCTTGTTTCCAGTCTTAGGTCTTTGAACATAGCAATTGCGTCTTCTTTATGAATTTGTACTTAGCTTGGGCTATTCTATGCTTAATTTCGGTCGAACTTCTTCCATCCCGTGTTATGCTGCTGCCCAGGTAGATGAAGGATTCCACTTACTCTAGTTTCACCCTACGAATGGTGATATTTGCCTTCAGCTTCTCTCTTCCGCACACAAGGATTTTAGTTTTCTTCTTGTTGATGTTAATATTATATTCCCCCAGCACTTGATTCGTAGCACTTAGAGTTGCTTGCAGGTCCTCTCGCGTTTCCACCACTACTGCGCGGTCATCTGGAAACCGGAGCATGTTGATTTCTTCTCCATTTACCTTGGCTCCTTTGATACCCAATTCCTGTGTTTCTTTTATTGCCTCTTCCAGGTATACGTTGAATATAGCTGGCGAGAGGCTGTCTTCTTCTCTTACTCATTTGTTTATTTTGGTTTCTATTTTTCTTCCGTTTTTCGTTTGCATTGTTGTAACCTGATTATTGTAGGGATTATGGGTAATTCATCTGTAGTTGTAGTCCAATCCAAGCGCTCTTAGTATCCTGAACATCTTGTTCCATTCGACGTCAAAGGCCTTCTCCACGTCCACGGCGTCCACATCCATATAATGGCTTATTTTCGTTTCTCATTTTTTCGGCCAGAACTCTCAGACTGATAATTGCCTCTCTTGATTCTCGGTTTTTCCTGAATTCAAATTGGTTTTCTGAGAGGTACCCTTCTACCCTTCCTTCTATTCTTCGGCTAATTATTCGAGTAAGGATTTTTGATGCTTGAGTCACCAGGCTCAATATTCTGCGTCTTCTGTCTTTACGCTGTCTTCTGGTATCTTTCCGCTGTCCTAGCTATCTTTTTATATTCCATAGAGGGCATCCTTTGCTTTGACCCCGAGTGCCTTGATTATTTCTCCATTTTTTTGTCAACTCCTGGTGCCTTATTTTTTCTGAGGTCTCCACGGCTCTCTCGAATTGGCTTCTTAATATTTACGGACTCCGATCGTCTTTACCTATCATTCTATCATTTTTAATTAAGCCATTTTATATCGGTTTGGGAGCTTGATATAGAACGTCAATGCATTCTTTCCACATATTCTCAATGTCATAATCTTCTATTAGTATTTTTCCATTAACGCTCAGATGTTTTGCGATTTTGTTTTTCCTTCCCCAAATTGCCTATTCACTAGTTTATAAGCTATCTCGCTACTTCCGTTTTTCATGTTGTCAATAATTTCCTCGCAGCAGCTTTCTATCCATTCTTCCTTTGCCTTCTTGCATTCTCGTATGACCTGGTTCCGCTACTGTTTATAGAGGTATTTTTCACACTCATTTCTTGGATTCTTGTATTTTCTTATTTCGTCAATGAGACCTCTTATTTGAGCTGTTTTCCATGGGTTCTTAGATGTTTCCGCCTTACTCACAAGGAACTCATCTGCAGCTTTGGTAATTATACTCTTTATTTCTTTTGATCAACCGTTAGGGCTGGTATTTCCATTATTTCCTTCTATTTCCCTTTCGATAGCCTTGGTGAACCTTTCTCTTACGCCCTTTTCTTCCAGTATCTTTGCATTCCATCTGGATCGTTGTGTTTCTTTCTTCGTTCCCTTGTATCGTAGTCTGCTGTCTATGATCACCTGGTTGTGATCAATATTTATATTTGCGCCGGGGTAGCTCTTACACTTCCTAACTTGGTTCTTCTGTCACTTCCTGACAAGGATATAGTCAATTTGGTATCGTGCTTTGTCTCCAGGGATCTTCTATGTGTATCTTCTTCTCGGATGTACATCAAAGATTGTATTTGTCACTACCATGTTTTTTTCGTGGCAGAATTCTATCAGTCTCTATCCTGCGGCCTTCCGTTTTCCCAATTCCAAGTATATATTAATATATAATATATATGAAGTATATAATACATTATTATAATACATAATTATATATATATATATATATATATATATATATATACATATAAAGTATGTAATAATAACCGTAAATATGTTAATGATATAATATTTCAAACTTTCAAGGCTTTTATTTTATTTAATTTTAATTTATTTTGATATATTTTTGAATGAAATCTCGAGGACAGTAAGCATCAAAATAAAGGATAATATTATTCTCTAGTTTTCGTAGCGATTAAAATGTGAAATGTGTCCTTAATATGATCCAATTCGGTGTTCAGTCTATAGGGAGAGACCCTACGTTTGGTCCTCGCCGTCAAACCCCCGTCTCGGGAGGGGGTGGGGAGGAGCGTCGGTCGTCGCCCGGGGGCGGATGGCGAATCCATCAACATTTAAGCGAAATTTTCCGTTATCACGCGGCCCAAAGGATTTGAAGTGACGGCTGGTCGGTAGTTTCAAGAGGGCTTTAGGGGACAATGAACGAGAGGAGGCGTGGAGTTGTATGGACAAACTGGGATTAATAGAGCGCGGTTCTGCCGCCGTAACCCTTTTCAGCTGTTAGCGGGGAGACCAAGGGTCCCCCTGGCGCTTCCGCTGAAGTGAGCCCCCACTGAGGCACTAAATTTGCGATCGGGCAGGATAAAATAGAATCGAAAGAGAAACGTGCTCGGAGCTAACCACTTAACTATTGGAAAAATAAACAGTGCAAGGAATGGAAATATTTTCTTAAAAGTAGGAAATGACGGTCTTGACATTGGAGGTGGGATAAAGCAATTTATAAATACAATTTGAAAATGTTGGTAGTCGAATCTCATTTTGCGACGCTGCTCTGAAGAGACTATGACCACATCACTTGAAGTACACCCCAGTTCACATGAGACTTTTCACCGTGTCTCCTGTGCTCCCTCATTGTTAGAACCGACTACAAAGGTGAACACTGACGCTGAGTTTCCGACTTTTGTGATGGTGGATGGAATTGACTTTGATAATTTTCCATAGTATTGAATTTAAGCGTTAATAATTTCAGTTAAGGATACGATAGTTGATAATAGGAGATCAATTAATTTCGTCAATTACGTATCGTACGGAAAATAAAATGCCATCAAAAAGTCTGTCAGAACCCATCTTGTAGTATTTAATTTGGAGGTATTTTTTGCTATACAACTGAAAATGTGACCTTCATTCATTTATATTCAATTATAATTTCTTTGTAGAGGTAGCTTGAGAAATGGAAAAAGACTTATCTACCTTACAGCACAATTAAAGCGGTAACACATGGTAGACAACTGACAATGATACAGTGAATATTGATTTGGATATCATGGAGAATAGGCAAGCATATAGTGGAATCGATCAAATTATCAGTCATTCCTTTTCAAAAAATTATTTAAATGTTATAATAGTTTATTAAGATACACGATAAACATTAAAGCTTAATTATTGTATAATACCTTAATAGAGTTTTAAAAGGGCGAATATTTTGATAAAAAGTTTGGCGGTATTTTAATCAATTACTTTGTTCTCATATTATTCCCATAGGTAAATTCATCAAGTGTAATTTTTTTCCTATTTTTCAGCCTTCACTCATGAATACAATTACCTTCAGATAAGGTATTTTCAATTTGATACGGTAACTTCAAAGCCTTAATGAGATAGATGGGATAAGGTCCTAATTATTGAATGATTCGAAAATAACAATGTGCAAATTTCCATTAATGCATATCAATAATCTTTAACAGGAACGGTCTCGGTTAACTCTCTAGGCATTAACAAATGATTCGACATTGAAAGCAGGATTAGCAGTAGTAATACATTGTTTGACTCCTCTCGCGAGGAGGTCTCCGGCATAGGAACGTTTCGATCCGCGCTCTGACATCAAAACTCGTTTCTCCCCAGGGGTCTCTTAATCTAGGCTTTCATGTCTTGTAGTACCGTTGAATATCCCTCCGTTTCTTCGGTCACGGGCAGTCCTGCGATGCTAATATTTTTCCTCCCCCGTACCTTTTGCCTCTTTCTTGCTCCTTGTGAAAAACTCGAAAGTGGTGGTGGAGACCAATCCCTGAAAAAGCACCCCGGAGGGCTTGTGCGCGCTTGCCTTCGCCGTCGCAAGGCTTTCATAAGACTAAAATTACAGGGGGAGGTGAAAAGGGGCGAGTTCGGTAGTGAGGGAAAAAATGAGGTGTGCAGACAGAAATGAAAACCAAAAGAAAACACGACTCGAACTCAGCTTATCCTCCGGTCTGAATGTATTGTTTCAAGCTCCTAAAGATCGCGGGAGGAGAGATAATGGACGATCGGGGGCTTAGTGGAAACGAGGTAGCGCAGGCATGATAGAATTCTCAAAATATGACTCACCTATGAATAAATTTGAATTTCAGTTGCTCACCTCATTGCTTTACAAAAAGAAACGAAATACGTTGTATGAAAAACGGAAAAAAAAGTGTTTACAAGTTTTACCAAAGTAGGAATTTAAAATTGCAGTGCTATATTCCGGTAGAGTTTGGAGATTGATATTTGTGTTAAAATTTCTAAGTATTATTGGTTGATATTATGATTCAATTACTAACCTAAATTCTAGCTTGGTTGTTCAGATTAGAGATCTTGCATCAAGCCTGACGACATTTAAATATTAAGAATATGTTTATATTCGCGTGGGTTTTCCAGAAAGGTTACGTTTCAAGTTCTTCAAAATTAATGCAAAGCATTGCCCAGTTGTGAATCCGTGGGTCCTCTGGCCAATACATCTATGGCATACGTTTTTGCTTATATGATCATCAGTTTTCTGTAAAATATTTTTAGTTTCCGGAAAATTTTTTATAAGCTACCAAGCAAGGATTAATCTTAGGTTTAGCGTGAATAAAATGAACACCTATTCATTATTTACTCAAATTGTTGGCTCAATTGTAAATAAATATTTTGGTATACATTTCAATGCATATTTTAGAAGAAAAAAAATACATATTATACGAAATATTTGAAAAAACCTATCTTATTTGTAATGGATTAGTTGCAAAAGAGATTTCTTGTGTACATGAAGACCAAATTAACTCTTTTATTTATTATTTAAAATAAAAAAAGTACAGGCGTTTATGTTTTTAAATAAAATAGCAACAATCTGTACTATGTCTACAGCGAAATTGTTGTATTTTTTATGCATCGCAGTTACCGTTTTATTTATTTTTCATTAGTTCGAAAGCAGCATTTCGGCCTTTACATCAGCCTTCAAATAATGATATAACAGTATTACAATTACATGCACCCAAGCCCTGGGTGGAGGAAAAACCTCCACGACCTCTGGGTTGGCTGACGAGGACGTCACTCCTCCACCACAGAGGTCGACAAAATTTCTTTGGAAACTTCTTTTTAGACTTCTTAATATAAATTAATACGTATCACGAGCACAAAGTCATAAAATATATACTCTGAATTTAAAAATGTTTTAATACGATTGATATAAAATTTCTATAATGTTAACGATTTTTATGTATTTTTCTCGATACCATTATTTTTATGTAATTTCTTTACAGCCAGCATTATAAGACGCACGTGCTCGAGACTTTCACTTCCGAAAATTGGAGATAGTTATCATCCCGCCCTGCTCACAAACTGTTTTCCCATAGCATAGACTTCCCCTTGGTAGTCAATTTCAGTTTAATGAACCTGTATCCGAAGGTGAAAAGGTTGACCATTAAAGTAAAAACCCTTCGGCTCCAATGGAGTCGCTCCCTGGAAAGCAAACGAGCGCTCGGTGTCGTTTGAGAATTGGGAACACGGCTGCTGTGTATTGGAAGCGATATCCTCGGAGGAATGCAACGATCGCAGTATTTGGGGAAAGTCCTGTTGATGGTTTTTTTATTCAATTAAACGGGACCGGTTGGGGGCGCTCCAAAAGTGCCTTGCAGCGTAGAGACAAACATTTCATAGGGCAAATTCTTGATTTTCCACCGAATGCCTTTTCATTTCGTAAAAGATAGGGAATGTCCTTAATGGGTATGGCAGGTCAGGAAAGCAATGCTTACGCTTCTTATGCCAAACTTATTTCCCCCTTCGCGCTAACGCCCCCGTCGCTTCAAATGGTTGCAGCGTCCCTTTCCTCAATTGACTTTGTTTTCCCTTCTACATCTTCCTTTTTTCAAATTCTAAGGCCCCTTTGGTCGTTTCCACTTAATTCCACGACAATATCCATGCTCCTTGACGGCGAACGATATTCTTATTGCGCGTTTAGAATTATACGGAGTTCGGGAAAACTCGGAAGAAGAGGTAGATGGAAATTCAGAATGAAAAAGCCTGATAGAGTTGCAGGAAAACCGGCAGCCCGGGGTATTGAATGGTAATTTATATGTTAACAAGCAATGGATGGGGAAAGGATTAGGAATAGGAAAGCATTGAAGTCAGGATTTGATAAAGAAGCGTAAACTAATTTGCTAAACATAATAAGCCCTATAAAACTTTGCTTTAAATTCAAGTGTTAAATTATTTTTGATCAAAGTTTTGGATTAGAAAGTTAAACGGCTTTTAAATAATTGCATGCATGTTTGGTGACATTTCTTAAAAATTTTAATGAACTTAATGGCGGACTTTAATACTATTCATCAAATTATTATTAAATTTCAGCTATAATGAATGTAATCTTAGCATCAATTCCCATACTAAAAAAACCAAGCTTTAGTATTAAAGTTTTAGATCTCGCAAAAGTGAATTCCAGTTTATTGACCATATGTTTCCGTTAATAATGCCACAGTTAAAATAGACCGCTAAGGGGGGTACATCAAAATGGCGCATCGACAGTTGGGATCTTGATATTCATTTGGGGGACTCTTAGGGTTTTGATAATGACATTATAATGCCTTATGTTTCCATGAACACCATGTAAATTATTCCCATTTCCATGTTGGTCACATTTAAAGCCACGGTTATTGCCTTAGTCCTCATTTTTATGGACGGTATTCAATAGCGTCAAACCTCAGAAATCATATGGTGACTCATTATCCGAGCTCGGAAATCATGTGTAAACGTGATGAAAACCAAAATTATTCGCGCGGCTGAATTTCAGTGGACTTAAAAGCCGCAGATATGAAGTTCGGGGTCTAATATTTATTTATCTAGGGGACAAATTCAACATATGCGTCTCTCTTGCCTAAACCTCAACGCCGTGTGTCAGGATCGGGAAATACGTGGCATGTCCAGAAAGTAACATGCGTTTAGACTTAACTTGAGGGTGGGTAGAGCTAGAGCCAACATCTTGGTGTTTAAACTTGCCTACATTGTATACGCATCCTGCTGTGCTAAAGTACAGACTGTAGTTCCTCTACTATGCTCACTGCGAACTGTTAAAATGTGTCTGCAATAGAAAATCCTTCGAGTTGTGAAGTGCGATGATATGATAAGGTTTTTACTTGCAAAAAATCACAATCCAATTGAAATTCTTAAGCTACATTGTGAAAGTGTACGAAGACGGAATAGTGAGCGGAGGCTGAGTGAGACATTGGTGCATTCACTTTAAAAATGGCCGCAGCATTGTTCACGACGAGGACCGCAGTGGTCGGCTTAGCTTTGTTACGGATGAACTGACGGTGAAAATCAACGAATGAATTGTTGAAAATCGCCGATTTACGATTACGGATCTATGGCTTCACTTTCTTCAAATTTAGTCTAGTGCATTAAATTGAAGCGGGAAATCGTAACTATTACAAGCTTTGTACCAAATGAGTGCCGAAAATCTTGACGTAAAACCTCAAAAAACAGCAACACAATGTTAATTTTACAAAAAATTAATTGGAAAATGTGTTCTGTAGCAAAGAAATTGCTAAATATTTACATATTCAAACATGAGATGAAAGTCTTCAAAATGGAGTTTCAAGATAAATGCGGAAGCCATTGTGTGCTATTACCATAGCAGGAACTGTGATGTTGATCTGTTCTTATATTGTAAAGTGGCAGGATAGATTGTTATAGCAGCAATGTTTCATGTGTTTATTTCACTTGCTAACTGTATGGTAGCTGTTTGTAATATAGGGCTGCTGTTAATTGGTGGAACATCTGATGTTGGGATAGTGTGTTGGTAATATTTACATGGCAACGGATCTAATGTCCTGTGGTTGTTCTGCCTTAATGTGATAGGGTGTCAATGAGAGTCCTTGGAAAGTTCTTTTGTAGAAGCATCCCCTCGATAATTCAACGTTTTTTGTCAGTTAATTGGGTCACAAAGATTAATGGCTCTCTGTTTAATGATAGAACGGTAAATTTATTTTTTTTGTGGTTAGAATAATAATTTAAATGTCTCTCAGTTTTTTGTTTGTTTCCATCAATCCAGTGATAGGTCCAACGGGATTTTACATAAGCATATTTTACACGGCTTCAATAAATATAATTGCAATTTACTTAAAATTGCTCTTCGCTTCAGGCAAAAACCTACCTGAATTCCAGGAAAAAAATTAGCCGGTAATTTTTATCGTAACATCTCCAGGAGCATTTGTTGATTTTTGGCTAATTCTTCTGACTAAATACTTTAATCTCACTAAATTTCCTTAGGAATTGGTACAAGTTTAGTTAAAAACGGTTGATATCAGCACAATAGGGAGGGAATAGTTTTCCGTACAGCATTGAAAATATTTTATTAATTATTATAGGGATATGGAGTATATCAATTATAACAACTGAGGTATATGTTTGTTGATATTATTTATTACTTTTCTACGTTCAATAAGAAATATTTTCACGACTCAAAGGTTTACAAAATCAATACCATGACACATGTTGGTTGATTTTTAAAGGAAGATTATAAAATAGGGTTCTCAGATAGACAGTAGAGAGGATTCTTAATTCACATCCAGGTGTCTCCACCTTTTTTTAAGATTTTATTCAATACTACATTGCTATTTTTTCTGACAAAGGTAAACATTTGGCTTCTACAATGCAAATTTGTGTGATTAACATCATGCACATCTGTGGAAAATATTAATGTTCATATTCTCCTTAAAATTAAGTGCAATGCTGCTATATAGAAAAATAGAAAACTACCGCATTGGTCCACCTAGAGGATGCAGTTCTCACTCTCGCACTCAAACTTATACCACGGTGCATACATACTGGAAAATAGCCCGGAGGTAGAATATTTCGGCTCATGAGTCCCCGACTGAGACATTTTTGAAAGGAGAAGTTCGATACTACCCTTTCCAGGTCCGTGCTAAAAAGACGTAACCTGATCCACAGTGCATCAAACTGTTCTTCCATTTCGTAAATCCCTTCACTCTGCCCAACAGGCTTATCTTTTTTCTCTCCATACCATGATTCTCTATCATATTATTCAGCGTCCCAACACCAATAAAAATACCCTTCATCCTCTTTTATGCTCCATTTGGACCTCTCCCAGCATTTTCATTTCCTTTCCTGTCACCCATAGCATTTCACCTTTTCAACCTTTCTCCACGCCCACATTTTAAAAGTGTCCTTTCTACTATATTTAAAGTTGACTTCCACGCATACTTCCGAACCGTGCAAAACTACTGTTCATATCAAAGTGTTCACTTATATTTGTTAACATCCTATTTCGACGTCCAAACTCTCGTATCCCCCTTCATGTTAGGCACCTCTTCGTTTGTTTGTACGTATTTGGATAGTTTAATTAATTAATAATTGAGAAGTATTGAATGTGAGAGCTGAAATTGTGATTAAAAAGACGCGAAAAACTGAGTGAAATTGATGTGTCGAAGACGGTTGAAGGAAGTTACCATGTGACTTGAACAAATGCAATGTGTCGGTTTTCATTTCAATAAGTGTTTCAATAGTTGAGTCGCAATGCGCTCTAAACTCCTTTATATATTTATCAAGTAGTACAGATAAACTACAGTCCAGAGCGGTCCACAGACATAAGAAATAAGAAGATGGACCAAGATAGGTTCATACTACTCCTATATTGTATTTAATCAACTAAAACAGAATAAAATATTCATGTTGAAAAATTTAAACATCAATAGAGAATCAGGCGAAGAATATGCGCTTAAAATGTTATTAATGCTATCCACGTGTCTCATTACTGATAAAGGAACAGGTAATTCTTGCAAATTCGAGAATATACAGGTAGTATTTTCTAGAGAATACACCTGTAGTATGAATCTAAAACTTACTTTGAGACTGTGATCATTTGGTGTACCCTAATGTTTCGCAGATGAGTTTCTTGCATTATGAAATGAAGGTTCGTGTCTCAATTAAGTATAAAGCTATACCTAAAGGAATTTCACTCATTAATATTGGAGAGTTAGTACATAGAAAACACCTCACTTAAAATACAGTTATGGCGATTCAAATATATCTTCTAATTCAAGTACAAAAATTAATATGGAATGCTGAGTCATTTTAGTCCATCATCAATATTTAGAATATTTTAAAATCGATAATTAACACTTAGTGATCTTATTTCATCTTGGTGTGCGTGGACCGCCATGTTGGCATTCTCCACGGCGAGCGGCTTGTCGTCACGGTCTTCGACTGGTATTGTTGAGGTGGTGGGGCTGTTCCTTTGGTAGAAGGCCGCGTTGGCGGTGAGTAGATCGGCCGCAGGATTGGCAGAGGCTTGTTGGGACGAAGGAGGAGTAATAATAGGCCGTTAATTTGACGCATGGAGCAGCGGGGTACGTAGCCGTGTCAGCCCAATCATCGGGAGTGTACATTACATTTCCACGAAGTGCATGATTTTTTTTCCATGTCGCCACTTGAATACGAGGTGAAATTCAAGTCTTATATTCACGGCTGGGCGTATGTTGGGAGGTCGTGATATGAATGCTTGATATCTAGGTTTATAATCATGCCGTATGTTCATAGTATCATCATAATCATAACATATTTCAATATATGATTTCCAAATGTGTTTTCGGTCCTTTATTGCTTATTGAATTTCACCACCTATTTATTGAGTGTAGGTCGACGGAACCCCAAATTTACTCGAATTCAGCTGTAATTTAAGTACAATTTGTTACCTCCAGAATATCCCAGATGCGTGTCAAATTTTCATTCCTAAGAGTGCATCATCGAGGCATATCGCCGTAATTAATGTTGGACATTGAATTGCGTTTCCAAAAATCTCATTTCATCAATCCATTAAACATTTGTTTTATTGAAAACTGGTTTTCCCTTGGTACGGGTTTTTTCTGAGTGCTGAAAGTCTAAAACAAAGTTTGAAAAGATGCCTCTACCTCTCGTTTTTCTATCCTTATTATCCCTAGAAGTGTAATAATATATGTATTTGTCCAGGAGCATAATCATACATTCATATAAATACTTGTATTGCATCAGAAGAATATGGAATAGAGATGTGTATGGATGTTTTTATTTTGAAAAATATATTTTGATATTGCAACCATTTAAGAAATTTGTTCATACTGCGCGTGGAAAAGAATTAATGAGGAAAATTTTAGGAATTTTTGCTCGCGAAGCGCCCCTGAATAACTTCTTATGAGAGAACATTATATATATATATATATATATATATATATATATATATATATATATATATATATATATATATATATATATATATATATATATATATATATATATATATATATGTATGTGTGTGTGTGTATATATATATATGTGTGTGTATATATATGTTATGTATGTATGTATGTATGTATGTATATAACTTTTGGACGGCACAATAGAACAGAATAAAACAGATAACACGTAAAAGGAAAAAACGTAAAAACTCGAGAACTCGCGAATCCGCATACATCCTATATTTCCGATCCTTTAAAATTCCCACCCTTAACCGCCATCTTTAATTTCCTTCCCAACAGTCCCTATACCTTCCGCCCCCCTCCCCTCCCCAGGCACTCTTCCCTCAAAACCTCTCAGTCTGACCTGAAGAAGGCCTCGGAGTAGGCCGAAAGCTTAAATCATCTACAGTGTGAGTGTCCTTTTACGTGTTATCTGTTTTATTCTGTGTTCTATTGTGCCGTCCAAAAGTTATATTGCTCTCATGAGTACTTCCGCATCATCGATATATATATATATATATATATATATATATTATATAAATAAATAAATAAATATATATATATATACTATATATATTTGTATAAGTGTGTTTAGGCGTCTGTGCATAATTGTTGCTGTCATCGTTATTGCAATCAATCTCTGTAAAAATTCAACATGGCTCAATGACATTTCCCCTCACTGATTTATAACCATTTTCAGTTATCTCGAAACCAATTACGGTGACATGGGACATTCAAGGGTTTAGCAAATGTGGAAATGCTTCATTGCAGTTTGCACCCAATCATACTCGTATTTTCCAAATTTATGCAAAAACAATAAGCAATTCTCGTCTTACTTATTACTACGACCGCACTGCGTACGCTGGCTACCGCTAGTATTAAATCAAGGCACATGTGAGAAATTTTTCCCAAATGATGTATTTCATTGTGCGACTCGCCACAACATTGATGCAGCATCACCGTTTCAACTGTGATAAACCTTCATGTTCACTACAATAAATCTTCCTGCCTCTCCCTAACTTCCTCACACGCCTTCCACGTTCCAGGCTAATTCCCTGCACCAACCCTCTGTGCTAACACCTCTCACGCTTCACTTCTGTCCTCTCTCATCACATCTTCCTCTCTAATCGTACCCTCCGCGTTGGCATGACTCCCTATTCAAAATGTACACTGTCCATCTATTGATATTGCCCAACAGCAATATCTGGATCATAAATTAAAAATGCATACGTGAAAATACGAAGTGATGAATTTATCAAACATAATATTTTTAATATATATCCACTGGATATTTTTATCTAAGATTGGGATATACGACATTTGTCTATGAGTGGAATGCACAGCAAATTTTTCGAGTTCGCGAGCCTGGTTAGGATCAATTTAGTGAATTTATATATTACGTCGTGTATTTTAATGACTTTATGTCCATCATGCATGCATAAATTCATTAATAAACAATTTACAAAATTAAATTTAGTGAAATTAATATTAAAACTTTCGTATGCTAACGTAATTATAACGTGAACATTCTAATTTCCTTCAATTAAAAACAATTAAACTGCAATTATGGATCACATAATTCTCAGTGACAGTCCATATATTCGTAATACCCGTAAGTGGTGGGCTTCGAGTTGTATACTACTGCCCTGGGAGGAATTATAGAAGTATTTGTGAATTATTTGATAATTAAATACGTAATAGTGGTGCGATCATATTTCCGCCGGAATGCTCTAGTAACGGTTCTGAATTGTGGTGTAGACCTATCTTATTCTAAATCACCAATATTATTTCAAATCATGTTGGGTCAATCTTGTCTGTCTGCCTCTATTTTTATTTTCAGGTCCGCGTTGGTCATGTCTAATATTGAATAATGTGTTCGTCTATTCATTAACTTGCTCATCTCTCTTTTCCCCAACGAAATAGTGATGTGACTAGAGAGATGTACTTTGAAAAAGGTGTATAAATATAATCTAGGTAATGGAAAGTTGGCTGAAGGAATCTTTGTGCTCTTGATACTTTCTACAACGAGATCATTTCCACCCAGATGGGTGCAATGGGTAAGGTTGTCTTTTATGCAGTATTATAATGCAAGTAATTTGTCTGAGTGGATTTTGCGGAACGTTATTGTCTCGGCCATCGGAGCATCTTATATAAGATGATAATTAGTTCTTCTCTTCTAAGCTGTTTCAAATAGTATATTAAAAACTAGTTTCTTCTGCAATTCGTGTAATTACGTTTAATGTTTCCATAGTTCTAGTGTTTCGTTTGATTTGTCATTTCATTGGTTGTCTAACACTTTTTCAAAGAACTTCATTTAGGTTTACAATATACATGGTTCTCCACGATAAAAAGTTAATTTTAGCGGTAGGGCTAAGTTTTGGATAAGATAAATGGATAAGGTAAATCTATCTGCCTCGCTATCCTTTTCCAAATGGGACGACTTTCATAAAATGAGGAATAAGAGCGAATTTTGAGGTAAAGTATATTAGAATATATTAGGCGAACTATAGTCGAGGCGTCGATTCCCCAAAATTAGTTGATGTATTCTCTTTTGCTCGTTCTCTACTCTAGATTATATCTGTAAGGTAATGAGCGTTGAGAAAGAAAAAGGGAAAAAGAGAGAGGAGTGAGCAAATGAAGATGTATTGATATTCAAAACGAAAAGGAATGCTAATATTCCCTTGTAACTCACCCATGCCAAACTTTATCTCTTCGTTGGATATTGGCCACAATGATAAGCCTTATCATTGAGCTTATTCGCTTTTATATTTTATCGGCGAATAAGACTTCTCAGAGGTCAACAAAGGTGTATTTGATTTCATATCGATCGATATTGTAACCTAAGTTGAAATAGCAAAGCCAGTATTCCGTATATTTGTGGGAAATAATACTTATTCACGACGTTTCATAATTAGGCTAGCTAATTAGCAGCGTATCAGGAGTATAGGCTTTTTCCCGTTCCCCAATGTGAAGTGGAAGTCCCCCAATCTAAAGGGAAGCGATTTCCTCATCCAGAGTATGCGAGGGTGATTTGAGCATGAATCACCTCGTAACGGTTACAGCCGAGAAAATAAAGAATCAAATATATTTAATGTTCACTATATATTGATTAAACCTGAAGCACGAATTATAGCACATTAATTTTAATTCCTGACTAAATAAAAATTTTAGTATCGCTCTTTACTGTAAATGTCTTCGCCTTTTCATATTTACATAACATTAACCATTCTAACCAATACGATGTAAGAGTGAAAACATATATTTCTACATTTTTGGGAACTTCTCATGCGTCTTCAGTTATATACGGAAATTAAATTCCTTTCGTCTACTTCCAGGCACTCATATGGCAGCTCTCCAGATAATATGTACGATGTACTCCTCTAAACAACATCAGATGCCGCATCCCATTTACCTGTGGAAAAACATTTTTGTCAACGGTTGTGTGCAATGGTGAGTTCAGAAAATGACAGTTACTCTCTTGTGATTTGATCGATATTTATAGACTTTGCAGGACAATTCTGATAAATTCAATTCTTCAAATTGTACTATTCAATTTTGAAGTAATTAAGTTATGATGGAAAAATATATTAGAATATAGAGTTCAATCCATTCAAAAAAGGTCAGGTATTTTGGACCAGTTTTTGTCCATAAAATTTGCGGGGAAAAATTTTCGAATCACCATATGAGCTCTGATTTTAAAATATTTTCCTTTTAGAGTGTTATGAAGAAAATACAATGAAAACATATGAAGGAGTGTTGATTTACGTTGCTTTGATAACGTATAAAATTCGTGACAAATGTAGTTGTCCAATCGAGAAAAGATCTGAGTGTGTCAGAAGAAATTCGCTATATTTTGACATATTATGACAAATAGAAATCAAGTGTGGGATGGCTCTTGGAGAACCAGATAGCGATCCAAAACACTTAGGAACGAGGAAGTGAGAACAACATGGCTCAGGCCAGAGTTTTTAGGACTTTGCTTTGCCTTGAATTATTAGACCACCACGAGATAATCAGGGAAAAATACTTCGTAATAGATCATTTCTGATCCCTTGAACATCGGACATGTCAACTAAATTTGAATCAATGAGACGTTGAATATTAACCCACCCTTACGTAAGTGTTATATAATTTGAAATGCCGTAAGACGCATTGGATTTATTGGACCCATTAAACAGTATTTACCTATTTATTAATTGTTTCAAGACCTGCATAAAAATAATTTACCATTCATTATCTCTTATTTTAGTTTTCGGAATAAATACAGTGCCACAATAATGCCACAGCTTATCGCATGTTTCTATCAATGTGTAATGCATCATTTGTGAAAAAATCTCTTTTTGTAATCCACTCAGAATCAATAATTTGCATTAATAATGGTTATTATGCATCTACATAATTCACCACAAAGCGCCGTAAGGGCGTACGACGGGGGGTGTTAAGCCACCACCCGTCAAATAAAACAATTTTTTTGACTTGATAAGAGTTATTAGGGGAGGCAAGCGACAGTTACGGTCATTAGCGTCCAATAATTTGTTCACCAAAATTATTTTTGCAAAACGTTTCCCTCAGATTATTTTTAAATACTGTTTTCAAAACACAGAATCACTTTTCTTGGTTGTATTTTACGCAGGGATCGATTATGTTCTTCATATAATAGATTCACCATTTCCTTTTCTTAATGTCATAATTTGGTTATTCTCATAGCATTACAGCCGATTTTACCAACCTTCTGAACTCCTGACATTGAAATTTTTATCGAATATATTGCCATGGAATGTTTCTTTTATAAAACTAAGTCATCTCATAAATAATTCATGTGAGAAATCTCATTGAGACAAGATATTCTAAATTTAAATAATCTGAAAATATGACGCAAATGGATTCGCACGCGTAATTAAGGAGCATTAAAAAAAACTAGCATACGTATTCGCTCTGAGTCTAGCGGGCCCAAGTTAGTACAACTACCAAAAAAATACATCATACTAGCTGGAATAATTTGGAGCTAAACGGAGTGGATATCTCTGACACATTAGTCTTCAGTATCCACATCTAGGGTGTAATTCAACTTAAAACAGGGGAATAGATCAGTTGGACCCATGCGTAGCCAACGAGGGCTAAGAATCGTACTAACATGGCATGTCTAATAAAGTCGTAATAGCATGCCTTATTTCAAGTCGTTCGGATATAGAGATCAGAATATTGAGGTTTTTCTATTTCATCTCAGAATAATATCGGCTTCCCTTTCCAATATAATAGTTGGTCTTGTCTGACGTATTATTGATTATGTGAGTATTTATTATAATTATTTTTGCTCATTTTATATTTTCTTAAATTTATAGGAGCTACTTAGCTATGAGATACTAATTGTTTTATTGAAATCAATTGCCTTCTAGCTCAGATTACAAAAATAGGAATCCGTTGTAATCAAGGAACTATAATTTTTATATTTTCGGCGAATGATTTCACATTCAGCAATGAAGCTAATTGCACGTTTGGGTGAAGATTAGAAATTTGAATGTTTTTAATGAGGGGAAACCTACAATAGCTACCTAAGTACGAAATACCTGTCACGCAGTATCAGTTAATATGAGGCCATGAAGAAACTTCAATTTCCCTACGGTTTACTTGTTGCCCAAAAAATAAATATCCCGAAATTAATTTTTTAAAAGACATTATGTAAAAGCTAAGTCGTCGTAACTATGGCATTTAAAACTAGAATGATGGGTATCCTGAAGTTGGTTTCTCAGATTCGGAATAACATCTCTCGGACATTTTCATTCGGAGAAGAAAATTCTTTCGTGACTTGTTGTCATAAAAGGGACTAAAAATGTCCACAGGGGTATCCCAAATGGGCTTTTGATAAACGACATACTATACCTAAAATCAAATGTACTCCACGATACCTACCTTCTCTATCCCTCGATATACTAAATATATCCTCAAGATTCCCATGGAAATCCAAAGATATGTGCAGAATGTTCTATGGAAATCGACGTAAAATGTGTGCTCTCTATGGAAAATTCTATAGAAAATCAGATATGATTTCCATATTTAGATTTCGTGTTATTTTGCTCTAACGTGTTATTTTGCTAGTGTTTGGCGTATGGTTCCATCAAGAAACGTTTGAAATGGAAATCCGAGAGGGGAATAACTTAAGGAGAGCATCTGTATGCAGGCTTCAATTTCAATCGTGCACCTAAGGATGCTGTCAATCGTATGTCTTTTGGGCAAAAATTGGTGATAACTTGGCATGTCTTCTTCCTTTATTATTTATGAGCATTTCTGTATACAGCAAGTTAACCCGACGAGGCATATAATTACTATGACGCTAGAGGCGATGATCACCCCAAATACATCGTCTCGTAAACTTCAATCGCACAACGGACTGAGGTGCCTGAGAGAACCATTCGTTGATTTAGACCCTATATTTATGTGTTCGCTGCCTTTAATATTGCATCCAGTGGAGAATATTGATATTCTTCTGGGTGGATTACATTAGAAGAAACATGTGTACTATAATCCGTGTCGGTAGTACTGTTCATATCGTACTAAGGCTGAGAGAGCATTCACTCCACATTCAGGATGGCGCTGTTTACACCTCTTTTCTTACCAATTATTTTGTATTGTCAGAGCAATGTTAGTATGAAATACCTATATTCAGAATACTCATAAATGAGACAGTCTCAGATGTAAATCAGGGTACATCTCTAGTAGTGGGAGGATTGACGAAGTATCAATACTGCAATTTCCGCATATAATGTTAATGTTCACAACCACGGCGAGTGTGTAGGCACTTGGTCAAAATTCTCTTAAGTTTCAGAATAATAACCGAAGTAGCATAAAGATATACCAAGGGAAGGAAGCCGGAATGGCTGACCGAAATTAACAATATATCTACGATTTATAAACTCTGGGTTTGGTGCACTTTTCTGGGTTTGGGAGAGCTTGCTCAAAGCCGAAAGTTAAAACTCTGAAATGTGAGTGTCCTTTCAAGTGCTATCTATTTTATTTTTATATTCTATTATGACGTTCAAATGCTATATTGCTCTCTAGTGTGCTTCTACATTTATACACACATGTATATATGTATATTAGCGTTTTCCCTCAACCTTCTTTCCTCTTTTTCCTGCTTCCAAAAATTTGAGATAAAACTTTAACAGAGAACTGTTTTACACCACCACGGTTTGTTTTTACTTTTACCTAAGTATGATGAAGTTTGCAGCGCAGGGAGAAATTTGGTAATTAATTAAAAAATTAATTTTTATCACTTTAGGAAAGAGATGGATTTGAGAAAATCTATTATTGAATGATTCCATGGTATGCTAACAAATCGAATGTCAAATGCATAATTTATTGTTTTAGGTGTTTAAAATAAATGCATTTCTTTCTACTACCGTTTGTTAGATATTGTATCTAGCGTTCACGTTATCCAGTGGAAACGGATATTTCCCCTTTAAGTCTCTTCTTTGACTAGAGGCAAGTAATTAGTATGTATTTACAGCTGATCGAATGACTGTTTATTTTAATTCCCGGGACATATCAACTCGGTAATAGTTCAAATAGTAAATATAGCGTTTAGAAACGTTTCTCAATGATCCTTGATATATTGTTTAAAGTCTCAAACTATCCGAATATTTTAGCTAATAATTCTGATGTACGGCAATATCGTTGAAAGAGCTATAAGTTTGTGGAAGTAAAACAGCAAAAAAAAGGAAAAGAGAGACAAACAGTAAGACAGCCATAACGCCTTCAAAGTTCTTCCTTCGCAAATGTAAGGAGAGGAATGGTAACGAGAAAAGGAAAATGATGTAATTAGAATGTGAAAATCATAAACTTCTATTTTAATATGAGTATTGAGGAGTGCAAATTAAATACGAAGTCAGTGGGAATAAAGAGAAGGTAAAACTCTTGTCGTGAATTTCAGGAATTAGAACCGAAATTGATATAGCCATCTTGAAACTAGAAGACTGCAGGTAAGAATAAATGTGAGATTTTAAGTAAAAAATACTTTCTCGATGCACAAGCACTGAACGACTGGTAATATTATGTATATTGGCCATAAAAAAGTTATAAATCTGAAATAAATGAAACTTCAATTTAAGTTTCTAAATAGCTTTAGATATGGATGCATATAACTGTACGCAATCAATCATCAGCATTTGTAGAACGTATGCCTATCGATGAGACATGGTGATAAAATAGTATCCGAGCATCGAAGTTATGATCGTAATAAATAAAATGTAAAAGTTAAGTATTTCACCCGGGAAATGCTTTTTATACCCGAGATATTTTATAAACTGTTAATGACAGTGGTGTTTTATGAGCATTTTGTAAACAGAAATACCAATGAAATTTGTGTGACGGAGTGAAAAAAAGTATTTGATTCACATAGATACGATTGCCCCGTCAAAAACTTTTTTTTAAATCCGTTTTCAATGTATCTTTTCTATCATTCCAAAAGCTGTGGACTATCTATCTATCATTTCATTTTCTCTCGTTACTCTATGTTGATTTTGCAATAACTGCAATGCAAACAAAAGTTTTCGTGAGAAATATGTTTTTATAGGCTTAAGTGCCAAATTAAATTCTGTTTAATATAAATTAGTTTTATGGCTAAATAAAATGTAGGTTTTTTGAAATAAATGTCAGTGATTCGCAATGGATGCAAATATCTTCAAAATAAAAATTAACTATTTAATTGGTAAAAAGCTAAGAGAAGAGTAAATCAACGCGGCAGAGCATTTGAAATATGGCACATGGTAATCAGCTTTTATAAATACCTGGTGTAAAATGGAAGTAGACCCCGTTATTTCGAAAGAAAGAAAGGAAGCCCTCCACTCACATATATTGTCACAACGTTCACCCGTATCCTCAAGTCTCTCATCTCGACTTCTCTCCAAGGCACTTGAGCTCTAAGGTCGTCGCCGAGGCCCTCGTCGGACGAGGAGGGGGGATGAGGGAAGGGAGAATGGGAGGGCCGCGCTCTCCACGAACCCGACCGGACTGCCGCCTTAAGATTCGCGGCGTCACTCCCCCTGCACGTCAATCCAGACGTAATTAGCAAGGGCCTCGAGCCGCACGCTCTCGCCTGTAATGACAGTTGACCCGGCATGCAGGGCGGGTCGTGCCGTTTTGGTGGGGGGGGGGGAGGGGTGAAGACAGCGGGCGGGTTGGAGGGTGGGGAAGGGTTGGAGTGTGTGCCTGGGTGGTATCTCGAGAGTACAGCGGGGAGAGTGGGGCCGGGGCGTGCGGCGGAGGAAGTCGAGAGTTGCTTCAAGTCGGAGGGACGCTGGGGGAAGGGGGTAGAGAGCCGAAGGGGGTCAGATATGGAAAGAGTGATAGGGGAGGGGGAAGGTGCTGGAGATGTGGTGCTGGGATTGGAGGAAGGGAGGACGAGGGAGACTTGGAGACGGAGGAAGCTCAAAACAGTGAAGAAGAGGTCTCGTTTGGTGTTGTGTATAAGGCTGAGCGAAATATTAATTGGAAATCGAAAATGCGTCAGCGCATACTAATAACAATATAAAAGACAGTGATATCTCAATTTAATCTCATAATATTGCACACGTTTTGACTTTGTTTCTTGATGATACTTTCCAAGAAACGCATATGTCACTTTCTACACCTTGATCTATATTTTACATCAATGTGAATTATTTCGATCCTATTTCACTCATCAGCCTTGATATCACTACCCCACTGTCGAGGGACCTAATCAAAAAATGAATTCCACTGTACTTTGTTAATATAAAATATAACAATTGTTCATGTCTGTCATAACTCCCCAATGTATCGCAGTAATTTAGAGGCCAAGTTGTGAGTAGTGCTTCCGTGGTTGTCATTCTAGAGGTTATGAGGTCGGACCGTGACAATTGGATTCCCTTTCCGTTGTAACTTGGAAAGCATCTCAAAATTGAGGACCAAGGTCAGTTGGAATGTTGCTACTGCCAATTTATTTTGTTGAAATGCAAATTGCTACGTCTTCAACTATTATCCTATTTATTCTAACCACAAACAAGTTACTCGGAGGTGTGAGCTTTGAAGCAAGCATATTATATTTTACGTTGGACAGTTTATCGCACAGTTGGGAGACAGAAAATACTTTCAGATCTTCATTCAGGTAGATTGACCGTAATATAACTATCGTAAATGTAAGTAAGATAAGTGGGTAGATAAATTCCGTGGAACACATTTCAAACTTGAATCTGCCCCTCCTTTAGTTTGCAAATTTAGGGTGGGATCGCCAATTTACTTATGCTATGTTTACTGCGACATATGATATAAGGTTTGTGTATTTATGAAATTACTACTCTTTTAAAGCTTACAGGGTCAGGTTTCACTTCGTGGAAGTTTGGTATATCCATTAAATTAAATAGAGAATGTACTTTTCCACACAATTTATCGTATTTTGTTCGGTGTAACACAAGTCACCATGATACGGCGTCATCAGGAGCCAATTTGAGATAAGAAACAAGTGTATGCACATGTTGTGTTTATATAGACACAGTGTGATGGTTGGGAGTGACTTGATGCTGAAACGAAATTGATTATCTTGGGAAACGGTGACCAATAGGAAGTCAAATTGTAGTAATTCTGATGAAAGGGTGGGATGACCATAAATCAGGATGTTGGTCAAATGTGGGGAAAAGGGTTGTGGTCAATGAGGTGGGCGATATACTAAATCAAATAAATTATGTGAAATTTACGTTCTCTCTTTTATTTTATTTCTATTATTTGCTTATAGCTGGGTTCTTCCAGACATAATCTGAATTTATGGACTCACTAGGCTCCCTCTCTTTTCAGTGAAAATATTGTATTCTTAAAAATATGGATGCAATAAACGCGGAACTCTAGGGTGCAGAAATAGCTCAGTACGTGTCAGGTCGCCAACCTTGGCACCTCAAGCTTCATCGTATCTTTGTGAAACCGAAGGCAGCAGAGTGAAAACATACTAAATGGCGTCCTCTCTCTTATATGTGTGGATTCATATCTATGCTGCGGACTGATGAAATGATATTAGGGTATATGCACCATAACCCATCATTGCAAAATTTGAGTTGACGGGCTTTGATTGGATATATTGCTGAAATTATGATATCATTTCTTTCGTTGATTTACTTTGTGACTTTTAAATTTTGCATAGAAAACTAGGAGTAATCACGTGTCATAGAAATCACATGTCGTGCGTATTTTGATCGTGCGTAATTGAGTCGTGCGTATGGATTTCTCCCCTCTCCCCAATCAAGTCTAGTCCCCTATTATCTGGTTCACACTTAATCTCTCTAATTTGGCTGGCAGTGTCTGTCTTGCCTTTGTACGACGGGGCTAATGATGCATTTTCAATATCATCGCTAATGAGACTTTCCAATTTTTGCAAGAGTAATTCCTAACCTAGTTCCTTTAATTATATTGATACACTAATCAGATTATCATTACAAAGTTTAGCTAATATAGCTACTCTATACTGTACGAGATATGATTCGGCAATCAATACATTTGATTTAAGTAATTTTCTTTTCTATTTGAAGTATAATATTTAAAATTATGCGTCTAATCTTAGCGGATGTAGAAGCTTGTTTAATTGATCATAGAGTAGGATGGATTGACGAAATTGACAAAAAGATTGTGTACAAGTTTCTGTCCCGGACTATTGGGCCTGATCATAACCTCTATTCTAGTCAGTCAGGCAATTAATCTTGGGAAACCATGACGAAATCCTTCACTCCTGTTTTGGACCGGAATTCTTTGTGTATAGGAATAGGATGCAAGAATCTTTATCACTCCGATTACATTAATAATTGTCTAAAGTGTCCGAATTGATGTACTTACAAGATATTTGTTTCTATATACAATTCTTATTATAGTTTTCTTACATACTAATTATATATTATTGATTGAATTAATGTTTTCGCTGTCTTTGAAAAGTTTTTAGGTGGTCACTTGACTCATTCATTCAAGGGCATGGAATTGAATATTGAAACAGATGGTTACCCAGAGAATTCATATTTTTTATAGGACATTTACTTAATCATTGAGAGAAAGTAAGAAGTTTTCTCAAATGTTTTAAAGTAATGGGTGGCCCTCCACCAAGACAGCCCCGCAACTTCTGACCTTTCTCTTCATGAATTTACATTAATTTCCTTTACACCGTTCCCTCTTTGAGTACGCAAAGTTAGAAAATCTCGATTTAAGGTTATTCAAGGATATTAACTAACTTTCATTAATTTCTTCTACAGATTACATATTTTGATATATGTATTCTTCTTTCATATTCATTGGTTCTCTTCTTCTCCTAAGATTTTAAATTCCCTGTGAATTTCATAGACTTCACCGAAGAGGTTTTTGGTCTCCCTATTCCCCCCACACCATTCTCTTCTCGTGTATTATTTAGTATGATGAGTCAGCTCTCAACCATTCTATTACTGTAACAAAACCAACGCATTGCGCTTTTATTCGAGAATTTAATACACAACATTTATTCAAAATTTATTATTATACATTCTTGCAAACGGGAAGTAGTGCTATGAAATATGCCCATCGTTTGCCATCAAGGCAAAATTGCATAAAACTGTCAACCACTTCACTACATTTTGAACACAGACTGACAACTTGGTAGTATATTCCTCTATCAACAATGTAGATACATTAAATTCACCAGAGAAGGCGGAGAGTTATTAATTAGTGCTAAAATATAATTGGATTGCTAAATATGCATGAAATGTACAATGGAAACTAATTCATGTACTATTGGAATCAGTGCCATATATCTTCTTATAATTCATAGAGATTTATAGTAAAGTATTCCCTCCCATGAGTGATGAAGCTCACAATCCACCAGGCGAAACCAAAAGTAGCTTAACAACATTTGCATGGGAAACAGCGAAGAATTAGAGCCACTGCGGCTGTTTTTAATACATTGGACATATAAGGACCTCTTTCAACGCTTTAACAGAGAACATAAACGTAGAAGCGGTTTAGGGTAAAAATGAATTTAGATAGAAAATTACAAAAATAGTTATATATTTAGGGTAATTAAATACAAATCAATCGGTAAACTAAATGATTATAAACACTTATAAGGACATAATAATTTCAGTATGAGAGACGTGGAATGGCAATCAACATAAAAAAAGTAATGAGGTTCTCGAGAAAGAGTCGTAAGTAATACTACACAATTTGGATAGTATAAACTAGAAATATTAGAAAATGTGGAGAAAGTATTTTGGACGAAGGTGGACAAAGAAGTAGAAAATAATGAAGATGAATGGTTATAAGCTCATGTTAAATACCTTGAAGGAGGACGTGAAGAAGAAAATTAGCGAAATCTTTGGTACAGGGCCTAGTTATTAATGGCGCTGAAATTCGGATGCTGTGGCGAAAAGGATAAGGTTACTGGAACGCTTATAAAATGAGAGTAAGAAGAAGAATGGAAAACGTAAAAATAATGGGAGGGAAAACAAACGAATGAATAGTACTAAGCATAGGATTATGGGAATTGTGTGGGAATTGAGTGGATTTTTGAGAGAACAAAAGTAGAAGGCAAAATAATTGAATCTAGAGAATTTTCATTGGTGATAACATGATGATTCAGACTATTAGAAAGGAGAGAGTGAAGCAAGCAATATGTGCATGGTTTATATAAAAAGTATGGCGTCATTTTTTAGAAAAATAGATTTATTTCAAATATTGCTAGGATGCCTGAAAATTATTCGAATTACATCCGCTGAGCGTCGAGACACATTTTCCATCGACTTTTCCCCAATTCGAAGGCTCCCTGGTAGGCGGATTCCGGAGGGTTTTCAAGGGTGCGCGTGCAAGCATATTTGACAGCACTTAGGGTAGTGGTGCTGTTTTTGTTTCAGGGAGGATTTCACTATTGGGAATAGGAAATAGTCGGCTGGTCCCACGTCGGAACTGTAAGGGGGTTGGGTAATTGTCACGATGCCGTTGCAGAAGGTCTTTGAGAGCAGACTTGACTGCTTTTGATCTTCCTTCAAGACTTTTGGGTTGAGTTAAGCGTAGGTCTTTCGCATCACAAATTTTCAGTGATAATGGTGTTCGCTGTCATCTTATCAAAGCCAATACGATTTTCGATCATGAGCACTCTTAACCGGCGGTCTGGGTTCAGCACTTTCAGCACACCTCAGGAAAAATTGCTACTGATAACTTTTATTCAAAACTTCTACAGAGAGATGATGAGGACTGGCATTTTGAACGGAAGGAAATGAGCCGTAAAGGGTGCGGAGATGAAGAAGACTTTATCGTGCTGTCTCACGTTACGTTGTGTCAGATGAGACGACGAACTGCAGCAGAGGCAGTTAGTTCGTATCTTTATCCAAAACCATTATTAACCCAGAAATTACCGTTAATAATAACATTTCATTTCATGTTATCGAAAAATAAAAACAAGTATTGTAGTCGAGGTATAAATTCAGTTAAGGAGAGGAAGAAAATTTCTACTTTTCTGTTACTAAAGGAAACTTTTTTGTATTGTTGGTAATGTAATATATGATGGCTTCCTTATACTTTCGTATTTATAAGATATACGAGATGTATTTATATATTTTGAAGAAGGTAGTTTGACGCATTTCATTTATGCCATACAAATTTATCATTTACACTTACGCGGATGCCACGTTTAGTGGCCGTTACTGTGAAAAAAATTTTTTTTTCAAGTATGGAACCTTTGAGCTTGTAAAGAATACTGTTAAATCAGGGCCTGAAAAAAAATATTTTAGCATAAAATCATTAAGTTAAACTGTAGGCAGCCAGTTAGGAAAGTATATGTAGTTTTTATTTAATTTTCTTTTCTAAAAATATGAAGTCTTAGTAGATGTAATCCACTTACGGTTATGTCGCAGCCATTGAATAATATATCCCTCTCCTTCGGTGAAATACCATCAGTCACTCCAAATCCATCGCTAGGGGTCAAGAGAAATCCTGATAAGGGGAAATGCGTCCAACTGACGACTCTTGTCAAGGCTACAGGGTCTGTCCCAAAGATAAGGAGAATGATTTTTTGCCAACCTTGTAAATGGGTGATTTGTGGCGGGAAAAGTAATGAGAGTTCTTGGGAAAGCAGCTCAACCCACGTCAGTTAACTGTGGCCATTTACAGTGTGAGGATTGTGTTCTGCTAGACTGGGCGGTCACGTCACGAACTCACGATGCCACTTTCCATGGAGCAATGATATACGATAAAGTTGTGCATTATGCTTGAAAAATTGGATTCGGAGATCATGACTATGATTAAGGGTTCTTATGGAGATGGATAAATGTCCCAAGTGATGGTTATCTGCTTGCATGTGATATTCTGGGAGTGTAACGAGGAGGTTTGACGATGAGGAATACTCTGGATATCCATTACCAACACAGTGTGGTGAAAATTTATAAAAAAGTGAGACATATGTTCAATTCTGATTGACCCCCAAGTATTGAGATTTAGTATTGTTAGCAGAAGAGTGCAATATTCAGAAAACCATAGTTAATTGCTTTTTTATAAAAGATTTAGCTACGAGAAAGGTGCATCAAGATGGTCCCCAAGGTGCTGTCGGAAGACAGTTTGTGTGACAATCTAGCCTTGGACCTCTATGAAAGTGACCCGAATTTTTTAGAAGAGGTGGTTACTGGTGACGAGACGTAGGTCTTTGAGTAAGATCGAAGCATAACCCCTTTAAGTATCCTTTTAGAACACTGGATATGTCAAAGACGCCATAACGATGTGTCTGAAAGAGGGTCCCGTTACGTCATTCAGGAAGCATATCACAACTGGCGGAGGCACCGGCATTGGTGTGTCGATAGATAAGGGTGCTCTTATAAACAAATGTAGCAATTTGTACTTAGATCTGGAATAAGTTTTTCCCCAGATTTATTCCACTTCTGTTTAAAAGAGACCTTGTGCTGAATGATCCACACACACACACATTTTCTTGTAAATGTAGAGGTATGAGACACCACTATCATTTCTTTCTCTTAGCTCCTAGAAAACAGAGCTCTCAAAGCTTCCTAGTAAAAATGGTGGATAATTGATCCTCCATTACAGCAATGAATATCTAAAATGTTATTCTTAACTTGCTATTCTCAAAGGTACGGTA